>LPNX010409292.1:253096-320357 GCA_001517045.1 Pseudotsuga menziesii | reverse complement strand
TCAATTAATCTTTGACATAGAAAGTATGGGTAAATAAAAGGTCATGATAGAATTGAGTAGCCTCTTGGGTCATTAACAATAGTGAGGGATACAAAGAGGGGTNAAATAAAAGGTCATGATAGAATTGAGTAGCCTCTTGGGTCATTAACAATAGTGAGGGATACAAAGAGGTGTGGTTGGAAAGATAAACGACTTTAAATGCATAGGGTATTTCAACATTTGATCATATATCCAAAGGGAAAACATAATGCTCAACTAAGGTGAGAAGAAAGAGTTGGCCTAGAGTGGTTCTCTAAAATAATGTCACTTCATGTCTAAAAATAATAATAAACCATAATTAAAATCGAGAATGAATACCTCTTTAGGTTCCTTGTTCTAGAGATGTTTAAAGCTTGGTGAAATAACAATATATGGTTGTTTAGGTGGTTTTTAATTGTTTATGAGCATAATTTTTTTATTTTAACAGCGAAAAAATGTCCTTTATATCATCAAATATAAAAAGTATCCATGGGACATTCAATTTTTCAACTAAATTACAAAATTCCAAGGATCAAGAAAATAAATTATTACATCAAAACTAAATTAATTAACGACCCAATGGTAAAGTTAATTAATTAAAAAATAAATAAAATTAAAATTAAAATCCTAATGAAATTACGCAAGACTACAAGCTATGGCTAGCATGGTCATGGAAAAAAAATTGAAACCTTAGCCACCTCATGGGATTGATTATCAAAACGCCAATTCACCAATTTGGAGGATTGGTGAGTGAAAAACCCAACCCATTAAAATTGTTAAATAACAAAATTACCTGGAAGGGGAAAAAACACTCGGTGAAGAGGACTTCCATGATAATAAATTCCATGGTGACATCCTTAGAGGAATGACCCATGATGACATATAAAATTACATTAGTTATCCCATGTATGGGAGCGGACATTTCGTGTACAAAAAGGTGTAGAATTGCCCTGGTGAGTGAAAAATCTCTAGTATTTTTCCATGGTACAAATTGTACAATATGTACATCTGCAATGTACATGAAGTTTCCACCTAGTCATTATAGGTGGGAAACATATGGCTCCAGCTTGGGGACGTGTGTTTGATCATCGAAGAGCACATGAGAACTCCAGAACCTGCAACCACAGACTTTCACTAATAACCAACATAAGATCTTATGTAGAAACAAATAAATAAACAATATGGATAAAGAAATCACTATACAAATAACTGTACATATATGCATAAATGATAAACGAATGAAATAATATGAAACTCTAAAGAATGCAAGGAAAAGGTTAGATATACGTTACAGAAGGGTGTCCCTTTGGACACCATTTTGACTCTATGTGTAGAAAACTTTGAGTTGTTGACCATTCCTTGGAATGTTAAAAGGCTCGCCATTCAAATGATCAAGGTGGAATGGGTTTGGTCCTACTACTGATCTGATCACATAAGGGTCTAACCATACGCTGTCAAAATTCCCATGTTTCCCTGGCTTTTCTCTTCCTTTGTCCCATAACACAACTGTATCCCCTACTTTGAAGTCCCTTTGTCTAGCTGATTTGTCAAAGGTTTTCTTTGTCTTTCCCTGACTTCTAAATTTTTGGTCATAATCTTTTCTCCTTATTTCATCCAACTCTACAATCTGAGTAATTCTGTTTTGAAGTGCAGTTTCCTCTATGTCAACCCTTTGGAGCAATTGATACACTAGAAGACTAAGGTGAACTGGTAGTTGTACCTCTAATCCATAGACTAACTCAAAAGGACTCTTGCATGTAGATCCTTTCTTTGTTATTCTATTAGCCCATAAAGCATATTTTATTTTACTATCCCAAGACCTTTCGTTTTCCCCCACTATTTTCTTGACTATGATCATTGCTTTTTTATTACTAGATTCTGCTTGACCATTTCCTTGAGGATAATAATATGATGCATGAGACAAGACAATGTCATACTTTAAACAAAATGCAGACATTTCAGCTAAACATAAAGCTTTAGCATTATTTGTTACTTAATCTTTGAAGGCACTCTAAATCTAGTTATTATCCTATCTTCAAGAAAATGCATGATTACCTTTTCAGTTGCTGATTTAGTGGGAATGGCCTCTACCCATTTAGTGAAGTAATCTGTAGCTGTTATAATCCATGAAAAACCATTACTTGAGTTATCTTTAAACTTCCCTATGAAGTCTAAACCCCATTGTTGAAAAGGTGCCTCAATAACAACTGGCTGAAGGGGAAGGGAAACTATCTTCTGTTTTCCAATGAATAGTTGACAAGGTTCACAATCTCTTACAAACCAATGCACATCTGAAAAGATGGTGGGTCAATAATAACCTGCTCTAAGAATCTTGTGAGTAGTAGTTCTAGCAGCAAAAATTACCACCACAAAATCCTCTATGAAAACCATCCACTAGTTTTTTAGCTTCAACTTCATCCACACATCTAAGGATAATACCATATGGATTCCTCCATCCTAAACCATCTTTAATAATGGCATACTTGGATGCTTTAAGCCTTAAGGCTCTTCTTTTATGACCAATAAGGTGACTTAGGAATGTTAGATTCTTGAGATAGGAGATTATATCTGAATACCATTCAATCTGCTCAAGTTTTAACACTTCTAGGGATGATGCTGGAACATCAATCTGACGCACCATATTCTAATCATCCAAACCTAAATCCTTCTCATTACTTTATGTTAACATTTTAGCCAAACCTTGTCCTTTGATCAACTTTGTGGGTTTAATTTCTAAGTCATACTCTTGAATTTTAGCCACCCACCTACCTCTTGGACCTAGACCCTCTTCTTGAGTTAACACATCTTTAATTGCTGAACTAGGAACATACCCAATTACTTTGGCATACCCAATACAAATTCTGAAATGATTAAGTGACTTCACCAAAGCATATGCTTTCTTTTCTACCATGTGATATTTTAATTCTGAATCTCTTAAAATTTTACTCATGTATGCTATGGGTTGTTCTTGGACTTGGTCATTTTTCTATAATAAAACACCAGTCGTGGTGTCTTTAGATGCAAAGGAGAAAATGTAGAAGTCTTTAGAATAATCTAGACTTATCAAAACATGGGTTTCGGCACATGCATCTTTTATTTGTTGGAAATCCCTTATACTTGTATCATCCCACTGAAATTTAACATCATTTCTAAGCAACCTATTCAAGGGCTTAGTTACTTTAGCTAGATTAGGAATAAATATCCTAATAAAAATAATGTTTCCAAAGAAGGATTGGAGGCCCTTCTTTGTGCTAGGAAATGGAATATTGCCAATGGCCTCAACTCTTTTTGGCTCTATTTTCACACCATCTTTACAAATTATGCGACCCAACAATTTCCCTTGTGTCACCCCAAAAACTTATATTGATTTGATGAAATCCCAAATTCTCTGCATATTTCAAAAACCTGTTTTAAGTGCCCTATGTGACTTTTCCCATCCTTTGAAAACATTGTTAAATCATCTTGATAAATTTCAATAATCCTTCCAATCAAGCCTCTGAAAGCATAATCCATAGCTCTTTGAAAAGTAGCTCCATCATTGGACAAACCAAAAGGAATCCTTAGATATTCAAAAGTTCCCCATGGAGTGGTAAATGTAGCTTTATGCCTATCTTCTTCTTTAACTATGACTTGGTTGTATCCAGAAAAAACATCACGCATTGAAATCATACCAGGCCCTGTTACTCTTTGTAATAGGGTTTCCATCTTTGAGAGGGGATAATTATCCTTTTTACACACAATGTTTAGGTTTCTAAAATCCACACACAACCTTATTTGATCAGTCTTCTTCCTAACCACCACCAAATTTGAGCACCAAGAAGAATGTCTAGTGTGGGCTATTATTCCAGATGCTAACATCTTTTTCAATTCCTATTGTACTAAGGGAGCCAACTTAGAATTTATTTGCCTTAATTTCTATCTAAAGGGTTTAAATTCTTCCTTAAGTGGGATAGTATGCTAAATTAGATCCTCCCTATAGGGCCTTGAGTTCCTCATATTTGAAAGCTAGAACATCTCTATATTCCCTTAGTAAATTAATGATTTGTTCTCTTTCTTCCTTGGGTGTTCCTTTCCCAATTTTAACCATTATAGTCTCTTCATTAGTTCCCAGGTTTACTTCAAGGTAATCACATGGTTTTGTACCTCATTCTTCCTTGGGTTTATGACCATCTTCTCTATCAAATGCCTTCTCTAGAGACACCAATTTTCTAGGAATGGGATTGAAGTTCTGATTATCTTCTGCATAATAACATACGTCTTCTTCCTCACTAATATGAAAACCAACAAACTCTTCTACATTATTTAAGAACTTAATCACTTGCTTATCATCATCAAACACTTGCCAATTATCCACATTATCAAGAACTGAAGGCCTAAAAATAACTTCCATTTTAACTTCTTTATCAACTAACTCTGGTGACCTTCGAAGGGTAGAAGCAACAACTGCAAGTCTATTCCCTAGCATTTAATTCTCTGGGGATTGCAGTAAAGTATATGTGATCAAAACATGGCATCATGTCCAAAATTTCATCCCTATACCTTTTTAACCTTTATGATTTACATGCAAACTATTTGTTGACCTGTGAAATGACCAAATCTGAACCACCCTTGACCTCTAACCTCTTTATACCTTTGTCTTTGCACAGCTCTAAACCAAGGAGTAAGCTTCATACTCAGCCACATTATTAGTGGCATTAAATTCCATCCTATATGAAAAATTGAATTCCTTATGAGAAGGAGATTCAATGACTATGCCTGCACCCTTACCAGATCTAGAAAAATCCCCATCAAAATGCATATGCCAAACTTGTTTAACTCTTTATTCTTCAGATGATTATTCTGTGGGTTCCAAAGAGTTAGCCAAAATCGCATAATTTCCAAAATTGTCAGTTTTATACTTTAAATCATTACTTGGATTTCTTGGGTCTTCTACATGGTACTTCATTTCCAACTCTCTATTTAATCTTACATAAGTTCCTTCAGGGGTTGGGATGGTGGCATAAGTTAAGTCCATTTGAATATTTCCTCCAAAGTCTGCTCCAGCTTTTCTTGAGAGTAACATACCCCAAGCATCAGGGACATCTATCACCACTATATCCATTTCAATCTAAATGATTGGGAATGCTACCAAATGTACTTGTAAACCTTTAAACAAACCAAAAAATTCAATATTCTTTCTGTCCATAGCACAAATGTTTTGGTAAGGCCTTGAAATCCTCAGATTTAGTTGTTCCATTACTTTCTTAGTCATGACATTTGAGCTAGCTCATGAATCCAACATGCAATTATGAAGAAGATGATTGTTTACTAACAATGAAAGGAAAAATGGATGGTTCTTTTCATTTCCTCTATCCATACTCTATAAAATGACATGTGCATCTTGATAAGCTATGGATTTGTCAACATTACCATGAGAAGGCTCTTCTATAGCTTTGAGTAACTTTCCCTTTTGAGAAGGGATCTTCATGATCTCTGCTCCAGGAACCAACATCTTAGCATTATTTAACTGACCTCCTAAATCAATGTTTAATTCTATATTAGGAGCAATTGAATTAGAAGGGGGAGGAGGTACCTTAGGGACATTTGCTGGAGTTCTTTCTCTGTCCTGGATTTTCTTACCATTCATTTGGTAAGTCATGCCTCTATATCTAGAAAAATATGAAACTTGATTCTCACTAGGCTTAGGACCAAAGGCTTCTTCTGCTACTTCATTCATCGATTCAACTTTTTGACTTCTTTCTACTAGATTCATCCAATCATACATGCCAATGTTATACTTTTCCCCACACATATTTACTTGTTCATTCTCTGTTTTTTCAGCCATTTTCTCACTCAGAATTTGTAGAAAAATTTGACAAGTAGATTCTTCATGAAAATCTCCACAAGGACTACAATATGGAATGGCTTGATGATCAACCATGTTAGTAGACTCTAACAGATTCTGGGGCCTTTGATCTTGAGGTGGGGGCCTTCTTTGGTTTTTCCACCTATCATTTGGCTTGTTTTGATGGAAATTATTTCCTCTATTTCTTTCCAAGGAAACTACCTTGTTTTGTAATGTTGTTTGGTTTGCTTGCATGGAAGCCAGCTGATTAGCATGATTCACTTCCATTTGTTTAATCAATTGGGTGAGCTTATTTATGGAGTCACCTTGAGTTTCTTGGTTTTCAAACTTAACTTTTTTTACTTCATTATCCTTTGAAGAACTACCCTTTGAAAACCCAGGAATATTAGATTTACCAGCAGCTTGCATGTTTTTATCTATCCCAATGGCTTTATCTTGTGCATTATTAAGATCCGTTGGTTCCTTATCCCTTATCTGATATCTCATTTCTCCTTCAAATGATTGGATGTAATAAATCAAGAGAGATGCTTCTTAGGGCTTGATGCTTGCAGGGAGACTTTTTACTAAGTCATTAGACCTTTTATTCAATTCTTCCATGGTTTCATTTTCTTGCTTGTGGCTAGTATGCAAGGCTGCCAACAAGAAATGGCTATCCCTTCTATCACCCCATCTATCATTGAAGGCTTCAATGATTTCTTTGAGAGTTTGGAACTTATTGTCATTCTGCTCTTCAAACCATTCCATGGCATCATCCTCTAAGGACAAAAGAAACAACCTCATCTTGGCATCCTCATAGTTACTAGAATTACAACACTTGGCAATGCACTGGTTGAACTTGGTGATGTCAGACTTGGCACTGATGGCATTATTACCCTGAAAGGAAGGTAACTTTTATATAGCTTTATCTGGAAAATCATGAGGATAACCAATGATGTTAGAGAAATCAATGGCTTGCATAGATCATCCATTGGTGAGGGATGGTCATTTTGGGAAAACAATAAACGAATATTAGAGAGAGCCTCTTCTCCAAGAGTTGCAAGGAGTCTAAGGGGAGCAAGTCTATTCAACCTCCCCATGTATACCCTTTCACGATCAGTGAGGGAGTTGAGTAGACCACATGAATGGCTCCGGGTAGAATATCTCACTATATTTTGAAGTGGAGTTGCCACTTGGAGAAAAATATAGCTCTAATATGGGTAGATTAATTATTAAAATTTAATTAAACAATTTTATTAACAATTTAAAGAATTAAAGAATTCAAAACCAGAAATTAATTAATTAAGTCATACCAAGGACAAATGACTTGTCTCGGGCAACGACGCCAAAGATGTTGCCGCCTAATACACGCTTTATGACAGGGGCAAGTCTCCAACCCGCTTTGTGTGTCCTTGGGGGCAAGTTAGAGCTAGGGACCACTGTCACCACTGTCTACCAACTCTTCCATTTAGGCCAAATCCCAAGAGAGCCAAGGGGGGTAGTGCCTACAGGAAATTATTCCTAAGTTTATTAACTATTGGTTAAAGGGATCTTTTATTAAAGTTTGCAAGGCTAATACTTTACACTATCCCAAGAATGACAAGCAACATCCAATGCAGATATTTCTTTCAATGACAAGCATATACTGAGATATAAAAAGACTAGAGCCTATTAACAAGTGGAGTCAAATAAATGAGTTAAAGTTTCACAACAATTAAACTAGAATTATTTATCCATAGTTTAAGTGTTGTCTAAACTAAACAATATTACAATAAAAGTAGTCAAATAGATTATACAATATGAACAATATTTCATAGTTAAATCAAATTCTTATAGACAGACGAATAAATGGAACAACTAATAACAACTACCCAAAATGTTTGAAGAAAAAGAATCAAATTATGTATGCAATATCTACAATTTATTAACGGTGTGATTATTACCCAATCGATTTAAAGACACCACCAAATGAGATTAGATGCTTGGAAGAAGATGCTCGCAGTAAAATGAAATGTGAAAGTGCTTGTAAAACAAAGCCTTGAACAACAAGGCAAATATTTGGCAATTGCTTAGAAAATGAAACCTTGAATAGCAAGGCAACTTGAACAAAAAAAAAGAAAAACAATAAGCAGATGTTGGTGGGACGTTTTGCAATGTCTCTTGGTTCCTTTTAGGTAAAATTTATTAAAGTTGAATTCTTTGATTAAGTTTTAGATCTGGTGGTGTGACTACCCCAACTTTGTATCCTTCAAATCAAAGACGCAGTGTTGGGCTCTCAACAAAGTGGAAACAAGTCCACCTGTAGATCCATGGGTCAAACCCCAAGTGCCTGGTGCTCAACAAGGAGGACGCGAACGTCGTGAGACCCCCAATAGTATCTCACCCCCCGTAGCTTCCAAAGTCACTTGTTTTTAGTTGAAGAGAAAAATAATGAAGTGGATGCCTATTTCTAAAACTTATTCAACCACCCGTCGTTTCTCAGAAGACCCCGGAGGGCAATGACCGAGTAGAGGAGGAGGGGCCAAATAAGTTGGTTAATTCCCAACTTATAAAATACAATACAGTAAGTAAATTACCGATTGATTTACAACAAGTAAATTTCAATTTAACAATCAACAGATTCAACCTGTGCTTTATTCCTTATGGGATGTGCCGGTACTTGATCTCTGGACTATAGAATACATTTGCTTTACAAAAACTTAAAGATTTGTAGGAAATACATGTGAGCTAATTAGATTTCCTAAATCCCTTAAGCCTTTCCGCTTTTCATACCCTTGATCTAAGTTCCCTAAAGGGAGATAACGAAGGGCAGAGAATACACGGACAATTTAGGTTGTATGTTTCCTTCAAAAAAAGTAAACTAGATGACAAAAGGAAAAGATCTAACTAAATGATTCGTTCAGAAAAGAAATACTTGAAAAGTAAACTAATCTAGACAAAATATACTAACCACACATCAAACTCCCTAAAGGAGAAGGTGGGTAAAAAAACCAGAAAAATATTAGAGCTATTTAAAAATTGAAAGCACAACTAGTGATCTACTTCCTACCTAATTAAAATATGATTACAAATTACTTTGAAATATTTTAGAGAATACCCACGAGGAGACTCTCCCGGGGCTCACAAAATAATAAGAAAAAATGAGAAAAGATGAGGGTTTGAACCCCTTTTGAAGTGGCTGAAATTTAAGGCGTTTTTGGTCTGATATGGGCAGCACCTCCTGTGTAAAACCTACTAAAACCAGCAAGGAAAATCTTGCTGGAAAATGACAGGAAAAACAAATAAACTAGTTAAAATGTTAGTACCCCCCCAAAAAGAAATTAGGGCAAAAATATGGGTGAAAGAATGACTGAAAATGAAGTTTAGAGGGATGCAAAATGCATTTCCAGCCACCTAAAACCCTGCAAAATATCAGATTTATGACTGATAAATGTATATTTAGTGCTTAGCCTTGGAGGCCCTCCTTCGAACCCTCGGATCTGCAAAAAATGTGAGAAAAATCTACAAAATACAAGCAAGAGGTGAGTAGCCCAAATGGATCTACAAAAACCTTTGTAGATATAAAGTAAACTACTCACAAACAATAGAAAATAACCATTCACTATCAAGTCACCTTTGCAAAGGGAATCTATGCATGTAAAATAAATAAATCTCACAAAAATGAACTATTTTTACCTCAAGCTTGAAGAGAAGAGACTGAACACCAAAACAAAAGATAGAGATCCTCCAAAGATTTTCTTATGTTAGGCCCAACTAGGGCAAGATTTAATATAATGAGAACCTCAAGGGGTTGAGCAAAGCTTGAGAAAAACATGAGAGAAGAAGAGGAGAGAATTTGGTAGCATAACCTTAGCATGAGAAAATCATGTGGAGTGAGGGAGAGGAGCCCTTCTTAAATAGGAAAAATACAAAACCCCTTGAATCCAAAACCCTCTCGAGAACCACCTTGTATTAGGGTTTTAGAATTTCCCCTCTGACTTGAGCTTTCTCTTCTCCAATAAGAATCAAGGGTGCCTCCCTTTGGTGGATTTATAATAATAATAATATTAAACTAGGGTTGGAACCTCCCCTTGGTTGACTCTTTTAGGCTTGACGTTTTTCCTTTGGGAGTGGTTTACTCCAAAACGTGGGCCCCTTTACACTAGCGCCCCCCTTAGAAAATCCTCCTTCACACTAGTGCCCCGCTTTTTAGGTGGGTTTCCACCTTGTGTGGACCCCCTNCCTAAGTAAACTTGGAAAAAATAAGAGGGGCGCCCCACTTAAGAGATTACAAAATTGATTTTAACCATGGGAGGGGAGGGGGGGGGGTTACTCAAAATAAAAATTGACTATGCTTATCCAACCCTCAAACTTAATTACCATGGCATTATTTGATTTTTTTCTTCAAAATCAAATAATTTAATTTTTCAACCTAGGAAATTAAATTAATTTCTTAGGAAAAAATACCTTGTGTTAACCAAAATTGGTCCAACTTCCTAACCCCTTGTCAGAGTGACATAGGACTTGAACCTATGGCCTATGGGGTGTCATAACATATTCATTTGCATTCATAACCTCTATTACAAAATACCAAGGATCAAGAAAATAAATTATTACATCAAAACTTAATTAATTAACCACCCAATGGTAAAGTTAATTAATACAAATTAAAATTAAATTAAAATTAAAATCCTAACGAAACTAAGCTATACTACAAGATATGGCTAGCATGGTCATGGAAAACAACTTCAAAGCTTAGCCACCTCATGGGCTTGATTATCATAACACCAATTCACCACTTTGGAGGATTGGTGAGTGAAAAACCCAGCCAATTAAAATTGTTAAATAACAAAATTAACTGGAAGGGTAAAAAACAGTCGGTGAAGAGGACTTCCCTGATAATAAATTCCATGGTGACATCGTCACAGGAATTACCCATGCTGACATATAAAATTACATCAGTTATCCCATGTAGGGGAGCAGGCATTTCGTGTACAAAAAGGTGCAGAATTGCCCTGCTGAGTGAAAAATCCCTAGGATTTTTCCATGGCACAAATTGTATAATATGTACATCTTCACTGTACATGACGTTGCCACCTAGTCGATATAGGTGGGAAACATTTTCAATTTGTGATATTGTTATATACCGTTGATCAGGATTTGGCTATGACCCGAGCCTTCCAAGAATAAAGCTCGTACCAAATTTCACATATTTTGAAATTTAATTACATTGTGTAAGTTATGGCAGTGAAATCAACCTGATCTGTTGATCTATTTCACCTGCACATCTGATGGTCCATTCCATGTGCAACGACGAAAATTTGATTTCTCCTCGCATGTTGATGATGCAAAATGATTTTGAGCCGTTGGATCATTTGGATTTCACCTGTACCGTTGATCACGGATTTTATGTGCTCACAACTATTGCATGGGTGTTTTTGTGAACTTGTAACAAATCCTTGGCAAGATCAATGTCAATAACTCTTGCACTGCAACCCATTCCACCTAAACTAAAGCTTCGGTTGTTACCCATAGCTTATACCTATTCACAATCATTGCAGAGAGTGAGAGAGTAGGATTGAATAGACTGCAATTCACCACAAGAATACAAATATCCTTGGGTTTCAACCCTGTTTTCTTAGAAATATTTTCCAAGGCACCAAACATGACCTGCTTAGCTCCTTCTTGTGCTATGGCTGTGGATTTTCGAGGGGGAATATAATGCATTGCAACAGGAAGATAAGTGTTCTCCCCTAAACCCGATCATTCCAGTATTTTCTCTTGGAATTCCAATGATGAACCTTGAAAATACCCCAAAAGCTTAGAGTGTTCCATAAATTGCTGGATGTTCATTTTGAGGCTTTCAGGGGGATTGTAGCAGGAGTATTCCAAAATATACACAGGTCGAAGGCGAGAAATCATATAGACCATGCACCCAAAAACAAGAATGGCCAAACAAACAAGAACACTCACAAGATTGAACTGTAAATGTACCCAAAACTGCCAAATGTCTTCTGGGTTCATCTGTCGCACTTCAATAAGCATACTCTCCATGAGAGGGATCAAGAGAAGAGTCAGGAAATGGGTTATGAGGTAATGATAGCCGATTTTGACATATTTCAGATTGAAATTAGTCAGTTCCATGAAATCAAGCTCTATGGCGGAGATTAGCAATGAAGGGAACCATCACAGGGTTTGTAAATTTGAGTAGAAAGACCTCCTGGGCGGTGATGATAACCTTGATGTGGTGTTTCTTGATGAGAAAATGGGTGTGATGGATGAACTTGGTCATGCCATATTAGAGAAGATAATCGAAAGGCATCATTCAAGGAAGCTTCAAATGTAAGAGCGTGGAATTTTATCTCCCTATCCTCTCACAGCAGAGTAACCAACATTGCCAGTATCTTCATGAAATATATTATATAACACAGGGTCAAGCTCGTGACGCAGAGCACACGTTATTGCGAGAATGATAATGTCTAGAATAACATGCATGTCTGCTCAGTGCGACAACTCCCTTTGATTGTATTATGACCCATGTTCATATCACGTGTTGTGCGAGACACCTTCCCTCTACGAGGAATAAATTCTCTATCTGTGTGTACATCGAGGAGATCTACGTTGAGGTCATATCCACACAAGAACGGTGAAACCATTCTTTGCACCCTTTACATTTCCCATGAAACGCCATCATTCATTAACATATCTAATTGACAAATGCCTCTGCAGTTGTTCTACAAGTTTATAAATGAACCCCACCAAAAACCAACGAACTAGGTTGAACTATCAGCATTGCTATACTGACAGCAACGTTTTTACATGTTTTGTAGTAAACCAATGTCCCACATGCAAGGGAGCATTCACCTTTAAATTGTTTATATGTGCAATTTTTTTTAATATATATCAAGGAAGAAATATGTGTAATCTTTGGGAGCTTGGCGCTTGGTTTCTTGGGATTTGATGACATGCTTTGATTTAAATTCTAACTTGTGTGTTGATGTGTAGGATACTTGGTCGAAAAGCTCTCAATGTTGAGATTGGGCTTGACTCAATATTATTTTTTATCAAACTAAATGTTCGGTTTTATAATTTTAATAAAAATAATATAAACCTTGGCCCAAAATACAAAATTCTAAACATAACTTAGCCAAAATTGGTTTATAAAACCAATTTTTTCACCAATTATAAAAACTCTTTCCCTTTCGCTTAAAAGCTTTTAACCCCTTTTCCTTGCCAATTGGAAATTTTTTATAAATTGTTCAATGAGAAAATCTTGAAAACCACCCTATCACCAATGAAAACTCGAAATTTTTAAGACAATAAGACCAATTGTGGTAGAAATAAAACAATGCTAATAGCTGGCTCCAATCAGTGATGCTATCCTCCCTACGAGGTAGCAAAGAACCCTGTAGACCGAGTGCCAAATCCATTTTGTTTTTCCCAATATTTCCTGAAACCCTCAACCTGCTCTGACCTATAACCATCCATTGAAACCAGTCTGTAAACAAATCCCACTGTTTAACATGCCACCCATCCATCCTCTGAAGACTGAAACGAACTGTAAACTGCAAATATGAACTTGTAACTAGAACTGAAAGAGAAACTGTAAATAAACTGAAAATTACTGAAAGAAATGCTTGCCATGTCGAGCTTATTCAAACCTACCTAACCTAATTTACCGAGAACAAATGCCCAATTAAGTAAAGTTTGGCTTCCAATGAAGCCAACCAAGTAACTGATCTAATAATTTAGCTTCCTCATCATTCTTAATCAAAATTAGAACATAATAGCATAATGGGAACAAGATATGATAAAGGACTTGATCTTAACTGTAAATACATAACCAACCATTATCACTACAAAGTTTCTCCAAGTAATAAGTCACTGGATCATAAGCATCACGACAACCTTCAAAATACTCTGTCATTTGTTTGCCATGACAAGGCTGCTCCAACTGTAACTTCTCTAGCACCCTGTCAAACTGATATTCAAAAGAACCTTGAAAGGAATGCTCATAACAATTCTTAAATGAGTTGTCATTAGGAATTTTTGAATTTATATCTTCATTCTTTTCAAGTGTGTAATATCCCCCAATACACAAACATTTTATGTAATAATTATTTTACTATTTTATTTGTTTGGATGGTTCACGAAACCGCCAACGGGTCCTTGGAGGACAAATGTAACTGAAATGTTATGCTTGGAATAAATATCTGAATGATTGGGACAACCACGTTGAATGAGAAGTTATGCATGCGAGAGTGGAGGATGTGAAGGGTCATTCGTAGACGGTTGCACTAGGTGTGGGAAGGCCAGTATGGAGCTAGATAACCCTGGGGAAACGAAAATGAAGTGGAACTGAGATTTTGTGGGCTGCAAAAGACCTAGAAAAAAAACTATAAAAGGAGAAGGATGCTAGAAGAAAGGGGCCTAGCTGGCTGAGCACTCCGTGTTAGGAAAACTAAAGAAACCACTGTCTATGTAAGACAATAGATTCCTCACTGGAGAATTGGAGTGAGTTTTGATTGTCACCACTCTTGGCATGAATAATTAGCTCGGGGGAGATTAAGGACAGAGGGAACCTCTCTGCCTAATCTATGGTTGGGTAGAACGTGGTTGTTCCCTTTTCATTGCGGATCGCGTTACGAGGAGGTTTGAATATTGGGACTTGTTTCTGCCATTCTAATCAATTAAGAGTATGATGTTATGGGTAAATATGTGTTTTCAATATCGATGAAATGATGAATACCAGTTTTAGGTTATTAATGAAAATGTTGCTTATGAGAAAATGTATGCTCATACTCTGTTAATTGATTGTGAAATGTATTCGGTAATAGGGATTCTCCTATTAGGTTAAAACGTTTAAGCCTTGCATGCTACGGAGTCTCCGAGATACCAGTTATGTGCTTGGATGTGGTTGATTGTATTTTTTCCTGTGTTTATATCTGGAACATGTATTGTTTCCTCTGTTTTAATATTGAGGACATGTATTTTCTGTCTGCATCTAGAATAGGTTGGTTTCCTTTGATTGAAGAACTAGGTATGTATTGTTGCTAGAATGTTTGTTAGCCTGAAGCCAGAGTGTGTAGTAGGTATCTTATCGTTGCCTACGTGAATGATTCAACACGTGAAGAATACCTTGGATAATTTAGTACTGCTAGGTTAAAGACTTGGAGTATGAAAAATGCATTTTTATAGACTTTTTGTTTCATGTGTCAAGGGATTGAATTATGGAGAGTATATCCGACTAGATATTGCTGCTAGGTATGAGGTAAAGGTTGGGAAGTAGCTTTGCCAACTTTTGTTTGTGGAATGATGCTTATGAACTGGTGTCATCTTGTTTGTTGGATTGACTATGAAAGGAAATTGGGGATTAGGGTTTTGGGAAATGTTGTTGTGTTTAGTCTTCCATATTTTATTAGACCTTGAAGGATCTCTGCAGGGAATATCGTTTAAACAATGATGCCCTGCATTGGTAATATGGTAACTCAATTGATGAAATATTTGTGCTGGTAAAGTATTAGCTATATGTTGTATGACCTCCTTTGATTTATATGTTCAAGGCATGTCCATAGGTATACCAATGTCTGCTTCCCTATTGATGAAATGATAAAGAACAGTCTTAAGTATGTTAATGAAAGTAATGCTTAGGAGCTGGTGAAGTTCATGGATAATACTTATAGTTAAGAATGAGATTGCTACACTTGATATTTCTCCCTGCAAGATTCAACAATGTGGAAATCCCTCATTTACTTATGAATGAGCTGATTGTGTTGAGAGCTTGTCACAAATTTCTAGTAGGGTTTATTGTGGTTAAGTGTTCCTGTATTTTGCATCTGAATATGCCTAGGTTTTTCCACTGCATTCACTCAATTTCAAGAAGACTCAAAGTCTGGTTTAAATTTCAAATGCGGCTAAGTTGAAGTCAACATGTACTTTCTTGACTTTCGGAATCTGCAGTGAAAGGCAGAAGCCGGAAGTCGGAAAGTGGAAAAGTAAAGATTAAGTCTTAAGAATGGTAAGACTTCCGTGATCCGTGATCCGCACAGCAGAGGGCAGAAAGCGAAAAGTTAAAGTTAAAGTATTAAAAGTGTTAATACTTTCGCAATCTGCACTACGGAAATCGGAAAGCGGAAAGAAGAAAGGTTAAGTTAAATCCTTAAAAGAGTTAAGACTTCCGCATCTTGCAATCCACATAGCAAAAGGAAAAAGTGTAAGCTTAAAGTTATTAATATTTATGTGTTTCACAATCCGCAGAGCAGAAGGAGGAAAGCATAATAGAAAATTTAAAATGTAATTATGCTAACATTTTCGCATTACGCGATCTGCATAGCAGAAAGTGGAAAAGAAATGTTAAATCTTAAAGTTATTAAGAGTTCCATGATCCGCATAGTGGAAGGCAGAAAGCAGAAAGTAAAGGTTAAAGTCTTAAAGTTATTAATACTTCCGCGATCCACGATCTGCACAGCGGAAGGCGGAAAGAGGAAAGTAAAGGTTAAAGTCTTAAAGTTATTAAGAATTCTGCGATCCGAGTTCCGAAGTGCAGAAGGAAGAAAGCGGAAGTGCAGAAGGAGGAAAGGCCGTTAGAAGTTCCTTCACACATTGGAGTTTCTGATTTCTGAGCTCCGAAGTGTGGAAGGTAGAAAGTGGAAATGCGGAAGGCTGTTAAAAGTTCCTTCGCACACTTGAGTTTCGATTTCTGAGTTCTGAAGTGTGGAAGGCGAAAAGCGAAAGTGCGAAAGGTGGAAGGTGAAAAGGCCATTAAAAGTTCCTTCGCACATTTGAGTTTCCAATTTTCGAGTTCCAAAGTGCAAAAGGCGGAAAGCGGAAGTGCGGAAGGAAGAAGGCAGAAAGGCTGTTAAATGTTCCTTCACACATTTGAGTGATCTAGGCTGATATTGGTGGCCACCCACCTATTCCTCTTGGACCCCCACCATTGTTTCTTTCAGTTTTTCAGTTTCCTAATTGTAGCACAATTTACTATTTTTTGTAGTTTTCACGTCCTAAACTTTCGGAGCCGTTTTGAGGCCTTGAACGACATTTTTTTGGCATCGAATGGTTGGAAAAATATGAGTCCATTTCGGACTTGATATGTGCCATTTATGGATGTAGTACTTAAACAAATCTTTCTAATGATGTATCATGCGTGTCAAATGGAGGTAGTATGCTAAAGTTATGACCTCGGGAAATTGATGTACCAAGTTACCCAATGGGGCCCACATTTTGGCGTTTCATCTCCTAGGGTTAGGGTTTTGGATGTGTAGGGTTTCCATTGTTTCTCAATAATATATAGGCCTTCGAGCCTCATTGTAACACAGAGTTCAGAGGCATGTAGCCGCCACATCTCTTCTCAGAGATAAGCTACCAGCACTCTAGCTAGTTTATTTCCATTCTGTATGTAAACAAGATTTAGGTATTGATTAATGAAATGAAGTGTTATTTCCACTGCATATTTGTTTCTATGGTTATTTGTGTATTCTGTTGTGTTCCTGCATAAATTCAGATCATTGAGTTTCCAATTTCTGAGTTATGAAGTATGGAAGACGGAAAATGGAAGTGCGAAAGGTGGAAGGGCTGTTAAAAGCTCCTTTGCACATTTGATTTTTCGATTTCTAAGTTTTGAGGTGCGGAAGGTGGAAATAGAAAGTGCATAAGGAGGAAGGCGAAGAGGCTGTTAAAAGTTCCTTCGCACATTTGAGTTTACAATTTTTTGAGTTTCGATATGCGGAAGGCGGAAAGTGGAAGTGCAGAAGTTAGAGGGCGGAAAGTGGATAAAGGATTTCACCGTTTGTTGTTTTTCTGATTTTCTGAGTTCCACAGTGGAAGGAGGAAGGAGGAAGTCGAAAGGTGGAAAATGGATAAAGGATTTCTTCCGTTTGTTGTTTTCCCGATTTCCGATTTCTGCAGCGGAAGGTGGAAAATGGAAGGGAAGAAGGCGAAAGGCGAAGTGCATAAAGGACATGTCTGGTGCGAAAATGATCATTTTGGTTGCAAAATGGATCTGTCAAGTGTGGAAATGACCTCCCTAGTTGCAAAAGCAGATTTAAATGTGGAAGGATGAATTTCCTTGCAGAAATTAATGTTGGTTTTTTTTCTAAAGCTTAAAGTTGAATATTTATGAAGTTTAAAGACAAAATTCCCGTGAAAGAATTATATTGAATTTTTTTTAATATGGATATTTCCAGGTTATATGGGTATGTTACATATGGTATCAAAGCTACAGGTTTCAAGCTTGTCACCTTTTGGGAACATCTAGTTCCGTTGCATTTTGGAGAAACTTTGTTCTAACCATAAAAGTTTTGTTTGGAATGTTTAAAACAAAGCCACAGGTTTCAACCCTCTCGCCTTTTGGGAACATCGAGTTCCACTAAAGCACACCAAGGTAATAACTACTTTTGTTGAATGATAACCATATTTTTCTTTATGAGTCCTGGTTATGTACGTCGGTTGTGTATTGAATTTATGGATCCTGATCAATCTATTCTAATGGGTGTATGCTGGATGAGGAGTATGAATGATGTACTACAAGGAATGCTTGTATGGTAATGGATGCTTGTATGGTTGTATTTGGTGGACATTACATGATTGATATAGGACTGAGATAGGTGACTATATTGTGAATTAGTGATCATATATGCATGAGGGTCGCTGTATAATAATAGCCTCTTGGATGATGTCTGAGAAGAATTCTTTGTAATGAGGTAAAACAAGATTTGTTGTTATAAACCTTTTTGAGCCTTAGTTAGATGAGGATTATTGCATATAACTTAGTTGTGTATGATACAATATTTCAGGTGATCGATGAAGATGAAGTACAAGACCATAAGGTATGATTTGATTGTTTTACATCTAATTAATATGGTGTTGGATAGCTCGGATGAACACTTAGAGTACTGTTAACACTTGGTGTGGTTACTTGGATATCCAAAGGAAACAAAAAGGTGCTTATTGCAGAGTAAAAATGCACTGTAAGTAAATTCATCCTTGGGAAGTGAATATGCTTACCTATCAGTGAATAGAAGGAATAAGAATCTTGGTATCCTTGTGAATCATGAAATCTAATATTGTTAAATTTTGATTCATGCATATGTCATAGTGGACATGCAGTTGCATGTATAATATGATTATTGACATAGACTGGTTAACAAAGAATAAAGTAAAAATAGATGGTTTTGATAAAACCTTTACTTATGTGGCTGATAAGGTAAGGGGTTTTAGCAAGCATGTTTCTTAAAGGCAGGTTTCTACCTTGCAGCAAAATAAAGGTATGAACAAGGCTGCAAGTTGTATGTAGTGTGAGTCATAAACAGCGGCTCCTTAAAGAAGGTCAAACATAGGTAAAGGACTACCCAGTATTAAGTAAGCTTATGAATGTGTTTCCAGAAGATATATTCGGACAACCTGCTCAATGAGCACGAGGAAAATATTGGGCCAAGAAGCCAAATTTGCAGGTTTCTAATTAAAGAACAAGCTAAAACCTGAAGGAAGGTTTAGTGTTGGACTTGCAGGAAGCCCCAAAGGGAGTGCTGACATATTATTGCAGAGGACCAGAGATGTTATGCTGCAGCTACCTTCCCAGAGAAGAAAAATTTGTAGGTTTCTCATTAAAGAACAAGCTAAACCTTGAAGGAATGTTTAGTGCTGGAATTGTAGGATGCCCCAAAGGGAGTGCTAACATATGATTGCGGAGGACCAGAGCTGTTGTGTTGCAGCTGCCTTCCCAAAGAATCCATGAAATTAGACCGATTGTTATGTAGGGATTCTCATGCTATGATAATTCAACTTCTTCTCTTGCCAATATATTTGTAATTTAACAATTCCATGTACATAGAACTGTGGCCTAGGAATGTTGGGAATGCAAGAAATTTGATAGGTCATATGCCTATGCACTAATAGGCATATAAATAGATAGGGAATAGTGTCAGGGAAGATGTGTTGCATACATGCAATAGTACATAGTGGAAAAATTAGTAAAGTTTTTACTTGTACACCAAAACCACCACTGATAATTATTGTTGTCTATGATATTAGGGTTGATGGAAATAATTGTACGACCAACGTCATAAAATCATGGTTGGGATGGTAGTGATACCGTGCAGATGACCAATAGACTTGTGAAAAATGATAAGACAACAAACTATGATCAAAAGGTTGGTGTAAGGGTTGTTTATGTAACACCCCAGATTTTGACTTAGGCATGCTTATCAGTCAGACTTATTACACTGTATTTGCTTATTATTTGTGGACTCAGCTATACTGAGTAAACTATATTTTGGCATGTTATATGTGATTACATACTGATTTTGATGTTATCATGCTTATGCTCTGATTATGATAATATGATGTTACCATGCTTAGATCGATGCTTTGATTATGATGTTATGATGATTAACATGCTTATGCAGATGCTCTGATTATGATGTTATTGTGCTTATGTGATTACTATGTGGTAGTCATCATCATATTCCTTTATTTCATAACAAGAATGTATACTTGATTGTAATTCTTGATATGATGTGATATGTATGATGTGGTACATGGATACCCACCCATGATGCGATCGATTTTATGATTTTATGCGATGAAAGGAAATAATGTTGATAATATAGACCAACTATTGATTTAATATTGTTATGAATGCATGTTTTCATAGTGCTAACCCACAGGGTACAGGGGTTATGTGATAGCCGGGTACGTCATGTTAAGTATGATGTAATACATATCTTGAAGAGATCCTTAATTGCCAAAGCGATGATACGATGACACGCACCAATAACCTCGATAGCAGCATAATATGGTTTGATGGGGTATAGACCCAATATGTTGAGAGGGATGGATGTATTTCCCACCCTATGTCACTATGATACCTGAGGTCATGGGAGGGAAGTGTTGAGACACACTCCCCAAGTTGTTTTGATGAAGACGCTCGGATGCCTACTAGGAGAGGCTAGGTATTCTAGTTAGCTGACGCTACTACTCTCAGGTTCTGTGTGGGATCGGGGGCTAGGAAACCCATTGGTTTCCTAGGGCCAACAGGATCAGCGCTGGTCGGCAGGGTGGATCATCTGGTTTGGAAACAAGGCTCGGATCAACAAGAGGCAAAGCTACAGGAGCAAGGAAACTATATTCAACTTGCATAAGTTCCAGGCATTTGTTTGTATTATCCTCTCGTCAATAGTAGTGCAAAGATAAACAAATAAACATGATTGGAAATTAGAATTAGATTAAATGTCATTATGCTGTAAATAGTTAATAGCAAAATTGCTAACTACTCGTAAATTTCTATGTTAAAATCTTGCATTTATTTTTTGCTAATAATTACTCTCAAATCAAAAGAAAAATAGACTTAGAGGTAACAAACTTATAACAGAACCTAGAGACTCATAGAAACAAAATATCATTTCTTTATCTTTTTATTTTCAGAAGGAGAGAGCTTACATATTTTTGACTCAGTGCTCTGCCCGGGAGGCTGATCACTACAATGTACCCCTGGTAAGAGACCAATTGATCAGGTAATATCTAGAATCAATGTGATTCGTTTATGCTACGATATGCTGGAAATATGCTATTATCAATTAAATCTATTGAATTATGGTAGACCATAGTAGACAATTGATAACGTCAAGAGAATTCTATGTAAGTATGAGATTTTCTAGTTCTGAAAACAACATATATATATGTGATAGATCAAAATATTGATGCTATACAAATCCATGATTTTAAGATGGTGATAGCTGCAAGTACCCAGACCTGGTAATGGCAGTGATACGAGAAGGATATTCTGCGTATAAAGATAAGGAAATGGTGTATGAAGGAAGGATGTACTTGGGGTACATGGCTTCTGGAAGGATGTACTCGGGGTACATGGCTTCCCTCGGCCAGCTAGGAACTAGTATGCATCGTTGGGGACACCCAAGTGTAAGACATCTAGTTAGTATTCTTTATGCACACATTCACGCTGCATAAGGGGATTGTCACGGTAGTGGGGACTCCAAGAAGAGAATAACCCCTAGGTATTATGGTGTCCAGAAAGGAAGCTCCTGAGTTTGGTAAGCAGAGCTGCCTATGAGCACCCAAAAGAGGTATTAGGCTTTGGAACAGAACTTCCATGGAGCACCCAAGGAGGTGTTAGGTTCTGTTTGGTTTTCCCAGGCTTGTATTTCCAAGGTATAAAGTATTCTTATATGTATTATGTGTTTTATTGTTTCCTAATAGTAAGAGTAGAGGAATAAGACACTTGGAAGACCACCTTAAATACTAGGAAAGGTATATGAATGGTTAGCAATGCCTTTTGGTTTGTGTAATACACCACCTACATTTATGTGTTTGATAAATGATGTATTCCATCCTTTTATAGATTCATTTATAATAGTGTATTTAGATGATATATTGGTTTACAATGCTACCTATGATTCATGAAAAGCATATTGCACATCTCAAGCAAGTGTTAGAGGACCTAAACAAACATTAACTACTGACAAACTTTAAGAAATGTGAATTTTCTTGGCATTGTTTGGTGTATTTGGGGTACATGCAATTGGTGGAGGAGAACTTCAAATTGTTCTTCTAAGATAGAGGCCATCACCAAGTGGCCAAATCCTATAATTTCATTGAAGTTAGAAGGTTTTGTGGGGCATCATAATACCTTCATAATTTTGTAGCTTCCTTTTAATTGTGGATGCACCTCTCCATGTGATGACAGCCAACAACAATGGATTCTAGTGGGGAAAGAATCAATAAAAATCCATTGAAGAGATTAAAAAAAGAGCAGTCAAGCACTAGTTATCGCATTGCCTAGATTGCAAAATCCTTTTGAATTAGAAACACATGCAAGTGGATATTCTATGGGAGTATTTTTTATGCAAGGAGGAAGGTCAATATGATTTCATTCTAAAATTTTCCATTGTAGAGGCTTGAACTACCCTACATATGACAAGGAACTATATGCATTGGTTCAAGTTGTTAAGAAATGGAAGCACTATATTATGGGAAATAATACCATCATTTACACCAATCACTATCCATTCCAGTAATCATAGGCCCAAACTAAGCTACAAAAAACCTGACATTACAAGTAGGTGGGGTTTTCACAACAATTCCATCTAATCACTAAATATAAGAAGGGAAGGAGAGATAAGCTATGAAGCAAGCTCTTGA
This sequence comes from Pseudotsuga menziesii, assembly GCA_001517045.1. NCBI lineage: Eukaryota > Viridiplantae > Streptophyta > Pinopsida > Pinales > Pinaceae > Pseudotsuga > Pseudotsuga menziesii. Next base: position 297,382 of record LPNX010409292.1, on the reverse strand, counting down.
GGCCACCTACAACTAAGATCACAACTTTTTGTACTCTTATGCATATGGATCCTTTCATCCTTGATGCATACAAGGAGGAATACACAAAATATGAGAACTTAAAGGAGGTATTTTAACAATTACATGGCCAATTCGTGCATGTAGAAGAAAATGACAATAAGGAAAACTATTTATTCTATAAGCTAGACAAGATCTATTTTCGTAAAGGTGAGAGATTTAACTTATTAAAGAGGATCAAACCTCCAAAGTTGCTTGGAATTTTGGTGTTGGGAAGATAGCTGCCAACTTACAACAGTATGTGTATTGGCCTAGAATACAAGAATATGTAGATCGATTTATTAGAGGATGTATACTCAATTGTATAGGGAATCCTATTAATAGGAAGCAATGTGTATACCATCCCTTACCCATACTTAAGAGACCATGGGAGAAAATCTCCATGGACTTTGTGTGTATTCCAAAAACCATGAAGGGACATGAATATTTATTTGTGAAGGTTGACAAGTTTAGTAATATGTGCATTCCAATGGCTTGTACAAATACCATCAAAATACAAGAAGCAACGGGTTTTTTATTTGAAATGGTTTGGGTGCATTTTGGGATATCAAGAAGCAACATATCAAATAGAGATACCAGGATTTTTAGTTTCTTTTGGACTACACTTTTGGAGAAGATGGACACTAAGTTGAAGAGGTCTACAAATTTCCATCAACAAACATATGGGAAAATAGAATAAGACATTGGTTCATCTTTTGAGTGTTTATAATTAGAAGCATCCAAAGACCAAGGATAAGAATATGATATACATCCAACACGCTTCTAACAAAAGAGTCTACACTTCCATCGGTAATTCCATTTTTGAAACTTATCTTAGATATGAATATGCCACCCTCACCTCTAGATGTTGATATGGATAACAAGAAGGAGTGAGGGAATACACCATAGGTGAAGTATTAAGAGCTAAAAAATCCATTGACAAGATTAGTTCAATCCATTTTCAAGTACATGAGACATTAAAGAAGTCACAAAAATTACAAGGGATAAATGACCAACAAAGGGTTGGGAAACCATTCAAGGTGGGAAATAGAGTTTGGTTTCACTTGAATAAGGAAAAACTGCAAGGTCCTTGATAAGAATATCAAGGCATTGTGGTATGGTCCTTTTGGATTGTTGGAGAAGGTAGGAGATAATGCTTATAGACTCAACCTACCCCCATATATACACATCTAATCAGTAATTAATGTGGAATATCTTACACTCTTTGAACCATCCATGTTGGACCAAGAACCTGAGAAATTCATACCTTTGTAGAGTAATTAGTTCAAGAGGATTAGAAAACTTTAGCATAAGATATCATTTTGGAGAAGAAATCTAGAACAACTAGGCAAGGAAATAATGAACTTTGAGGTAAGACTAAATGGTACTCTAGGAAGAAGGTGGAGTAAAAGTTTCCTCACCTAATTTAGTAAAATATTTTGGGGATCAAATCCTCCAAAATGGAGTGGTGTGATCTGAAAGGGGTCAATATATAATTTTCCATCTATTTTGGTTCTTTTTGGGTGGAAAGATTGGATGAATTGGCTCTAGGCCCAATTTAGGGGTAGGTAAATTTGTAATGTCCCCATACTCCATAATGCGGAATTATTAAAAATTTTGCCTCAAGAACTCTTGTTCTCCTTTCAAAACACAGGGCATGGGCATTAACACACTCTTCCACCTTCATTCTCTGTCTTAGAAATCACTGTAATAGTCTTTCCTCCCTTCACAAATCCCTTCTGGGACCAGAAACAACATTTTCACACTTGACCTGTTATTTCCACATCCGCCCTCCTCACTTTCACTTTCTGCCTAACGCTGCACATGTCGAAAATTGGAAACACCATGTGTGATGGAGATATTCGACCACTCTTCCATATTCTTCCTTCTGCGCTTACTCCTTCCGACTTTACAACCTCAGAACTCGGGATTTAGAACTTTAACAATCAATAGAAGTGTTCGACCATTATTCTACCTTCCGCACTCCCACTTTCCAGCTTCCTCTCGAAACTTGGGAATCAAAACTTTAGCATTCGACAAAAGTGTTCAACCATTAATCCACCTTCTACACTTCCGCTTTCCGCCTTCCAACCTTAGAATGCGGAAATGCGCGAAATGAATACCTTGCCCGTCGGTTACCCTCTTTCTAGCTTTCGACCTTCCGCTTTCCAACTTCTGACTTTGGAACTCGAAAATCCATCTTTTGCCTTCAAATTTTCCTGGATTTCCGCTTTCTTACTTCTAACTTTCTGACCTCGGAAATCGGAAGTCCAACTCTTCCTTAGAACTTTCGGCCACATTTCCGCTTCCCTCCTTTCGCTCTTCCGCGGGAGGATTTTAGGGTGCAGAAAACTAAATTTTCCTTAGAACTATTAGTTCTTTGTCCGCTCCCTCCTTCCTCTTTCCATAGGCAGATCCCGAGAATAAAAAAATCAACATTCTGGCCCATTTCATTTGTCTTTTCTGGTTTCCACCTTCTGCCTTCCCCACACAGAATTCAAAGGGTAGAAATGCTAAGTAAGAAGCATTCTGACTCAGTAACACGATTCCAACCTCCATGGACTTAAGCAAAAATGCATAACACATACAAGGCTTAAAAAAGCAAATATAGGGACACTCATACACAAGTAACCCTCTACTGAATCATCAACTAGCATTCAACATGAACATAGCAATTCATCATATTCATAAGCATTCTACATAACCCATGTAGTCATCCATTCATAAGCAACTACAATGCATAAACAAGCATGACAAAGATACTTATTTTTGAATGATGGAGTTGTCCCACAACTAGCTATGTGGCTACAATGTTCCACTCAACTATAGGCCAGTGTGTTCATTAATCTCTCAATACCACTTCCACCCTCGAGCTGAGCAATATTTCCACAAGGAACTAGGGAACAACAGGCTTACACATAGTCAGATCATAACACACACAGTTAATCCAAAACACAGTTGGGTTCCACAGACTGTCTGGTGAAGCCAATATATAGTTGGTTTTCACAGGCTACTAAGGAAACAAGCCAAATAACAATTGGTTTCCTTGGACTTACTCATCCAAGCCAACATTCACATCAAAACATTGTCAAACCAACCTACAGTTGTGTTTCTCAGACGACTAAGGAAATGGAAAGGTAGAATTGCTATGCTAGTGAGCTCAACCATAGAGCTATGGACACCTACACAAGATCTGGGTTGGCCGCCACAATTCCTACACCACCCAACATAAGTAAGTATTCCATTCACTGCTACAAAGTTCCCTTAGGCCATACATTACCTTCTAGTGCTCTTCAGTGTGTGTAGAAACGATTTTCCAGCCCCTCTTAATCTGTCTATGAGGTTCCTCTCTTCACTAGGTTTGTCAGCCAATTCTGGGCCTCTTCCACTCCTTGGTCTTCAAATCAAACCAGGGATTCACATCACAGCAATCCAAAAGGAAAACACAACCTACAGGCTTCACTCTGTAACACAGAGAAAACAGGGTCTCATACCACAATAGACCACAATGCAGATGGGATGAACAATCACGAACATAAACCTTCTCTGTGAGTCAAGATAGTGAACAACGCATAATCATGAATGAATAATGACACTGCATGAAAATGAGTGAGTGTCCATGATCCCAATGACCAAAATGTTTAGAACAAGACCAAGATGACCAACTGGGCACGCCAATTCTGGTTTTACTTGCTTCAGAAGCAAGAACACGGCTTCTGTAGACTACAGGCATGTTCAGTCATGAGATCTAATGCCATGCATTTCTCTTCCCAAGGCATTAATTGCCTCAACCATTTTCCTGCAATAAAATTGAATGAATGAGTACAGGGAACAAACCAAGGTAGACGGGCTAAAGAATGAGAAAATTTTGAATAGATCTACGGTTGAGATTAACCATCAAATAGATCGATGGTGCACAACGATTTCACTAATTCAACTAGAGGGACTTAACAAAATTTTCATGTACATAGAATTTTTATCAAATCTGCCTCATCAGTTTTGAAGTCCACCGTTGATCTAGCGAGGACATAGATCCGACAACCCATAAAAAATTTGCTGATTCAACTAAAACGTTTTTTAACATCAGCTAGTGAGCGCGAAATTTCTATCTAAAAGGATGTATTCCATCTTGCGTTCGCTGGGCGACTTGGATGACAAATAAGCGAAGGTTTTCATGCCGATTAAATCGAGTTTTGTGACTATTGAACTTGCAATCACTCACCTGGCATCTCCTGCTTTAACCCCCTCCCTATTCCTCTGTGAATTCATACCCCCATATCTTTTCACATTGCATTCCCATAGCTAGATGTGGTATTTTATTAATTGCATATTTACATGATATTCAAAATATATTGTGCATGACTAGCACAATAACCATAGGAATCAACCGGGATCACCTATACACAAAACACCAAATCACTGGCAGGGCCTTGGCCTTGAGCTCCTCACCATGATTTAATTATAATCTATACATCATGTACAACTTCAATACCATGGGGTCAAAACAGGGGTATTACATTCCCATCCCCCTTACAACAACACTATCCTCGATGCTTAACAAAATTTAAACAAAAAATGCTACACTGGCACCGCCCTTAGTGTTCTGCAAAATTGAACAAAAATGGATGTGCTAATCGCATGGCATCCTTTAGCTCCCATGTAGCCTCCTTGGGACCGTAGTGCTCCCATTGCACCTTCACCTGCCCAACGGCTCGATTTCAGAGCACTGTGACCTTCCTGTCAAGGATGCGCAATGTCTCGGTTTGGAACTCTCCCTTGGGTTCCATCTGAATCACATCCCAAATTATCACATGGTTAGGATCATGTACATATTTCTTGAGCAAATAAACATGAAAAAAATTATGATCCCTAGTGCTAGCAGGCAATGCAAGGCTATATGAAACTGGCCCTATTCTTTCAATCACTTCAAACGAACCACAGTATCTAGATGACATCTTGGCACAACATCCAAGATTCAAGGAACTCTTCCTTGCCCTCACTCTGAGGTAAACATGATCCCCAACACTAAACTCTCTTCCCACCCTATGCTTATCTGCATAGCTCTTTTGTTTGTCCTGGGCTACTTTCAGATTTTGCCTGATATTTGCAACCTTCTGCTCCATCTCCTTGATAAATTATGGACCAAGAACAATCCTTTTCATTGGGTTATCCCAAGTCATAGGTGTCCTACACCTTCTTCCATACAAAGCTTCATATGGACTCATCCCCAAGGATGCTTGCTGTCCATTATTATAAGCAAACTATACCAATTGTAGATAATCCTCCCACTTGAATGGTTTGTCCATCACATACATGCGAAGCATGCCTTCAAGCACTTCATTCACTCTCTTTGTCTGACCATCATCCTAAGGATGGTAAGTAGTGCTGAAGTTCAACTTTGTACCCAAATATGCAAACAAACCCTTCCAAAAATTGGAAGTGAACCTAGGATCTTTGTCAGAGACTATTTCCTTAGGCAATCCATGCAATCTAAAAATATCCTTCATGAATATTTTTGTAATGGAATTAGTCTTATAAGTGGAATTAACCGGTATAAAATGTGTTTCCTTTGTCAACTTGTCCACCACAACCATGATGGAATCATGTTGCCTCCAAGTCATTGGCAATCCTGTAATGAAATCCATGGAAACAACTTCCCATTTCCATTCTGGAACTGGAAAAGGCCGCAACAAACTTGTTGGGTGTTGATGCTCAACCTTCACCTGTTGACATGTCATACACTTTGAAATATACTCAGCAATTTCCTTTTTTATTCCTGGCCAAAATACTGCTTTCTGGCTATAGCAATTGTTTTCTAATATCTTGGGTGACCAGAATATGGAGTCTGATGGATCTCATCCATAACAATTCTCCTCAAATCTGCTACATTTGGAATATAAATTTTGTTTTTATAAGTAAGAAGTCCATCTTCCTCCAATTTATATCCCTCACACCTCTTCTCAAGACTTTGTTGCTGCAATTTGTCCTTGATATACACATACATTTCATCTTTAGTAGTATGATTAACAATTTGGTGTCTCAAATATGATTCAAAAATACTAAGAGATGCCAAGTGCATTTAATGCACCTTCCTGTTGAGTGCATCAGCCACTTTGTTTTCTTTTCCTTTTATGTGTATGATTTCAAAATCAAACTCACATAAAAACTCCAGCCATCTAGCTTGCATAGCATTTAGAGTTGGTTGATCAAACAAATATTTCAGACCACAGTGGCCTATCCTTAACTCAAATTTTTTGCCCATTAAGTAATGCCCCACATCTTGAGCGCATGTACTATGGCTGCAAGTTCTAAATCATGAGTGGCATAGTTCTTCTCATGATCCTCAACTTCCTTGACTCATAACATACCACGTGGTTGTCTTGCATAAGAAATCCTCCAAGTCCTTGACCACATGTATCAGTACACACCACACAATCCTTTTTTGGGTCTGCAATCTTCAATATTGGTACACTTGCGAGAATATTCTTCAACTGTTGGAAGCTCTCCTCACATCTTGGTGTCCATTCAAACTTTATCCCCTTCTTTTACAAAGAAGTGATGGAATGTGCAACCTTGGAGAATCCCTCACTGAATCTCCTGAAGTATCATGCAAGTCCCATAAAGGATCTTACATCTGTCACATTCCTTGGAGTAGGCTAATTCATAATGGCCTCAATCTTCTTAGGGTCTACAAATATTCCCTCATCTGAGATGATGTGACCCAAATAATGAATCCTATCTTTATGGAAGTCACACTTTCTCAACATGGCATACAACTTATGCTCCGTTAGCAATTGTAATGTCAATCTCAGTTGTCCTTCATGTTCTTCCTCATTCTTAGAATAAATAAGAATGTCATCAAGGAAAATAAGAACAAACTTGTGTAGATAACTGTTAAAAATACTATTCATAAGGCACATAAATGTTGCTGGTGCATTTCTGAGACCAAATGGTACCACTATAAACTCAAAATGTCCATACCTTGTTCTGAATGTTGTATTATTAATGTCTTCATCCTTGATTCTTACCTGATGGTAACCAGACCTCAAGTCAATCTTGGAAAATACCTTTTCTCCTCTCATTTGATAAAAGAGGTCATCAATCCTAGGAAAAGGGTATTTATTCTTCATAGTGACTTTGTTCAACTGTTTGTAATCAATACAAAACCTAAGTGTACCATCTTTCTTCTTCACAAACAGAACTGGTGCTCCCTAAGGAGACACACTCGACCTGATATACTTCTTCTCCAACAACTCTTGCAACTGCATCTTCACCTCTAGCATTTTTGGTGTAATCATCCTGTAGGGTGTCTTGGACACTGATGCTACTCCTGGCATAAGTTCAATTGTGAAATCAATGTCCCTCTTTAGAGGAAGCCCTGATATTTCATCAGGAAAAACATCCCTAAATTCCTGCAACACATGAAAGTACTCCAACCTAGGAGTTTCATTTTCTATTGCCTTCAACACATGATCTACACACACTCTGTAACCTTTCCTACAGAACTTCTTTAGCTCCATTGCTGAAATCTTCCTAACAAAAATCACCTTTGTAATGCCTCTTACAATTCTTAAGTTGCCATCTTCATCTATGCACTCAAAGGTCTTGTTGTAACAATCAAGCTTAACTATGTGTGCTTCCAACCAACCCATTCCAATGAGAATATCATAGGAACCAAGTGGCAGAACATTCAAGTCTGTACAAGTGACTAATCCATCCATGACCAATGGACGTTTCTTTACCACTTCACTAACTTTTCTCTTGGTTCCAATGGCTAGTTTAACTAACCATGATTTTTTATGCTTTAACTTCTTAAAAGAACAAATCTCAACAACTCTAGGAGTAATATAACTATGAGTAGATCCAGGGTCAATCAAAACAGAAATAGATTGCTCAGCAATATTAACTGCAACTTCAACCACATTTGATTGATGATCTTCCTGGAAGTCCTCCAGTGTTGCATAAATCCTAGGGATATTTATTGCTAATTGATCCACTGTTTCAGCTTCTTGAATGTTGTAAGTTTGCTTCACATTCCCATTCTCAAGTGGACAATTCCTGTGCATATGGGGTCCTCCACATCTCCAGCATTGGAGAGGTTCTCTGATCTCTTTTGGATTTCTTGACTTGTCATCCATCACTCTAGCTGGATTAGCCATAGCTTGTGATGGCTACTTTTGTTGATTTATGAAGATAGAAGGTTTGAAACCTTTCTTCCTCTGATCAGACTTTTCATTCTTCTTGTCCTTCCATGTCTTATGGTAATCAGGTTTTCCTTTGCTTTGCTCATAGCAATACTTAGCTTTCCTTATTGCTTCTTCCAGAGTTTTAGGCTCATAAAACTCAATTCTGTCTTTGTAAGACTGAGGAAACCCACTTATAAAACATTGTATTTTTACTTTATCATCCCTGATATACCTGACATACCTCAACAACTCCAAGAAATTGTTTGCATACTCTTCCATGGTCTGTTGTCCCAATTTCCTCTCATGGAATTCTTTAATATTATCATCATAACACCTATCAGAGAGGTACTTCTACCTGAAAAACTTCTGGAAATGTTTCCATAAAATATTCCTTTCTCTGATCTTCTTCCCCTGTCTGAAGTGCTCCCACCATATGGATGCTCTTCCAGTCAAATTGAAGATGGCTACCCTAGCCTTCATATTTCCAGAATAGTCTTGGACTTGGAAATATTTTCTCATCCCAAGAAGCCAAGATTTAGCTTCTTGATTGTTCTTTATCTCACCATTAAAGGTAGGTGTCCTTGCCTTCTTAAATTCATAATGTGAACAGTTATGGTAACGCCTCTTCCTCTCATTCTTGTGAGATGAAGAGATTGAACCCCCAATGGATCCTTTGGGGTCAGGTTATCCACTGGAAAATATTTTTCTTCTTCTTGCGCTACTCTTACTCACTTCCGGGTTCACCCACCTCTAGATGCCCAGAATTCATCCACCTCTGGATGTCTGTCAAACTCTGCAGAATGGCTGCATTCAGATGATGATGCTCTTCTTGATCTTTAACCAATCTTTCATTATCTTCTCTGTAACTTTGCATCTCCACCCTGAGGCTTCTCATGGTGGCTGCAAAATCTGGGGGAGTATTTTGAAATATTCTCCCATTAGACTTTGTCTCATCATTCCAATGTGAACATTTTCCCCCATAACATCTTCCTCATACTCATAGGGATCCTACGCATCATTTAGGCTGTAGGTTCTCATGGTTGAGCTCAAAACCCACTTTTTCAAACTGCACTATGGCTCTGCAAAAATGTGTTAACAACATCATTTGTTAGCTACATAACAATTTTATAAGTAAAAACCTTTTGCTTACTATCACCTGGCCCATCTAGGCCCAACATTGCAACCCTTAGCTCTGATACCAATCTGTAACATCCCCATACCCCATAATGTGGAATTATTAAAATTTTGTCCTCAATAATTGTTGGTCTCCTTTCGAAACACGAGGCATGGATGTGAACACACTCTTCCACCTTCATTCTTAGGCTTAGAAGGCACTGTAATAGTCTTTTTTCCCTTCATAGATCCCTTCTGCAACCAGAAACACCATTTTCTCACTCGACCTATTCTTTTCGCACTCTGCCCTTCGCACTTCCTCTTTCCGCCTTCTGCTGCGCAGCTCAGAAATCAGAAACACCATGTGCGACGGAGATATTCAACCACTCTTTCATCTTTTGCCTTCCGCGCTTCCGCCTTCCGTCTTTCCGACCCCGAAACTCGGGAGTTAGAACTTTGACATTCGACATAAGTGTTCAACCATTAATCCTCCTTCCGCTTTCCACCTTCTGACCTCGGAATGCAGAAATGAGCGAAATGACTACCTTTCTCGTCGATTACCTTGTTTCCAGCTTCCGACCTCAGAACATGGAAATCCATCTTTTTCCTTCAACTTTTCCTGGATTACTGTTTTCTGACTTCCGACTTTCTGACCATGGAAATCGGAAGTCCAACTCTTCCTTGGAACTTTTGGCCACCTTTCTGCTTCCCACCTTCTTCCCTTCCGCAGGCAGATTCCAGGGTGAAGAAAACCGAATTTACCTTAAAACTATTAGTTCTTTCTCCGTTCCCGCCTTCCGCAGGGGGATCCTAGGAATTAGAAAACCAACATTCTGCCCCGTTTCACTTCTCTTCTCTGGTTTCTGCCTTCCGCCTTCCCTAGGCGGAATTCAAAGGGAGGAAACACTAAGTTAGAAGCATTATGTCTCTGTAATAGGCTTCCAGCCTCCATGGACTTAGGAAAAATGCATAAAACATACAAGGCTTAAATAAGCAAATGGAGGGACACTCATACAGAACTAACCCTCTACTTAATCATCAACCAACATTCAACATGAACATAGCAATTCATCATATTCATAAGGATTCTACATAACCCATGTAGTCATCCATTCATAAGCAACTACAATGCATAAACAAGCATGACACAGATACTTATCTTTGAATGATGGAATTGTCCTGCAACTAGCTATGTGGCTACAACGTTCCACCCAACCATAGGCCAGTGTGTTCATTAATCTATCAATACTACCACCCCCGAGTTGGGCAATATTTCCACAAGGAATTAGGGAACAAGAGGATTACACACAGTCAGATCATGACACACATAGTCAAGCCAACACATAGTTGGGATCCACAGACTGTCCAGCCAAGCCGATATACAATTGCGTTTTACAGGCTACTAGGGAAACAAGCCAAATAACAGTTGGGTTCCTTTGAATTACTCAGCCAAGCCAACATTCACATCAAAACATAGTCAAACCAACCTACAGTTGGGTTTCTCAGACTGCTAAGGAAATGGTAAGGTAGAATTGCCAAGCTAGTTAGCTCAACCATAGAGCTATGGACACCTACACAATATCTAGGTTGGCCTCCACAATTCCTACACCACCCAACACAAAGAGGTATTTCCTTCATTGCTACACAGTTCCTTCATGCCATACCTTCCATTCTAGTGCTCTTCAGGGTGTGCAGAAAGGATTTGCTAGCCCCTCTTGGTCTGTCTGTGAGGTTCCTCTCTTCATTAGGTTTGTCAGCCAATTCTGGGCCTCTTCCACTCCTTGGTATTCAAACCAAACTAGGGATGCACATCACACCAATCCACAAGGAAAACACAACCTACAGGCTTCACTCTGTAACACAAACAAAATAGGGTCTCATACCACAATGGACCACAATGCAGATGGGATGAATAATCATGAACAAAAAGCTTCTTTGCAACTCAGGAGAGTGAACAACGCATAATCCTGAATGAATAATCACACTGTGTGAAAATGAGTGAGTGTCCATGATCCCAATGACCACAACGTTCAGATCAAGACCAAGATGACCAACTGGGCACACAAATTCTGGTTTTACTTGCTTCAAAAGCAAGAACACGGCCTCTACAGACTATGGGCTTGTTGAGTCACAAGATCCATTGACATGCCTTGCTCTGCCCAAGGCATTAACTGCCTCAACCATTTTCCTACAAGAAAATTGAATGACTGAGTACCAAGAACAAACCAGGGTAGACAGGCTAAAGAACATACAACTTTTGAATAGATCTACGGTTGAGATTAACCATCAAATAGATCGATGACACACAATGATTTCGCTGGTTCAACTAGCGTGGCTTAACCAAATTTTCATGTACGTGGAATTTTTATCAAATCTGCCTCATCACTTTTGAAGTCCATTGTTGATCTAGTGGGGACATAGATCGGACGACCCACAAAAATTCCACTGATTCAACTAACAAGCTGTTTAACATCAGCTAGCGAGCGCGAAATATCTATTCAGAAGGATTTATTCCAACTCGCGTCTGCTAAGCGACTTGGATGACAAATCAGTGAAGGTTTTCATGCTGATTAAACTAGGTTTTGTGAGGATTGAACCTGCAATCACTCACTCGAAATCTGCTGGTTTAACCCCCTCCCTATTCCTCTATGAAATCATGCCCCCATCTCTTTTCACGTTGCAGTCCCATAGCTAGCTGTGGTATTTTATTAATTGCATATTTACATGATATTCAAAATATACTGTGCATGGCTAACACAATAACCATAGGCATCATTCTTGATCGCCTATACACAAAACACCAAATCACTGGCAGGGCCTTGGCGTTGAGCTCCTTGCCATGATTTAATTATAATATATACATCATGTACAACTTCAATACGATGGGGTCAAAACAGGGGTATTACAAAATTACTTTACATATATGAGGGCTTAAGCAATGTGTCTTGGGGTCAAAAGTTTTACCACATTGTTGTTGTTTTACACTTTGAGTAATTTACAACAATGCAAAGATCACCTCATTCAGAGTTCGTATGAGGAAGTTATGTCTCCTACAAGTTGACCTATCTTGTTGACTACCTTGGTATTGAGTTGATTCCACAACGACTCTCATTACCCACACATGTGGAGCTACTCACATGTGGACTTTCAAGAAAATTCTATAGGGTCAAAAACCCTAACTCTAATTAGAATTTGAGGCATGAAGAAACCCTAAAAAAGATAGCACTAGATGACTCTCGGGATGTTGTTAAATAATGAGCCACTAGAAGAAGGGGTTGCTTTCTTATGGTAATATTGTATTGTTCTATGACCGAGCAAGAGTTAGGGAGTGGATAGGAGAGCAAAATAGAGGAAGTAGGAGATCCCGTAAGAGCCATATAGGTCATATTGTCATAGGGAACTCTATAGAGAGTACCACTTTCTTTTTATTTCCATTGCATTTTGGAGAAAAAATGATCAAGAAATAGTTCTCACTTCTGACTGTTTTTTCCCCATAGTAAGTTTTCTTAAGGTATATCTTATTTTTAAGTTATTTATAATTACAAAAATATAAAGGAATTGAATAATTTAAATTTATATAACATGGAGAGATATATTTGAAACACAAGTCAAGAAACCTTTAATAATATTAATTACAAATTGTTTGAATGAACCATTGAACATGACAAAAATCAATTATTAGTCCCTGCCAAGGCAAGGATTATATCAATGGATCAATTGTCAAAACTACATTGACTTTTTATTAATTTTAACAATTTTATAGTTACTTTATGTGTTTTGTTAAAATTAATTATTAATTTTATTTTTTTTAAATAATAAAATATGTTTTTTAGTTTTTGAAATTAAAAATTACTATTTTATAATTGGTTGCAAGCTTTGATTTGACTAAATAACCATGGTTGGATGTGACAATTAGTTTAAAAATAATATTTTTAAATGATTTTATTTGAAAAAAAAATCTAAAATTGTCACATAGTTAAAAAATGGTACACATTAATTATTTTACAAATACCAAAGCAGCATTTATTAGTTTTAGATTGCTAATTGATGACAACCTACTTACACTTTCAATTCCCTAGAAATTCCTCAAGATTTGATTTGATTTGATTATTTTAGATTTAATATTCATTTAAAAGTTTCATGTTTTAATTTTTTATTTACTATCTACAAGTAAAATTTAAAAATATACATTTTGACTTTTATAAAGTTTTAATATTAAAATTGAATGTAATTTACATTTTTTTATAATGTTTTAATATTAAAATTGGTTTCTTGTTTATTAATTTTTTTAATTACTCAAGACTTTTAATATAAACATTTTTTCATTACACTTAAAGAGGCAATGATTTTTTATTAAAAAATAAAAACAAAAACAAAAAATAAGATGAAATTAAAGGGATTCATCTTTTAGTTAGCCTTTAAAAACTTAACATTAGTTATATTTTTGGATTCATATTTTATGTTTAATATTTTATATTTAAAAACAACTTGATTTAAGTATTAGTTATTTTTTTGGATTCATATTTTTTTTATCGAGGGTAATGGTTTTAAATGTTTACTTATTTGTTTTTATAGTTTTGTTTACAAGTATATAGTAGATGATAAATAGATGATACTATGTTTTTATTTTTATTAATTTTTTTACCAACAAAAATCAATAGGTTTACTCAACAAATTGTGATTTTAAACAATTTAAAACATTTTTTTGTTAAAATATCATTTAAACAATTTATAATAATAAAGTTTATAAGAAAATATAAAATTAAACAATTTAAAAAAGAAATGAACATTACATAATGAAATTAACTTTACATGTTTTACTCAATATATTATTTTAATTAAAGATTTAAGTTAGCATTACATAAATTAATGAATTGTTTTATTAAATATATTATTTTAATTAAAGAATAAAAAAATATATTGGTTAGTAATAATTTTTTTTATGTTATATATATGAATAGGTTTTGAAGATTTAATTTTTTAAATTTATAATAATCAGCATAGATCCAAATCCCAGGCTCTATCAAGCGTAGAGAGGGATCAAATCTTTGGAGGTGCAGACCTCTTCTTAAGTATTGCACTCAACTATCAGCTTTAATGTGATTCAGGCCAAAAGGCACATTTTTTTTATTTAAGGTTCAAAAATAATATTTTTATTATTAATATTATTTACTATTTATGGCTGCATATAATATTTTTTATTTTGTTAGGAAAAAACATTAAAACATCTCCCCTATACATAGTTTTAAAACCATGTGCAAGGCCCTCCTAAAATCATGGGTTGTTTAGGAGGCCTTGCACATGGTATTAAAACCATTTGCAACTACCTCCTAAACCATGTACAACAAAACCATGGGTTGTTTAGGAGGCCTTGCACATGGCTTTAAAACCATTTGTAAGGCCCTCCTCAACCATGTACAATAAATTGGCACTTTCATTACTATCAAAGATCTAGATATCATTAGGGTTATTCTGGACAACCTAGAACAAATGGTCATTTCCATTGTCACGGATATCAACTTGATATCATGAATATCAAAGTTTAATAACCATTTTAACAATTGCTTGCATTTGATGCCTCTCATTTCTTGGAATGAAGCATTGTAGGGATGAATCCCACATTATAAGTACATTGTCTGCATCATTGATGAACTCAAGGTTTCATTTCTAAACTTTTTAGAAATGTTGTGGTGAATTATTAAGTTGTCCTTTAGGTATTTATAGCCTCCAATTTCTAGATGTTACTCTAGTAATATCATAATCTAGGAAAACTTGAAAGAATTCTGCCATGATATACTAGTCTTTAACTATTGTATTCAAACTATTATTTGACAACAATGAGGGCTTCTTTATATGCATGATATTCGCAATACGCCTCATATTAAGTACAAATCTACTCCTATAAATATATGAACTCCCCTCCTTTAGATCTCATGTGCATTTTCCCTAGTTTTAATGTTGCTTCTAGAATCTGGTACGAGTTGCATGTTGTGACCTCTCCTTCAACTTTGTGGCGTTTTCATGGGTTGGGACTCATTTTTGGGATGGGCTCGAGTTCCATTATAATTTTATGTATATCGTATTGCTTCTTGTTTTGTTTTCTCCTCACAATCTTTTCATATTGATCATCCTTGTCATCAAAATGTGGTCTGCTAGAAGCTCACAGAGAAGTTTTGTCTAACCAGATTGACAATTATGGTATGCTTCTTGGTTTTATAACCCAACCACACGACAATTGATTTTCAAGCATCCAGATGTGGTCATTACAAATGAGGAAAATAAAGTGGAAATTTAAAGAACCCAAATAAACAAAATTAGAACTAAGCAAAGCTATGCCAAATAATAATTCAGTTTCAATAATTTTTATTAATAATAGTATAAATGCAAAAGCTACAGACAAGATCATGACATCTCAGGAGAACAGAAAGAAACCTTGAGGATAAGGATTTATCCAAAGCCCCATCATTATTTTTATGTAAATGTAAAATTGGAACTGTTACAGAGTTGTTTTCACAAATAAGTGCTGACCAGCCTGGAGCTAACGTAGCCAACGTTGTTAGATATAACCATGGGCTAGTCACCAAATTATCAACCTCTCCTCCTGTGGGAACCCTACGATGCCCCGACGCCTTCATTCCTTCTTTCATTTTCTCCCATTTAAATGAAGACCAGAATCCCCGAGCCATCAAAGAGCACAACTGGGGCATATTTTATCCCACAAGGACGCCTGTTTACAACATCGATATTTCCACTGGCGATTAGTGCTCTATCCGAAAATGTACAAATAACAATACCTCCTCCGCTCCTGTTCCCTCCTTCTCTCCAGATCCTACTTTAGTAGCCACGCCTTCGTCGATGTTGCATCACTGGTGTGTGGTGAAAACATGGTCGAAAATCAGCATGAGCATGTTGCAGGAAGCACTGAACTACATCATGTGGAATGGGTGCAGATTTCTCCGCTATCCAACCCGAGAATGCATTACAACATCTCCCCTATATTGTGTTGTTTTTCTCACGAACATTTTTTTTACGGCAAATAATTAGATTTTTTATTTTTTATTTATTATTTTGTTAGGTAGGAACATTACAACATCTCACACATATTAGATTGTTTTTGTGGCCTACATTTATTTTGGAAGATAATTAAAAGTTTTGTTTTTTATAGCCGACATCTATGTAACGTTACGTAACATTACACCATTACGTAATGTTACAACGTTACGTAACGTTACAAGATCTCCCCCATATTGGGCTGTAGAGCGCCTCTCGGCGCAATAATATTTACAGTGCAATATAAAATTGAATAATTAAAAAAGGACATTTAAAATTAAATAAATGAATGAGCCTTACATGTTTTTAAGATCTATTCTTTTAAAATGTTGTAAATTATGAAAAGATTATTTATTTAAAGTATTTACTTTGTTTATTAGTTTTTTTTAGTTATAAGAATGAGTGAATTTACTTAACAAATTGTGATCCAATCAATTAACTTTATTACAAAAATATGAACTAAAATTATCATGACACAAAATAATCCTGAAATGAAATAAGTACATTGTCTATCAAAAAATAATGGTTGTCCATCATAACCATTGCACATTATCTACTAACTATTTAAGATCACAAAATAAACAGTTAAAATTATATAAATAAAGTAGTGATTACATAATCATTAACACAATCATAATCAAATGTTGATGTTAATTACTTAAACAATAAAACAAAAAAATTATATATAATACTAAGGCAAGGACTAGCTGCTATTGAACACGATATGCATATGATTGTTTCAGATTTAGTTTTTTAATTTAATGTGAAAATTAATATTTATATTGTTAAAGGGGATTAGTTTGATGGTTATGGAAAATCCAGTCCATCGATGGACCAAATACAAGATCCAAAATTTAAGTCCCGGAAACAGGAGAAAGTCCCCCTGGGTAGAAGCAAATTATACAAATAAGTATCTGAAAATACACAAATAAATAAATAAAAATAATGGGTACCGTGCTCCAAATAATAGATAGCACGTAGAATAAAATAACAGATCGTAAACTACAAAAATGTCACCAATAAGGTTGGTAACAAATAGATGAAAAATATGGCCCACAATTAGATAAAATATGTGATGAATAGAGAGGTTGATACTAGATATCATCAATATAACATTGACAAAATAATGACCCCTTCGCATAATAGCAGAGCAGATTTCGATGAGGAAGCCACCATACAATTGAATTCACGAAAAATGTGATGGAAAGGGATACCTAAGAAGGATGAGACCAATTTATCTTGATCTAATCCATCCAAAAATCCAACACATCAAAGTGGATGGTGCCACAATCACTTGCTGAGTCTATAATAACTTTAGAATCTCCAATCACTTGAAGATAAGTAAATATTTTCACAGCAGGAGCGCCGATTGTACTAAACATCTCCTGTGAATCTCCCTTGCGGCTGGTTTCCTGGTTTCATGGAAGTGTCGGAACCCTTCTCTTGTTGCCTTGTTGTTTTGCCGTCTAAAGGTGATTCCCTCTTCTTTACTGTTGGCCACCTTTTGGGAATGCAATTGCTCCATGCATGTTGTTTGACCTTGGTTTTACGCTGTACCTCACCACCCTTTTCGGCTGGGAGATCGAACCTGTCACCTCAGACTATTTTGGCAAAGACTTTTTTGTATTGGCATTATTTTATCTAGTTGTCTCTGGATTTGATGGGAGTTGTCGTTTATGGTTGACTTGGGCTGGTTTGTGGCACTCGACATCATCACGAGAACTGGTGCACCTGCTGATCTCAGGTACCTTCTGACTTTGCAGTTTATTATTGTTTTTTCTTAGCACTAGGTTTGGGGCTTGGCGTAAACAACTTTACTAAGGGTTTATAGGATTACCTTTGGTGACCACCCCACATGGAGTTCACCCTCTACTCCAGAGGGTTAGTACCAACCATGATTAAAAAAGTGGGGAATGATATTACCTTCGGTGTGGTCCTTCGGACTATTTTTTTGGTTTTATCTGGTAACCTTGGTTAACCTGGTTTGTCAGTGGTCTTCCCTATCTATAGATTCCTTTTTTGTTTGAGCTTTGATTGTGGTGTAGAGCTACGGGTGTTTCTTGTTGACTCTGGCTTCTATGTTACGGGTTCCTTGGGTGGTGTTCTTTGTTTCCAGACCGTCACGGTGGTTGGTCTCTCATTTGGGTTGTTCGACCTAACCCTAGCCTTGACTAGTTTTTTATTATGTCTATTTATGGTAACCCTGGCGTTCCTTCGGAGGTTGGTGGGGCTCCAAAGTTAGGTCGGTCCCAGTGTTACAGAAAGAAATTCCTATGGCTTGGGGTACCACAACAGACAACTTGACTCCAGAAATCAATCCTTTCCAATATGCAATAGAAATTAAATGTCTAACACTAAAGGATCAGACTTCGTACCTTATTCTGGACGGTTGAAGTAGATCCCCGTTGAGCTTTCCAATCTTCAACTTGAATTGATAGATTACTTCCTCAACAACAAGTAAATAAAACAAGCATTCTATATATCATGGTGTTAGATCTATTCTAGCATATATAATCAATAATGTAACAGCATTTGACATAATCCAATGGATAAAATATTCATTCAAACACACATTATTGGACAGGAAAATATATTTCTATTAATATAAATCAGAGATTACAAGATACAACCTCTGATGGCACATCTGCGAACCGGAGAAATTGAATCCCCCACTTGGGCCTCCACCACCTCAATCCTCCATCTCTCAATAGCAAGCTCACAAGAAAAAGGCAAGCTTGGGAAGAACACACTAGTGCTCCAAGGGACAAAGGGATGCAGACTCAAGCATAAGTTTTGGCAACAATGGACTATAGTTTCTTTGCTCTCAATTCTCTCTTATGCCTTCAATGTACCAAGGGGTTCCTTATATAGCATTTCAAAGGGATAATGAAAGGTCAAATCTGAGCGATCTCAAGGCATAGGGAAGGCCAAGAGTCAAATGAGTCGGATCCATGTCAAGGAAAACTCCAAAAGGATTTGGATTATGTACACATCCCGATGTACGCGGTTTTAGTGGTCAAACCTGCGTATATACGCACTTATAGGTTTAAAAGTCGTGTATATCATTTTTCATATGTTTTTAGGGATGATCAAGGAAACATCAAAGGACAAAAAATGGTCCATAAGGTCTAAGGAGTTTGCAGCGGGACAGGGGAAGGCCATACAAAGTGTGATTCACCTAGAGTGGTGAAATCAACTATAACAGATGCCCCCTAATGTGTGAGGTCAGAGGGGTCATACGATGGCCGAAGTACATTATAAGTCCATCCCAGAAGTGGAGTGATGAAGGATCCCAAATGGAAGGCCAGCCACCCAATCAACATAGTACAATAATACAACTCTGCATATAACTACAAGTACATATAGCAGTCCCGGATACATAAGAGTACAATGGCCATGAATAAGCATGATATATGATATCACATATGCAGTCATCACCACATACAATATACATAGATCAGAATCTCCATGATGAAGATATACATAGGACCATGATCTACATAATGGCTGAAGATATAACAGATCAAGATCTCCATAATGGCTGGAAATATCTGACATATACTGGAATCAAGTCCTGAGAGCTGAAATCTCATGAACACTGGCATGATCAAGGAAGTAGCATATAAGAGATGCCACCAATATGGAAAGTATTCGACACAAACTGCTACGAGTACATGTCCTACTATGCGAATAGAGGTGTCGAGGTCGAACATAGTAGTCCATCGTCTGATTACCAGTCATTAATGTATATCGTTAACAGACACGAGATCACCCACCGATAATGAAAATGGGAATCAAGGTACTAGAGTGCAAACTAACAAGTGTGAATAAATGTGTTGAGGTTGAACACTTGAGAGGATCCATCGATCAGGGGACATTGATGTATTCCCACAAACTGTCGATGGCGAGAGAACCTGCCACTGATGACTGCAAGTCTCAAGGCACTCAAAAGGACTCTAGATTCCAGTCCCAGCATAAATGATCTGAAGTCGATGGGATGAAATCCACTGGAAGGAGGGCATTAAGGCATCCCCCATCATCCAACACGAGGTACTCAACAAAGCTGTATAATGTGGAAGGACTCAATCATAAGGTGCATGAACCAGTAACTGTACCAGGAATGGCCGACATGCAAAGTCAAGGTAACTGAGAAATGGCCGACACAGGCTTCAACTTCCTTCGAACAAGAGCATAACGGCGTATGGTGACTGAATGAAGGTAGCATAGACTCAATATACAAACTGGGACATCTCTGTGACACATGAGGCATCAACAAAGGCTCCATAGGGACTGGAAGCTTAACCAGTCAGTGGAGATAAACTTAGATCAACGAGTACAACTCCTAAAGTCAAACTATAACCCAACCAATGGATGTGATATACAGTGCTCCGTTCAAAGGAGACACGACTCGACAGCTGCCACAGATAACATCTTTCCTTGTCCGACTTTTTGGTTTTTTAATTTTTTTGGACTTTTTCAGTTATTTGAAAAGCTTGAAAAAAGAATAAAATAGCTTTATAGTTACAAACTAGGAGGAGACGAGTGTCATAAGGGAAAACAAACTAGTTCCAAGCAGTGGAATATACCTATGTTCAATGCAAGGATACATGTGTAGGATATCAACACTCAGGGGAAAATCCCCTCCCGGTAAAAAGGAAATCAAGCTGCGAAGGATATAAAAAATGGCTCTGCATGGCTAGACATGAGACAAGCTTGGGCTATATGGCTGAAACGCAATGTCAGGGGAGCCGGCATAAAGCTCAATAAAACAGGCAAAGCTCATGATAATGCATTCACAACTTGACATGGGGGAGTCCTGAGGGAAATAGGCCAGCAAAAGATCAAGAGGAGGATGAGGCTCTTGTGAAATGTCATGGCGGTACTATACAACGGACTCCCACACCCTAAAGGAGAAAACATTAGCATGAGCACCAAATGCAAATAAGGCGCTAACTAGGGTACCCATGTATGGTAAAGCTCTACCACTCATATCATACCACTTCTAAAGCAGCAAGAATGTTCCGTGACATAATAGAGTGGGTTCATACCTAAGGTCATGATGAGATGGTCATAAGGTTATGCAACATGAAAATGGTGATGAAACCTAACCTATATGCCAGTTTAGACATGATACCTGAGATTGGCACGAACGGGTCAATCCAATGGCTGAAACGACACTGAAAAAGGTCTTCTACATCACGAATTATGTCAAAAACGGTCCAAAATGGTTAGAAAATGTCGAAACTATAGGAAAGGGGGTAAATTTTTTCTATAAATAGTAAAAAATATAAATCATTTGAAACTTTTACCCATTTGAGCTCTGATTTTCAACAGCAAATTCCAAAAGATCCAGCCGGCGGAATTCACTACCGTTTCTTCCAGGTATTTACTCATGCTCTCCTCTTGCATTTTGATATATTTTTTATGAATTTTCATGGTCAAATAAGTTTTTTAGGCCATCCCAAAATGAGTGCTGCAGCCCCCACGGAAATTGAGGTTTTTTCCACGTATAGGGCTGGATATATGCGGAAAAGGGCCGCAAACCAGCGTACATACGCGGTTGTTTTCAAAACAGTCGCGTATGAGGCCGCACATATGGTTTTTTCAATAAACTAATGGGAAAATTTGTAATTTCTTGTGCAGGATGGTGCTAGAGTGGAGAGAGCATGAGCATGGTGAAGTAGAGGAAGTAGTAAGGGCCGACCTAATGGCTCAACAAGCTCTTCATGCATGCGGACAATTTCTAGTGTCTTGGTGGTTTGAGGGCCAAACCAAGACTGTTACAGATGCTGGTAGACTATTGGGATCCAGACTCGGAGTCCTTCCATATTGATGGGATGTCCCTCACCATAGAGGTGGAGGACATATACTTTATCATAGGGCTTTCTAGACGAGGGGAAGTGGTGAACCTTCGTTCCCGTGGTGGGCCAGGAGGTGGCCTAACTATCTACGAGTACATTGCCATGTACTGTTATCTGGACATCAATAAGGTGGGGAGTCAAGTCTCCACCAATGCTATACAGGTGTTGGGCCTAAAGGCCATATTACTGACGCTAGGTAGGATAGCAGGCTTAGCATCACTCCACCATACCTCGCGGCCTCTGATGTTCTATGCAGTGGAGTGCATGAGACCCACAATCTATGACTGGAGTACTACACTACTGAGCAACATGAAACATCAGCTCAGTGAGTGTAAGGTAGGCAGGGCGCGGAACTTCGGGTTCAGCAGTATCTTGAGCACGTTTTTCTTCGAGCGTGTTCCAGGATTGAGCCCCAGAGTGGACTTTCCTCTCCACGGGGTTCGAGATCTGGCCCAATGGCGTTGGGAAGATACTATGCACAGACTGGGGGGTGAGAGGGTGGCCAACCCATATCCAGCTGACTTCTTTCCATGGTGGCGATGACAGATAGTTGCCATCGATGACTACCCCTATGCAGGGATAGATTTTCTGGGGGACCCGGACATGCCATTGCCACCAGGATCGGCATATGGTGATATAGGTAACGAATCTCGACCCTCTCTTTTTGAATTTTTGAGTTATTTAATTTTTTTTGTATTTTCTTGATTATGTGGAAAAAAGGCATATTTTTGGGTGATGATACATAGTGACATCTACTATTTGTGTGCAGATGTGGGACCACTGTGGCCAAAGGTCTTCCCTTGTCATAGACAGAGGGGAAGAGGAGATGAGATCACGTGTGTGGATGCGGAGCGAACGCTCCAGTGCATTCATGCCAACTTCGTGAGATTGACTCATAGAGTTCCCATGGTGTAAGTCGAGGACTTGCCTGAGGCCATGCAGCGGCAGGTGGTGGGTGTACCACGCACATGGGTGCGTTTATTCCGATGACTAGCTAGAGCCGTAGTGACCTTTCATGATCACAACCCTCCTCCTCCTCCACAGGATTACACACCTGGGAGTGTATACATTTTGTATGGCCGTGTATTATATGATGGTGGCTTTAAAAGCCCCAAATTTTGTATCGTGACACTATGTATTATCACATTTTTGATGTATATATAAAAAGTTTTATGGTGATCGATTTATTTATTTACATGTGTAAAAATGTGTTTGTGATTAATTTACTATGAATGAAACAAATGCCAATCTAACACATAGTTAGCATATGAGTCAGCAACTTGATTATTATTTCTTGGAATGTGTATATATGTTATATTGTCAAATTGTCGTTCTAACAATCTCACACATAAGAACCTTCTCAATAACGTCGGATCTCTAACATTGTACAAACCATTGAGCTGTGACACTACTAACTCTGAATTAAGAGGTACCTCAAGAGATAGAATGCCATGCAAAATGGCATCCTGCAGAAGCTCAATAACGACGCTATACTCAGCAACATTGTTGGAAGATGGCTGTAGACATACACATCCTGAAGACAGAGGCTGAGTGTTGAGTGTGACGGCTTGCACCATCCGCGAATCCTATGTAGGTGGAATATTCCATTGACATCTGCCAAAAGAAACAGAAACTAATCATAAACCCAATCACGATAAGAAAAGACCTAACTATGCAAAGCTGTACAATAATATACAACAAGCAGCCTTGGCTAAAGATCATGCATAGTATTTTTTGAGATAGAGCCCATTTCTAGGCTCCGCCAAAGCTGTTCCTTCGTAATCCACTAACCCATACGCACCCTTCTCTAACACACGCTTGACCACGTAAGGACCATGCCACATAGGATTAAATTTCCCTGCCCCCAAGGGTTCTTTCGGTTGATCCCACAAAAGGACCAAATCACCTTCACTAAACGCCCTTGGATGGACAGACTTATCGTACTGGACCTTAACGCGACATTTATTGACTTCTAGAGCCACCAAGGCATCCCGACGCTACTCATCAAGTTGCTCAAGGTGAACCAAACGCTCCTCCAATGGGGAAGTGTCTGGTAAGAGTTCTACAGCTAGCTTCAACGAAGGAATTTCACATTCAATTGGCAATATGATCGACTCCACTCCATGTACAAGCTGATATCAAGAAAAACCAGTGGCAGTCTTAACATCGGTTCGATATGCCCACAAAGTAGGATATAACATAATGTGCCAATTCTTCTTTCTTTGTGCGATGGTTCGTTGGAGAATGGATTTGAGTGATTTATTCACTGCCTCTACCTGTCCATTCGCTTGGGGGTAGTAAGAAGATGAATGCTCTTGCTTATACCCTAACTTGGATGCCAACTCTTCCATCATACGGTTCTGAAAGTGCGAGCCATGGTTAGTGATAAGCTCTTTCGGAATCCCGAACCGAGCAATAATTTGGTTGAACACAAAGTGAGCGGCTATCTCATCGTCGAATTTTACTGTAGGCACAGCCTCAGCCCATTTCATGAAGTAATCAACAGCCACTACAATGTGATGGTACCCCCCAGCTGAAGCTGGGTTGCAATCCATAAAATCGAGCCCCCACTTAGTGAAGGGATCGACGGTGATAATGGGATGTAACGGGGCAGGTTTCAAGCGCATATTACGTGCGAACACCTGGAAAGGGTGGCACCTCTTGACTGCATCAACACAATCCTTAAAGATCAACGGTTAGAAATAACCTAATCTCAAAATCTTTTGAGCTGTAGAAAGCCCAGATAAATGACCACCACACGCCCCTCCATGGCAATCATTCAGCACTACCTCGGCCTCATCATGAGTTAAACAACGTCGTAAAATGGAATCTATGCCACGACGGTACAAAGTATTGTCCAATATGAGGTAGTTCTTAGAGACGTGACGTAATCGTCGTCGTTCATCTCGCGAGAGGTGAGTAGGGGTCTTCAGTGTTTGTAAATATATTATAATATCCCCATACCATGGGTCTAACATTGAGATTAAGAAGATGTGTTCATCGACAAACGTATCTTCACAAACCAACTCCTCGGCCTCTCTCGGGAAATCCGATATAAGCTCTGCAAAAATTAAAGACTTCTTTGACTTTGCTGAAACAAACTCGAGATCAAATTCTTGCAGAA
Organism: Pseudotsuga menziesii; assembly: GCA_001517045.1. NCBI lineage: Eukaryota > Viridiplantae > Streptophyta > Pinopsida > Pinales > Pinaceae > Pseudotsuga > Pseudotsuga menziesii. Next base: position 272,012 of record LPNX010409292.1, on the reverse strand, counting down.
TGAAAATCCATTTATTATACTTTCCCCCAATCATCCTTCGGGTGAGGACAAATTGAAACGGATTGACATGGGCCACAACCAAGGTCTGGCGAAGGAGAATATAATGTCTCAACCGCTGAACCGCATGTACGGTAGCTAAAGCAAGCTTCTCGACATGAGAATAACGAATCTCTACGTCAATAAGGTTTTGACTCAGATAATATATGACATGCTCTTGGAGCTCCTCATCCTCTTGAACCAAAACAATACCAATCGTCTCTAAGGACACGACCACATATAATAGAAAATCACGGCTATAATCCGGAGGGCTAATCACCGGGGCCGATGCTAGGGCTCGCTTAAGTGCATCAAAGGACTCTTGGGCTCGCTCATCCTTGAATAAAAAGGGGTGTCCTTCTTCAAGAGACGCATGAAGCCTCTAGTCAAATTGGCAAAGTTGACAACAAATCTTCGTAAGAAGTTTTCCATGCCTTGCAAACACTGAAGATGACGAATATTCTTCGGGGGAGACAATTGAAGTATTGCCTCAACCTTCAAAGGGTCGACTCTTATACCCTCTTTAGACATGATGAATCCTAACAAACGCCCTGATTTTACACAAAAGATGCACTTGTGAGGATTTAATCTAACCGAATAGTGCCGGCATCTTTCGAATACCAATCTCAAGTGATAAGGATGATGCATTCTCATGCGAGAATGACCAGCGAGGTCATCCAAAAATACCTCGATAATTGACTTGAGATCGTGGAAAATCAAGGTCATTGCCCGCTGAAATGTAGCTCCGGTGTTTTTAAGGCCGAAAGGCATTTTCCGATATGCAAATGTTCTCCAAGGACAAATAAATGCAGTCTTATGTTGGTTTTCAGGTTTAATCTGTATCTGATTATACTCAGAAAAGCCGTCCATAAAGGAGAACACCTCGCTACCCGCACACTCATACAAAATCTGATCTATAAACGGTGTGGGGAAGTTATCCTTAGGATAGGCACGATTCAAATCACAGAAATCAGTGCATATGCGGATCGCTCCTTGCTTCTTATCCACCGGAATGGGGTTTGAAACCCACTCCGTCAAGGGAACGAGATAGATGAAACCGACTTTCAACAACTTCTCTATCTCTGCCTTAATGGCGGGTGCTTTCCTAGGATTCACCGCACATAAACGTTGTCGAACAGGCTTAGCGTTGGGGTAAGTTTTAATCTCATGCTCGGCAATACGAGGGTCAATACCTGGCATCTCGTCGTAAGACCAAGAAAAAATATCACGGAATTCCTTAAATAGCTCGGTATATTCCAGAATCTTAGCATGGGAACATTTCGCCCCAATATAGACATTCTCTATCGTGCCAGGATCACGAGAGATGTTGATAGGAATCGTTGAAGATATGTTCGCCATGTTTCCATCAGCCATCGGACCAGGAGAGCTTAATGGAACCACAGGACTACCAACTCTTTGACTAAGAACTGCCCTAAAATCCTCACGCTCCAAACGGTCAAGCTCTGGAAGAAAGTACGATCTATGATGAAGTTCCCCCCATGGTGGCTCAACTCCCGACATAGCCTCAATAATCACTTCATCTGAAGGGAAAACCATATCAAGGTAGTCATGGGCATGAGAAGACTGTACTACCCATGCCGGTAACACATAAGGGTCCTCCTCCTCCATCCACGAAGAGGAAGGACTAGGCTCTGCAACACTCTTGAGATTAGCTTGATAAGCTATCATAGCTGCAGGCAACGACATGCTCGTCTCGACGGGCTCACTCAAAGTACTCAATGTAGGAAGAATCCAAGGGTCTTCCATATGAGTCATGCGAAATGACACCGATGTCGTAGATGTCGAAGCCTCATCGAAACTAGATCCTATCATGAGGATCGGCGCAGGACAACTAAAGATTCCCATGACGGATGGATACATGCCTACACCCACACTCCCAGTTGCCGACTAAGAGTGCTCAACGATCGGGATCGAAGCTCTCGAAGATGCGGTAACAAACGGAATCTTGAATGTCATTTGATCAATCGTTACGATCTTCCTGTTATGTGGAAAGCATACAATGCGAAACAAGGAAGAAGCAACGGCTTGCATACTGTACATCCAGTTCCTGCCCAACAAGATATTGTAGTCAAGGGGCACATCAACCACCTCAACCTCTATCGCAATGGTCTTCCCCCCCAAACGGACTTTAAGGGATGGAAGGATGTCGTGCGGCGTAAAAGACCTCCCATCGAACGCAGTTAACATAGTTGCTGATTTAGACAGCTCAAGAGAACCTAGATCCTTCCAACAGGCCAAAGACATCGCAGAAGCAGCAGCGCCCTCGTCAATCAGAGTGCACTTGACAGTCGTATTAAGACATTCTACGTGCACCAAAAGAGACACATAGTAGGGCAAGCGAGGCTGGAGTCCTGCGGTTTCAAATTTGATCACAGAGGAAGAATCATCATCATTCACACCAAGGGCAGAAAGCAACGCCTTCCTTTGCGAAGGACAACTCTGAAGCACTTCCAATGCAGACATCGCACAAGGAGTGTGGCCCAAATCCTCGACAACTGAATAGTTCTGGGCGGCTCGGGCATTTGGATTATGCCCTAAACACTTAAGGACTCCCTTAGGAATGTGAGGTGCAGCCTCAGGTTTATCCGTAGGTTTCTCAATGCGCAAAGGGGACCCTGGTGGATCAAGCTCTTTGCCTGGGCTGGGTTGTGACGAACTATAATCTTTCGCACGAGTCACAACTTTTGCAGCACGGACCATGTTAATGCACCCATGACCACTGCCCTCTGGTTGATCATCATCACCAGGTTGGTCATGGGGCTTTGAGTTCATATTTTGATTATGCAGTAAAGGGTTAGTTAGCACAGCTGGGCCCTGTGCCAAGAATCTCGAAGCTTCCTCAATACGAGGGCACAAGTAAGTGAGGTGATCGTCCTTACATAACTTGCAAGTGAACTTAACCTTATGTTTAGCTTGCTTGTCCCCCCTAGCATTTATACTGTTCTTGTCATTATTGTTAGCATTCTCATTCTTATTCCCACCCTTTCGATTATTATTTTTACCCTTTTTTCTATTTCGTTCGGGCCGCTGGTTACCCTTCTGGTCTGACAATTGCACAGAGAGTACACTCGTCATTTGGACGAGTTGAGACGAAGCCGTAGCTTGTCCCGAAGCAGATTGGTTGATTGAAAATTGACTAACTTGTTTTGCAACCAAATCCGCAGGTTTTTCACTTGCACAACCCACAATGCCATCGACATGTGGTCCAGGTTTGACTTTGGGATTGAAACTGGAATGAGGAGCATTGGGAATAATCTCATACAACAAACCAGACTGCGCATAAATCAAGTCCAGTTCATGTGCCCTAAAAATCACTTGTTCCTCATTCTGCACTCTGGATGTGGAAACATCCTTCGTTATATATGGAAATAACGACTTGAGGAACCACTCGAGGAGGAATTTCGGCGGTATAAAAGATTTAATTAACCTCTTCCATCTATGCCACTCTTGAATATGATCAGAAATATGTGTGGCTTTATCTTGTCGAAATGTCGACAAGAGTTCAGTACCAACGTCATAGCATACTAGTAGCTGGAAGTGATTAAGAAAAGTCATCGCAAGGTTGTCGAACCAAGCAAAAGCTCCCTTAGGTGACTCTATATACCACTTCATGGCAGGCCCTGTAAGGGTGCGTTGAAATAGTCTCAAATGGATTGAGTCTTGATGTAAGGAATTTGAAGAGCACCATAGGTGAAACGTAGTAACGTGTTCACTTGGATCCTCTCCCGGTTTGCCCTCAAACTTAGGTATGTCTGAAGGCAGTTTGGTAGGGACAGCTAGCCAAGCCGGGTCATGAGCAACAGGATCGTTGGTCAATCTCGATAAGTCAAGAATATTAAGTGTTGCGAGGAAAGGGAGCCTAGGATGATGAGGTCGATGGACCGCTCCCTGATTCATATAGGGTTGATTACCACCATGGCCTTGGCCATAGTGTCCTCCTCTCATATGACCCATATTGGGTGGCATGGAAGCACCATAGTACGGTGGACCTTAACTAGTAGGAGCTACAAAGCCGTAATTAGGATAGTAAGTAGGTTGTTGATACCCGCCTCCATAAGGTGAAGAACCCTGTCCATACTGCGTCGCATAATAGGGTCCATAGGTCATCGCATGCGATACCCCATGAGACACTCCATAGGTAGGAAGATACGCTCCGAAAGTAGGGATATACATACTGGAAGTAGGGATATACACCCCAGAAGTAGCAAGATGACCTCTAGAAGTATGAACATAGCCTCCTGAAGCAAAGGGCGGTATGTGAACCTGAGACACAATCGGTCTAGTAACTACAGTACGGACCTGACTCGTAGCCATATACCGGCTCGAAGGACCACGTGAATAAGGTGGAGGATGTACATTTGAAGAACTAGGGACCGAGGATGAAGGAATATGAGTAATAATATATGTACTACCGCCTATCGTAACTCGTCTTGGATATGGTATCCTAATCGGATCGCTAACCCTAGACCTAGGAGGGATATGCGATGTAACTTCCACCACTGGGACGGAAGGTGCAATGTGACTAGTGCTCCCAAACCTCTCCGCATGGTAAGGAATGAGAGTGCCCCCAGGCATAGTGTTAGGCTCAAAGTCGGATTCGACATGAAATGCCAAATCATGTGTAGGAAAACCAGACATAGCATAACTACTGTAGCTAGTGCTGGCAGGTTCAAAATGAGTCTCAGCGTCCTCCGGCATTCCATACCGATAATGTGTCAATGGGGAATCAGACCTGGAGTGAGTAGGTCTATCGTGCATGGTTCCTATCTTAGAAATCATAAGACCTAACTCAGCCAAGTCGGGTGAAGGATCGTAAGTAGGAGTAAATTCCCCATCGTCTACACGAATGGGAGGAGGTGGTTCAGGAATATCCTCTAAACGATCTCCCATGGTGTGCGAATCAATGTGTGAAATAGTCCTCCTAGACTGTCTAGGTATCTCTCCCAAAGGAGGAGGAGAAGTAGAAGGTGGAAGTCCTGCTAAACGACGAGAACGGCGGGGAACCGCCCCCGAATCCACAATGACTCAAAAAATAGAAAAGACTCACTATTTACGTAAACCCTAGGTCAACTATCGTGCACAGAGCAATCTCTAATAAAATCTAAAGCCAAAATGCAAGAAAACAAGGGCTGGATAAGTGAGCTCCCAAATGAAGCAAGTATGTCTCGCCTATGAGAGGCTTGAGACTCCCATACACAACAAGCGGAGGTACGTAACCAATTATTGTGGCCCTCAGCTTCAACATGTAAAGCGACTGTGCTGTCCGACCCAAACCTGGCCGGGACACTTGTAGAATAACCCCTGCAAAGTACCCCCTCGATATCCTAGGTAAGGCCACTAAGGTCACCTCAATATAATCAATGCTCATGCAGACAGTCGCAGGCAGGATTGACCGTATGGGCAGGGTAGCAAAGCTTGAAACTCTCGAAAGAGCCCCAAGATACGAATAAAATCTTGGAAATATCTCTGGTGCTACTCAGTTATGACTAGGGGTCATCCCAATCAATAACTGCTCACACTGCCTCATGCTTAACTCCCTTTTGAGAGGACGATCCTGAGAAACACTGGTTATACCAAGGATTTCACACACTCACCTGGACAGACACATACATGTTGTTGTTTAATGATCTTGGAGAATTGACTTACAATGAACTATTCCAAGATCCTAACGCCTAAGCTTGTTGGTGCACCCTAGAAAAGAAAAGAGTGTAATTCATTTTATTTAGCGTTGATTTTAGTTGGCTTTATTACTCAAAAAAGGGATATGGTCGTGCAACTAATGGTGTTATGACGCAACATGAAATAAAATGCACACCTAACAATCAATGCAAATGCATTGTGTCCATGAAAACAGGGTATGCTACTACGTGAAATGCACAATTCTTCTTCAAATGATGAATGCAAATTTTCCTATATGAAGTCCTAACTAGTACTCCAAAGCAAATCTAGTGCAAGTACAATGCAAAGATGCAAAATGCAATGCATGATGATAAGCAAATTTTTTTGGATTTTTTGAGATAAAATGAGATGCAAAAAGCAAAAGAATGATTCTACGACCCCTAGACTCTACAAGCACACCCAAACAACACTCAAGCAAAGCACTAAGGTAAAATAACTCTAATGCACTAATCTCAAACAAAAAATCGAAAATGCCATGACAAGAACCTTTTACAAAAAAAAAATTTAACCTAAAAAAAACGTTTTTGGTCAGAAATAGAGGTCTAAACAGACTCAGGCAGTGCCAAAGGAGACTCAGTAAATATCAAAATTCACCCAGCAACCAATTATCTTCCACAAAAAGGCAAAAGCAAGGGTATACGCGACTGTTCGTAATAAACCGGCGTGTATATGTGGAAATCGCAGAGGAACCCGCGTGTATATGCGACTATGAGGTAAAAACTCGCGTACAGGAAGAAAGGTGCATAAACTCAAGGCAAACAGACAGGCTGAGACAAACTTCACACCAATCAGACCCTACCAGGAACACATGCCCCCAGACCCGACACAGAAACAAGAGAGAAAGAGCAATTCAAATTCATTGAATGGCGATAAAACAACCCCCAAAGGACAACTACTAGGAACTCCCCAGCGGAGTCGCCAATTCTGTTACAGAGAGAAATTCCTATGGCTTGGTGTACCACAATAGACAGCTTGACTCTAGAAATCAATCCTTTCCAATATGCAATAGAAATTAAATGTCTAACACTAAAGGATCGGACTTCGTACCTTATTCTGGACGGTTGAAGTAGATCCTCGTTGATCTTTCCAATATTCAGCTTGAATTGATAGATTACTTCCTCAACAACAAGTAAACAATACAAGCATTCTATATATCATGGTGTTAGATCTATTCTAGCATATATAATCAATAATGTAACATCATTTGACATAATCCAATGGATAAAATATTCATTCAAACACACATTATTGGATAGGAAAAGATATTTCTATTAATATAAATCATAGATTACAAGATACAACCTCTGACGGCACGTCTACGAACCGGAGAAACTGAATCCCCCACTTGGGCCTCCACCACCTCAATCCTCCATCTCTCGATAGCAAGCTCACAAGCAAAAGGCAAGCTTGGGAAGAACACACTTGTGCTCCAAGGGACAAAGGGATGCAGACTCAAGCATAAGTTCCGGCAACGATGGACTATAGTTTCTTTGCTCTCAATTCTCTGTTATGCCTTCAATGTACCAAGGGGTTCCTTATATAGCATTTCAAAGGGATAATGAAAGGTCGAATCCGAGCGATCTCAAGGCATAGGGAAGGCTAGGAGTCAAATGAGTCAGATCCATGTCAAGGAAAAATCCAAAAGGATTTGGATTATGCACACATCCTGATGTATGCAGTTTTAGTGGTCAAACCTGCGTATATATGCTCTTATAGGTTTAAAAGTCACGTGTATCATTTTTCATATGTTTTTAGGGATGATCAAGGAAACATCAAAGGACAAAAAATGGTTCATGAGGTCTAAGGAGTCGGAAGCGGGACAGGGGAAGGCCATACAAAGTGTGATTCACCTAGAGTGGTGAAATCAGCTATAACACCCAGCACTCTGGCCGTGCTCAACGAAAAGAGAAAACCCTTAAGGCGCTTGACTTGAAGCACATATATGTGCTGGGTCATGATGTTTTCCTTAACAAGGTTGAAACCCTTTGTCGCAGAGCACTTATTGGGAGGCTTGAGTATTTTTCCTTGTCAAAAGAAGAATGGGTTGAGTGGGAAACTATCCATTGGAAGCCTATCATTCAATGTGTTCCTACTATCAGTCTCCTTGCAAAAAATTGGTTGGTTTTTTTCTTTATTGAAGAGAATGATACCACTCACATTTCAGGGAACCTTTGGACAATTCATAAAGGTTCTATAGTCTTGAGCTGTTGGCATACTGGCTTTGATCCCCTCAAGGAAAGGTTAACTATCTACCATTTGTGGGTCCTCTTAATCGCGTTACCATTTCCTCTGTGGAATAAAGATATTCTCATAGGCTTGGAGAACTCGATTGGGTGCTTTGTTGCCCCTGAAAAATATTTTCACTTGTTATTTGATAAGAGGTCATCTAAGGTACTGGTTGAACTTGATATCTCTGAAGGATTAATCCCTGGGATTGACTTTTTTTGTGGTGATCATGTTATTACTCAGAGACTAGACTACTTGTACATGCCTTTCAGATGCAACTATTTCCATGAGACTAGTCATTTGCACAACTCATGTGCTCTTCTCCATAATGGTCGACCTGTTAAGAGGGGATTTGATCTAAGTCCTAGGCCTGCCTCTCCCTCTCTTGATGTCTATCATCCCCTAGTGGAGCCATTGGCTCTCCCTCCTGAGGATATTTATGTCTCTTCTTCACCTACACCTTATGAAGGGCTGTCCAAGGGAGAATCGATGTACATTGAAGATATTGAAGTATGTGATAGTCTTTCTCATCCTGTGGTATCTAAAAATTCCCAGTTGACTCCAGTTCTTACTCCCTTTACATCTTCCAATTCCCATCCTAAGGAAGGCCCTCCTCCCTTTACTCTGGAACACTATCCCTTTCTCCCAGCTTCCTCGGATACTCCTCCACTTTCCCCACCAGGTACGAATACTCCCACCATAAACATTTTCCCACTAGCCCTAGAGAAGATCCTGCATTCTTGGCCCCATATCTCTTAAACTTCCTCTCAATCTTCTCCGATAAATCTCCAATTTCTCCTTCCACGCTCCCCTTGGACTCCATTCGTTTCAAAAATGTAACTATCCGTAAGGCTAAGAAGCCTTCTTCTCAGGATTCTGGGGATCAGGGACTGTACACCACTCTCTCAACTAGATTAAAGAATGCTTCCATGCATCCTCATTCTTCTCCCTGCTCATCACGGGTACTTAGAGCAAGCACACCTAAAGGGTCTGTTTCTCCATGAAAATATTATCCATGAATATTCGGGGTTTTGGAGCTTTCCAAACAAAAATCCCTTGGTTCACTCTTCTCTAATTTAAATCCTGATATGATTTTGCTACAAGAAAATATGTGCAACTTTATTCAATCCCTTCTTCTGTTCTCAAAATTCAAGCCAAGGTGGCAGTTCTGCGCTTTAGATGCCTCCGGACTTTCTCGTGGCCTCCTTGCTGGGTGGAACCATCTCCTAGTTCTATGCAAGGATTTTTGCTCCATTGCTGGTATTGTTCTCAAAGCTAGCATTAAAGGGATATCTGAGATCTTCTCCATTATAATCTGCTATGGGCCTTATGCACAGAGAACTATTTTTTGGGATAACATTTTGGCTGGGGGATTACTCTCTTTACCAAATATCCTCTTGGCTGGTGATATAAATTTTACTATCCCTTCCTCTGAAATATGGGGTTCCAAAGTAAGGACTGATCGCTTGGATTCTTATTTCTCCCAGCTTATTACCTGCAATAATCTTGTTGATCTCTCCATGATCAATCTTGGCCCTACTTGGAGGAACGGTCCTGCTGGGGATGAAGGCATTAGCAAAAGACTTGGTCTTTTCTTATCATCTGACTATCTACTTCCTAGCCTCACCTGCTATAGATCTTGGGCTGCTCCTTCAGATGTCTCGGACCACTACCCTATATGCCTGGAATGGGGTCCGAGACTTGCTTCCCAGTGTTATCCCTTTAAATTTAATAGGGCCTGGCTCTTGGAAGAAGGCTTTGCCCCTCTTATTACATCTTCCTGGAAGGCTCCCCTGGCATCTAGTCCTACAAACCATTTGGATTCCTTCTCTCTTAAGCTTGGTAGAATCAAAGGCATTGTTAAAGGTTGGGAAAGGAAGAAAAATGTGAAATGAAACAATTGATTTTGGATATAAATGGTGAGATCTTTGACATCTTCCAAATGGATTCGGGATTGCTGACAAGCTGAAAGGTCTATAAGATAGAAAAGAAAAGTATTGGGCTCATGAGGTTACTACTCAAAGACTTAAGAGTCGAGTACTTTGGATTAACGAAGTGGATGCTAATACTAAGTTTTTTCATGCCTATGCATCAGCTAGAAGAAACACTAAAGCTATCTGGTCTCTCAATGATAAAAATGGTAACTTGGTTTAAGAGGATGCTTATCTTAAGCAACTTGGGAAACAACACTTCAGGGAATTATTTGAGGATGATAACGTAAAAAATATTGTTGACCAACCTAAGGTGATTAGGCTCTTTCTGACTTTGACCTAGGAAAAGGATGTAGACTGTTTCCTTGAGCCTATTTCTCTTTACGAAGTGGAAGCTGTACTAACGGGGTTCAAGAAAGATAAAGTCCCTGCCCCTGATGGATGGCCAGTTGAATTCTTTCTAGATTTTTTTGACCTAATAGGGGGGAACTAGTTTCAGTAGCTAAGCAAGCTAAAATTGAAGGGAAAGTACTTGGTGCACTAAACTCAACTTTCCCGATGTTGATTCCTAAGTGTGAAAATCCTTCCACCTTTGCTGATTTTTGCCCCATCTTGTTATGTAACCTGGTTTACAAGGTCATCTCTAAAATTGCAGCGCTTCGTCTTAAGCCCTTACTAAATAGGGCTATATCTGCTCAACAATTTGGGTTTCTGAAGGATAGATAGATTACTGAACCTATTGGTATTACCCAGGAAGTATTACACTATCAAATCCAAGAATTCAAATGTCCTAGTTCTAAAGCTTGATTTAGTCAAAGCATTTGATAGGCTTAATTGGACATTTCTAAGACTCCTGCTCCTTCAGATTGGCATTCCTCTGATTAGTGTGAACTGGATTATGAGTTGTGTTACTAATTCATGTTTTGTAGTCTTAGTCAATGGTTCTCCATCTGCATTTTTCCTAGCCTCAAGGGGAATCTGTCAAGGTTGTCCCTTATCTCCCTTATTATTTATTCTGATTATAGAAAGTCTCAGCAAGATCATTTTGGATGCTCATCAGAAAGGTCACATTAAAGGATTCAGTACTCTCCTAAATTTTCTATAACACACCTTTTTATTTGTTGACAATGTGATCTTATTCGACATTGGTACTGTTAGTGAATGGAGTGCATATAAGGAAGCCCTGGAATTATTTTGTTCAGCTATGGGTATGTCTGTCAGTAAGGAAAAGTGTTCATTCCTTTATCAAGATGTTGATGAAGATACTAGGAGTCAAATTGTTGAGCTCCTTCCCTACATCATGGCACTGCTCATTACTGGGTTTAAATACATGGGATATCACCTAAAACCTCTGGGGTACCAATCCTAAGACTAGAGATGGATGGTGGAAATGTTTGAAAATAAGATTAAGAACTGGGCATACAAGTTGCTTTCTCTTGGTGGAAGAATAGTTCTTATCAAATCGGTTCTCACTGGGTTAGCTGTGTATTGGTTTTCCCTGGCAAGATGTCCCAGTTCTATGCTGAATAGTTTTAGGAGCTCCATATTTTCCTTCTTGTGTGGGAACTCAGAGGGTCATCAGAGATTTCACTTAGCGAGTTGGAAAATTGTTTCAGCCCCCATCGAATACGATGGTTGGGACATAAATAATTTAGAATGGTTTGGGATCTCACTCAGGTTGAATAGTATGTGTCCGATGCTAATGGGGAATGGAATTTGGAGCTCGATCACTGCACTTAAATATTTAAAAAATAGACATTTGGAGGACTAGATTAGATCTCGAAAGTTCACGGTCAATGGAACTTCATATTTCTGGAATGGATTTATTATAATTTTGTCTTGGATCACTTGTAAGCTTGGCTGGAAGGTGGGTAATGGACTGAAAATCCGTTTAAGAGTGGACCCTATTAATGGTATTGAGGCATCGTATATTCTCCCAGAGGACCTAAGGGATTATCTTGCTGACTATGGGATTTCTTATATGGCCCAAGCTCAGAATCAGGAAGGTTTTTCTCAAAGTTATAATTGTTGGTACTTGGCCTCAGATCTAAACCTGGGGGGTGTTTGGGCTGACCATTGGACACCTTTTGTCAAGGGACTTTCCCATGGTGGAATCAATATTGGGAATGAATACTCTCTGATCTGGATGTTTGATAAAAAATCAGGCATGGTTACTGCAAGGAAGCCTTATGAGCTCATTGTGTCTGAGTACCTGCCTCTGTCAAACGATGGTATTCTCACGCAGGTTTGGAAATTCAATATCCCTTTGAAACTCAAGTTCTTTACTTGGCTAGCTTTTAATATGAAAATTAACACCTAGGGAAACCTGTGTAAGCAGGGACGACTCAGTCCTAATCGATGTTGCCTATGTAAGACTGATGCTGAAACAATTGATCATATTTTCGTTTGCTGCTCCTTTGTGCAGGAGATTATCCTCAGCTTAAGAAGAATATTTGATGTCCATTGGACTTGGGCAAATTCGTCTCTTAAAGGAAACCTTACCAGTTGGTTTACAAAGGATGGGGTTCTTCTGTATCTGTCTATTTAATTCATATGGAATCTATCGAAAACCATAAACAGTTTTATTTTTTATAACAAGGAGCCTAATATCTCCAAAATTTGTCATATGATTATGTTATAGGTTGCAACTCATTAGGTGGCACAAGTAAAAAGATCCAAAGTTAGGCACATTGGAGACTCCCCAGATAAAATATTTCCCATGGCTTTTTTTGATGGAGCTGCGGCATAATCCATTGGAGGAGCGGGTGGTTGTATTTGGCTAAATGGTGAGCATTATCTCTCTATCAAATTAGGTTGTGGATGCAACACTAATACAAGAGATGAGCTATTGGCTCTCTGGGCATTATTATACATCACCAAAGATATTGGGTTGCCATATCTACATATCTTTGGTGACTTCTCAGTGATTATAAATTGGGCAAAGGAAGAATCCACTCTTGCTTTTGTGAACTTAGAGGCTTGGTGTGTCAACACTAGGAATATTATGTCTTCATTCACTTTTGTGGATTTCAGTCATGTCTATAGGGAACATAACAAGAGGGTAGATTCATTATCCAAGAAAGGGCTTAATATGGATTCGGGCCATCTTACTTTCACTAAAATATGTGAAGATTAAATTTTTGGGGAAGTAGCACTACAACTATTTTGAGAGCATTGCTTTGGTTTACTTCAGGCTTCTAGCCTCTTGAGTATGGCGCTTATTGAAGAAAGTTTTGGTTAAGATGATTAGTTATGTCTTTTGACTATTTGAGTTTACCCAAGCCCTAACTTGGATAATGTCTCTGGGCTCTTATTATCTTCTTTAGGGACATTTTTGGCTGATTTGTTTACTGTGCATATTATGAGAGGATTCATACTTGTATAAGAGGCCCAGAGTGAGCATATACTCCTCTTGTATTAGATGATGAAGATCTTCTAGATAGTTGTTAGACTCCACATGTTGGATCTGCTTTTATATATGATGATGTACCCCTTTACCTTTGATTCAATAGAATACCAAGGAACTGCTTTTTTCGTTTGAAAAAAAGTAAATCTTTTCACACGAACAACAACAACATATGATAGCATACTATATTTTGTACTTGCAAACTATATTTTAAAGAGATTACCCAATTCTTGTATACTCAATTTTGAAAATTCTAATGAAAATATTGATGTATAAAATGTAAAGTTGAAGAATGGTTAAAAATAAAATAGTTAGTGTAATACACCAAATAATTGTTTAATTATTTATTACTTTGAATATTTATTTTTAAAATATTTTGACAATAAAGTTTAAATGAATGTAATGGATTATTATTATTGAATAATTAAAATACTAAGAGGAATCAAAACTGAAGTAGTCGTTAAAAGCGTGTTTGCTAACCCATAAGGGGAAATGGAAAATGGTGAAAGCTGCAAGAACTTAAGTGATGCAAGAGGCATCTTCCCCAAAATCAAGTCAAGACTCATTATGGAGCTCTAAAGAGCAGGAGGCTCACAAATGACCAAGTACTAGGAAAAATACTATAATATAGTATGCCCATAGAATAAGAAGGAAGATGGCGATGGATGGAGAAATAATATATTGATGCAAAGAGATGGCGCATGTGATGTCCCCATGCCCCATAATGCGGATTATTAAAAGTTTTATCATAAGAACCCTTGTTCTCTTTTCAAACACTGGGCATGGACATTAAATCACACTTCCACCTTCATTTACAGGCTTAGGAACCCCTACACATCACTGTAACACTCATTCCTCCCTTGACAGATCCCTTCTGTGGATGGAATGACTTCTTTCGCAATGAACCTATCTTTCTGCTATCTACATTTCACACTTTTGCACTTTCGATCCTAGGAATCAGTAATGGAAAGTATAAAGTGCGATGGACAATTATTAATCTCTCTGATGCCTTCTGCCTCCCTCACTTCTGCTCTCCACGTTATGCACTTCGGAACCTGGAAATCAAAAACTCAAATGTGCGACGTGACATTCAACGAACTTTTCGCCTTCTGCACTTCATCTTTCCGCCTCCTGCACTTTGGAAGTCGAAAATTGGAACCTCAACTATGCAATGGAGCATTCAACGATCTTTTTTCCTCCCACCTTTTGCACTTCCACTTTCCGCCTTCCACACTTCGAAACTTGAAAATCAGAACCTCAAAATTTTACCTTAACCTTTTTCTGGATTTCCACCTTCCACCTTCCGCAGGAGGATCCTAGAATTCAGAAATCCCACTTCATGCCTTACATTTTCTCTTGATTTCCACCTTCCACCTTTCGTAGGAGGATCCTGAAAGTTGTAAATCCCACAATCTGCCTTGTCCAACTTTCCTTTTTCTGATTTCCTCCTTCCACCTTCCGCAGGAGGATTCCAAGGGGTAGAAACACAAAGTCAGATGCATTCTGACCTCTATACAGGCTTCTAGCCTCCATGAACTTAGGCAAATGAACTGCAAGAACACAAGGCATGTACATAAGTAAAATGCAAGCAAGCCTAACAGAAGTAAACCTCTACTTAATCATCAACAAGCATTCAACATGAATATAACATTTCATAGAAAAATACATGGTAGAAACAAACATAACATAGATACTTATCTGGATGATTAAGATGTCCCGCAACTAGCTATGTCGCTACAACGTTCCACCCAACCATATGCCAGTGTGTTCATTAATCTCTCAACACACTGACACCCCCGAGATGGGCATGATTTCCATAAGGAACTAGGGAATAATAGACTTACACACAACCAAGTCAACACATAACACACAGTCAAGCCAACAAATGGGTTTCACATGCTACATAGCCAAGCCATCTCATGGTTGGGTTTATTAGACTGTCCAGGAAACAAGCCAAAACACTGCTGGGTTTCACAGGCTTACATAGCTAAGCCAGCAAGCAGTTGGGTTTCATAGACTATACACACTCAAGCCAACATCCACATTACGAGCCAGCCAAGCCAATTGATGGGTTTATTAGGCACTCAACCAAGCCATCAATCACAATTGGGTTTCACAGGTTACCTAGCCAAGGATTACACACATGGCCCCAAGAGAAATAAGACACAACCAAGCCAACAGATGGGTTTATCATGCTACCAGCCAAGCCATCCCTCAAGTTGGGTTTATCAGGATTCTAAAGCAATGGACAGGAAGAAATGCTAAGCTAGTGATCTCATCCACGGAGCTAAGGACACCTTCACAAGATCTATTTGGCCTGGAATCCACGTTTCCCACACACCCAACACAAGGAAGTTTCCTCTTCTCCGCTCCACAGTCCCTCGGCTACACCTTCCCTTCGAGTGCTCTTCGGGATGTGCAGAGGAGATTTACCTGCCACTCTTATCTTATTGTGAGGTTCCACACTATGTTTATCAAGCACATTCTATGTCTCTTCCACTCCTAATTCTTGCATACAGTTCATACCTGAACCCAGGTGCACATATCACAACAAACCATAATGTCAACACATCAAAACCGACTTCCCCTCACTCTGTGACAGAGGAGACCATTTCACAACAACACTGGGGAAAACCATAGATCACCATATTTCCTCATAAAATCCAGTGATCTCCACTGCTCATTCCTTCAGCAAAACAAGGAGAACCAATGAACTTCTACGTGGCTGAGGATGATGAACAACAGGTGAACAAACCAGATAAAAAATGGTTATGCAAACAAGATGAATGCACAACGTGCACGAACAGAAGCAAGGCTCTCCTCTGCATGTTCTTCGAACAATGCGAATGAAAACAAATGGAATGCCTCTTCATTTATGAACCCCCCAACCACCACAAAACCTTCAGCACATTTGGGAGAAAGGACAATCTGGGAACGCACCACATGATTACTTGCTGCAGATGCAAGAACATGGCCTCCTAGGCTGCAGACCCTCTCAGACAAGCAATCCGACTGTCATTCCTTGCTTTACCCATGGCATTAATTGCCTCAACCAACTTCTGGAAGAAATTGATGATTGAGGACAAAGGACAAAAAGGTGGTTGAGGTACATGGGTTTCCCCCATTGACACATGGTCTCGCCCTATTGGCTCATGGGTGTTTGACTAACTCCCCACCCTATCCCTTCTGGAACCATGCCCCCATCTCTTTCACGTTGCAGTTCCATAGCTAGCTGTGGTATTTTATTAAATTGTGCATTTACATAATATTAAAAATTTTATGTTCTTGACTTAGCACCAAAACATAGGTATCAACCTTGATCACCTATACACAACACTAATCGATGGCAGGGCCTTGGACTTGAGCTACTTTCCATGATTCCATACAATATTTACAACATGTAGATCAAATACCATGAGGTCAAAATCGGGTATTACAATCCCCTCCCCCTACAACAACATTGTCCTCAGTGCTTTGCAAAATTGAACAAAAATGCATGTGCCACTCGCATGGAGTACTCCAGCTCCCATGTAGCCTCTTCAAGACTGTAGTGCTCCCATTGCACATTTACCTGTCCAATGGATCAACTCCATAGCACTGTGACCTTCCTGTTAAAGATGTGCAATAGCTCAGTTTGGAACTCTCCCTCGGGTTCCACTTGAATCACATCCCAATCAATCACATGGTTAGGATCATGTACATATTTCTTAAGCAAAGAAACATGAAAAAAATTATGAGCCCTAGTGCTAGTAGGAAATGCAAGTCTATATGCAACTGGCCCTATTTTTTCAAGCACTTCAAACGACCCACAGTATCTAGGAGGCAAATTGGCACAAATTACAAGATTTAAGGAACTCTTCCTTGCCCTCACTCTAAGGTAAACATGATCCCCAACACTGAAATCTATCTCCACCCTATGCTTATCTACATAGCTTTTCTATGTGTCCTGGGATACTTTCAGATTCTGTCTAATCTTAGCAACCTCCTGCTCCATCTCCTTAAGCAATTATGGACCAAGCACAATCCTGTTTACTGGATTATCGCATGTCACAGGTGTCCTACACCTTATTCCATACAAATATTCATAAGGACTCATCCCCAAGGATGCTTTCTATCCATTATTATAAGCAAACTCTACCAAGTGTAAAGAATATTCCCACTTGGTTGGTTTTTCCATCACATACATGTGAAGCATGTCTTCCAGCACTTGATTCACTCTCTCTATCTAGGCATCAGTCTAAGGATGGTATGCAGTCCTGAATTTCAACTTTGCACCCAAATCTGCAAACAAACCCTTCCAAAAATTGGAAGTGAACTTAGGATCTATGTCAGAGACTATTGCCTTATGAAATCCACACAATCTAAAAATATCCTTCATGAAGATTTTTGCAATATCATCAGTCTTATAAGTGGACTTGAATGGTATAAAATGTGTTTCCTTTGTCAAATTGTCCACTACAACCATGATGGAATCATGTTGTCTTCAAGTCATTAGCAATGCTGTAATAAAATCCATGGAAACAACTTCCCATTTCCATTCTGGAACTGGAAAAGGATGTAACAAACCTATTGAGTGTTGATGCTCAACCTTCACCTACTGACATTTCATGCACTTTGAAATATACTCAGGAATGTCCCTCTTCATTCCTAGCCAAAAACATTGGTTTCTGGCTGTAGCAATTGTCTTCTCATATCTGGGGTGACCAAAATATGGAGTTTGATGGATCTCATCCATAACCACCCTCCTCAAGTCTGCTACATTTGGAATATAAATTCTGTTTTTATAAATAAGGAGTACATCTTCTTCCAATTTATATCCCTCATACCTCTTCTTAAGACTTTTCTACTGCAATTTGTCTTTTACCTGTTCATACAATTCATCTTCAAAAGTGTGATTAACAATCTACTGTCTCAAATCTGATTGGAAAATACTACGAGATGCCAGGCACATTTCATGCACCTTCCTGCTGAGTGCATCATCCGCTTTATTCTCTTTTCCTTTTATGTGTTTTATTTCAAAATTAAACTCACATAAAAACTCCAGCCATCTAGCTTGCTTAGAATTCAGGGTAGGTTGATCAAACAAATATTTCATACCACAGTGGTATGTACTTATCTCAAACATCTGCCCATTAAGTAATGATTCCACATCTTGAGAGCATGTACTATGGCTGCAAGTTCTAAATCATGAGTGGCATAGTTATTCTCATGATCCTTCAACTTTCTTGACTCATAACATACCACATGGTTGTCTTGCATAAGAACTCCTCCAAGTCCTTGACCGCATGCATCAGTACACACCACAAAATCTTTCTCCGAGTCTGCAATTTTCAAAACTGGTGCACTTGTGGGAATATTATTCAACTACTGGAATCTTTCCTCACACCTTGGTGTCCATTCAAACTTTATCCCCTTCTTTTGCAAAGAAGTGATGGAATGTGCAACTTTGGAGAATCCTTCAATGAACCTCCTATAATATCCTGCAAGGCCCATAAAACATCTTACATCTGTCACATTACTTGGAGTAGGCCAATTCATAATGGCCTCAATATTTTTAGGGTCCACAGATATACCCTCATCTGAGATAATGTGACCCAAATAGTGAATCCTATATTTA
>LPNX010409292.1:0-247832 GCA_001517045.1 Pseudotsuga menziesii | reverse complement strand
ATGGGTCACATCTGGCTTGTGCCCACTCCATGCTTTGAAGGGAGTCATGCCATCAAGCTGTTTGTGAGGCACCCTATTCTGGATATAGGCTGCACAGTTGATAGCATTGGCCCAGTACTTTGGTGGCAAATTTTTGGCCTCCATCATGCATGTTGCCATCTCCTTCAGTGATCTGTTCTTCCTCTTTGCAACACCATTTTGCTGTGGTGTGTAGGGGATAGAATGTTGCATCTGAATACCTGCATCTACACAATAGTTAATAAACTCAGACTTGAAATACTCACCACCATTGTCAGATCTGAGAGCCTTGAGTTTCCTTCCACACTGGTTTTCAACCAAAGCCTTAAAGACTTTGAATAGGCCAAAAACTTCTGACTTGTGTTTCATGAAGTGAACTCAACAATACCTAGAAAAATCATCAATAAAGGTCAAAGCATATTTGGCCTGACTCATGGACATATGAGGGAATGGGCCAGCAACATGACTGTGAATCATCTCGAGGGGTGCAGAGGTTCTCTCATGACTAGCTTTCTCAAATTTGTGCTCTGGGTGTTTTCCTAGGATACAGCCTTGGCAGACTCCTTTGGAAAATTTTATCTTGGGCAACTCTATGACCATATCTTTCTCACTAAGATCAGATAGATACTTGTAGTTTAGATGGCCAAATATTTCATGCCATAGCTTGCTAGCTTCATTAGCATGGATAAGAAGAGCAGAGGGGTTTGAGTAAGGTAGGAAGTGTGAAAACATGTATAACTTTTGAGCATGATTCGCTACTCCTTTTGCATTGACTCTACCAGTTGAGATTTCTGTGATCTCAACATCATCAGGGGAGAATATGACTTTCTTAGGAGACCCAGTGTGGGTCATCTGGTACACTGACAGAAGGTTGGAGGCAAGACCAGGGACATACAGCACATTGCTGAACTTACCATGATCAAGATCTATTCTTCCTTTGCCCATACTTTCAGTGAGAGAGTCATCTCCCAATACAATAGATGGTCCTTTCAACTTGTCCAGTGAGGATAAGGCCTCCTTAGTCGAAACCATGTGTCTTGAAGCTCCAGAATCAATGATAAAACTGGGTGAGCTTGATGTGCCAGCAACTAGAGCATGAACTCTCTCTCTGTCATCTGAACTTGATCCTCCTTCTCTCTTCTTTGAGCCTTCTGGAAGGGAGATGCCATTCTTCTCCAACAGTTGAGTTAGCATGTCTATCTGCTTTTTCATACAAGAGCTTTCAGTGTGATTGCCCTTCGAATAGTATGTGCACTTGTTCATTTCACCTTTGTTTTTCTTCTTCTGGGTATTTTTCTTGGGACCTTGTTGATCCTCCGGAGACTGCTTCTTGTCTCTCTTCTACTCCGGTGGCTTTTTAGCTTTCTTTTTGCTTTTTGAATCCACCCTCGAATCTCCAGCAATCAAAGCTTGATCTTTGGATGGTTTGATGGTGCCCATCATCACCAGCTTGTCCTGTTCTTGTGTGAGAGATTCCATGAAATCTGCAAGGCTAGGCATCTTCCAGGTTCGAGCTGTGAGTTTTGTGGCATAGAAGGTCGAAACAAAGACTGAGTAGTCAGGTCCTAGCTTTGAGAGGATGGCCAATACGAGCTGATCATCTTTCTTTTCGATACCACACTACTTCACCTGCAAAACTAGTGCTTTGAACTTGGAGAAATATAGTTGTAGGGATTCAAAGCTACTGGGACTCAAAGAAATCAACTCATTTTCAATCTGATGTCCGCTCATCTCATCTGTCTTTCCAAAAAGATCAGAAAGCTTCTCCCATACTTGTTCCGGTGAAGTTAATCCATCGAGATGGAAAAGGAGGTCTCGGGAAATACTGAGACATAGGAGGCCATAAGCCTCATCTCTCCGATTGTGCCATTTGATCTTCTCTACAACAGCATTGGGCTCTGCTTCTGTAGCCATAGTCATCCTGTAGAGGCCTTTTGCTCTCAACAAGATCTCCATCTCTGCTTTCCATTCAAAATAGTTGAAGGGAGTCAAGATAGTTTTCTGTGAATCCATAGCTTCAGAAAATTTGTCCCGGCTGTCAGTAGAAGGCTCCCAGTATTGATGTCGAACCTGCAAAACAATTTTTGAAGGAGAGTAACAACCTACAATGGCTCTGATACCATGTAGAAATTCAGGCCAGCAGTAGATTAATTTTACCCACAACAATTATCAATTGATCATGCAAAATTGCTAACAATGGAGACTGAATATGGAGCTGTAACACAAAATTATATTAACTGAGTGTACAATAGCCAACCCTGTAATAACATAGGTTGCTGAATATATAGAATGCATCAAGAGATCCAATGCATAAGGAGGCATCCAAAACTAGCATAAAGCAGGCTTACCCAAAATAGGCAAATCCCCCATAGGTGTAAAAAGCTGATCCCAAATCTGTCATGAGGCTCATGAATTGGCAAGGGTGCATGGGAAAGCTAATGAGTGGTGGAATGGCAGCTCATACATGCTTTTGCATGGAGGAAATAGTGGAGGAGAAAGAGGACACAAAGCTAGTTCACCTCACCTAGTCTTGCTTTCCTATGTGCCTTAAAACACTGAAAAAGCAGGGAATAAAGCAGAAAAAGCAGATAGGACCCTAGGAGGCCAGGAATAAAGTAGATTTGATTCCTAAGGCTTTCCCAAGCGCTACATGAGTCAAAGATGGCAAGTTTGACCTCTATGGATAGGCAATTAGCAACTTGCACATGGTGGGACTCATGAACTAGGAAAATAAGACAAAAATAAATGAATTAATGTCTAAGTGGGTAATACTATGGGTTTGATTATTCTAAAATTCAGAACCCAGAAATCAGAAACTCAAATGTGTGACGGAACATTCAACGGCCTTTCCGCCTTCTGCACTTTCGATTTTTGTCTATTTTTATTTGGAACTCGGAAATCAAAACCTCAATTGTGCAACGGAGCATTCAATGGAATTTCTGCCTTCCTCCTTCTGGACTTCCGCTTTCTGCCTTCTGCACTTCAGAACTCGAAAATTGGAACCTCAAAATTTTACCTTAACCTTTTTCTGGATTTCCACATTTTTTCTTCCTCCTTCCACAGGAGGATCCCAGAACTCAAAAATCCAACTTCCTATTTTATCTTCTCTCCTGATTTCCACCTTCCGCAGGCTGATCCCAGAAGTCGAAAATCCCACAATCTTCCTTGTCCAACTTTCCTTTTCTGGTTTATGCCCTCTGCTTTCCACCTTCCGTAGGCAGATTCCAAGGGGTGGAAACATGAAGTCATATGCATTATGAACTCTGTACAGGCTTCTGGCCTCCATGAACTTAGGAAAATGCAATGCAAGAACACAAGGCATGTACAGAAGTAAGATGCATGCAAGCATAATAGAAGTAAACCTCTACTTAATCATCAACAAGCATTCAACATGAATATAACATTTCATAGACAAATACATGATAGAAACAAACATAACAAATATAATTATCTTGATGATTAAGTTGTCCCACAACTAGCTATGTCGCTGCAACATTCAACCCAACCATAGGCCAGTGTGTTCATTAATATCTCAACATTGCCACCCCCAAGCTGGGCATGATTTCCACAAGGAAATAGGAAACAACAGACTTACACATAGCTAGATCAACACATAACACATAGTCAAGCCAATAGATGGGTTTCATAGGCTACACAGCCAAGCCATCTCATGGTTGGGTTTATCAGACTGTTGAGGAAACAAGCCAAAACACTACTAGGTTTCACAGGCTTACACAACCAAGCCAGCAAGCAGTTGGGTTTCACATAGTGTACACAGTCAAGCTGTAATGAACATAAAATAAGATTATAATTAAATAATTAAATAATTTATAGTTATATTAGTATGAAAGGAGCTGTCTCCTCATCAGGAATGTCCAAACCATATTTAAGGCCAAGACATCATTGTAATATTCATCATCCAATATATTATTATTACTCCTATTTATTATTAAAATGATAGTCGGATTCGACTAACAGACAACTGGATTCATTTGCTCCACAAGCCAACATCCACATTACGGGCCAACCAAGCCAATAGATGGGTTTATCAGGAACTCAGCCAAGCCATCAATCATAGTTGGGTTTCACAGGCTTCCAAGCCACAGATTATACACATGGCCCAAAGAGAAACAAGACACAACCAAGCCAATAGATGGGTTTATCAAGCTACCAGCCAAGCCATCCCTCAAATTGGGTTTATCATGCTTCTAAGGAAATGGACACGAAGAACTCCTAAGCTAGTGAGATCATCCATGGAGCTAAGGACACCTTCACAAGGTCTATCTGGCCTAGAATCCCTTCTCTGCTCCATAGTCCCTCGGGCTACACCTTCCCTTCCAGTGCTCTTCAAGATGTGCAAAGTAGATTTACTAGCTACTCTTATGTTATTGTGAGGTCCCACACTATGTTTATCAAGCACATCCTACGTCTTTTCCACTCCTAAGTCTTATATACAGTTAAGACTTGAACCAGAGTGCACATATCACATCAAACCACAATTTCAACACAACTAAACCGAATCACCCTCACTCTGTGGTGGAGGAGACCATTTCACAACAACACTGGGGAAAACCACAGATGACCATATTTTCTCATAAAATCGAGTGATATCCACTGCTCATTCAATCGACAAAACAAGGAGAACCACTGAACCTCTACACTGCTAAGGATGATGAATAACAGGTGAACAACCCATACAAAACATGGTTATGCAAACAAGATGAATGCACAATGCACATGAATAGAAGCACGACTCTCCCCTGCATGCTCTCCAAACAACACGAATGAACAGAAATGGAATTCCTCTTCATTTCTGAAGCCCCCAATCACCACAAAACCTTCTGCGTTTCTGGGAGAAAAGATGGACTGGGCACTCACCACGTGGTTACTTGATGTAGAAGCAAGAATGCGGCCTTCGAGGCTGCATACTTGGGCAGACCTACTCAAACAAGCAATTAGACTGTCATGCCTTACTCTGCCCAAGGCATTAACTACCTCAACCAACTTTCAGAAGAAATTGATGACTAAGGACAGAGGACAAAAAGGTAGCTGAGGTACATGGGTTTTCCCCATTGGCACCTGGTTTCACCCTATTGGCTCAAGGGTGTTTGACTAACTCCCAACCCTATTCCTTGTGGAATCATGCCCCCATCTCTTTCATGTTGCAGTTCCATAACTAGCTGTGGTATTTTATTAAATTGTACATTTACATGATATTCAAAATGTTATGTGCTTGAATTAGAACCAAAACCATAGATATCAACCTTGATCACCTATACAAAACACCAATCGATGGAAGGGCCTTGGCCTTGAGCTCCTTGCCACGATTCCATACAATATTTACATTATGTAGATCAAATACCATGGGGTCAAAACCGGGTAATTATAGTGCATTAATCGAAATTTTCCCTTGTGGTTCAACAAACAATATTGGGGATACTAGCGCAGGTAAGTTTTTACTTCTCTTGGAGTTGGTTGGGAGGACAACTTTAGTTTTGTTTTCCAGACAATGGTGACAGGTTCCTTACTACAATTCATTTTATTGTTTTAATATTAGTATTTATAGTTCAAATGTAGTATAATTTGAGAAATTACAATGTATCAACCAAGAATTCCTTTGTATCTTGTTATTATTATAAATTCTTCATTACACATTGTTAGTAGTTATCTACTGGATTACAGATTATTCGTTTTATATACCATATTTTAATCTATTAACCAAACCCAACTTGTTTACATAGAACTTAGATTTAATAGAGAGATTCAAGAGGCTTCAACATGTAGTCTTAGGTTATGACTAAATCAAGATTAAATTGCAGCATACTAGAACTAAGAGATCTCCCCATAGAAATTCCTTCTATGTTTGTAACAAATACAAATCTCCTTTTCCCATCATTCTTACAATTAAACATTCATTATGTTAATATATCTAAATAAGATAATTAGACACAACATTTTCCTCAGAATGTATATACATATATACATCAAACAATTTCATTAGATCTAGTTAAACTAATCACATTTGTTGAAGGCTTCCCACACAAAACTTAAAATCTGTTTTAAAACTTTTTAAACAACAATACAGTCTCTGTTTCGGGATTCCATACCTAGAAATAGACAGACCTGGATAAAGATTTAATTAAAAACACAACTACGATATCAATATACATGCAAACAAACATCCATTTAAAGATCCGTGTTTCCCAATCATAGAAAAAAACAAATCAAATTAAGATCTAGGAATCATGACTGCAGAGTCAAGATGATCCACTAATCAAATTCACAATCGAACCTTAACAATAAACAATTTACAAAATTGAGAAATCTATAATGGTCGTAAAGCACGGGCGCTTCACTTGTTGGCCAATATCCTATCACGTTAGTTCATATTGTGGGTTTTAAAATGATAAAAAATCGAACCAATATATTGCAGGTATTGGGGGATGAGGGGTTTAAGGTGGGGGTGGGTAGGGTGGTTTATAAGGATTGAGGTATAAAAAGGGGTGGGGAGGAGGTTTTAAGTATTGGGAGGGGGTTTCAACAAAAAGTGTTTGGGTCAATATCTCTCGAAATTAAGGGCATTCTTTAATATCCGACGATCGCACGTGCTATGTGAGAGGTTCACTAAATGAAGTCCCCGTGTCGTTTAGCCAATATATCAAACCATCGACCAAACTACTATAAATTCAAATGCATCCCAAGTGATATAGGATGTGAATCCCTCTCAGTAATCAATACATCTAATTACAGACCCATCAAGGGTTGTTTTTAAAACAAAACTTATCTTGGAAATTGTTAATCGTTGTAAATCCCTTTCTTTCCATAAACCTCTAAATAGAGCAATAAGGAACCCATCTTAATCACAAACCCAAATGGAGGCATACCTGGAACTATTTATTGAGCCAAATGTACAATACCGAAGCCATGTCGCCCAATTGTATATATGCACATGGACCTACGAGCGTTAGTATAACTCATGATGACCTAAATTTAATATGTTTTTCCTATTAACATAATTCCGAGTAAAATCCCTCACTTTTGGATAGAGAGGAATGAAGCTTGAGAGGAGGTAACCATGTCGCCGCTCTCACTCGACCCACGCTTTGTTAACCTGCATCCACATTTAAATATTGTTAAGTTGCGTAATCATTTGCATATTAAACTATAACATGTTTTAAAGAAAAAAATGCACACTGTAAACAATACCTTGCAATGCGAGATTGGGTCATAACAATGAATCCAAGCTTATCCAAAGCTTCGATTTCACCGTGACCTCACCTGCCAACATGACGACAAAGTTATAATAAACCCCAATAATTAGGAAATGCATTTAGGATAAGTATTCAAGATAGAGAGAAAACTTACCTTTACTAGATGCGTAGAGGGCCAAGGGTTGGCTCCTCTTGGCTTCCCTCTTCTTCCTTCACCTTTGCAACAATAAACAAATGGGTCAACTCTATTTCAAACTAAGAAAACCTTTTAAACATTTTTTAGAGTAAGAAAATAAGTATTTCTTCCTTACCTGTTAAATAAATCCTTGCACGTTGTAAAGCCTTTTTTTGAGCTCGAAGGAAGGTGATTGGGATTTCACTTGACAAAATGATGAGCCAAGGATGGTTGAGACTATAATGGCGGCCAAATAGCCTTTAAACACTGGTAAAACCTTTAAACAAACTCGAAATTTATAGTGCAAAAAGAAAACAAACGATGACAGAACCCAAAGGACAAGTTTGGTTGTAGCGCAGTCCATGGGGTGGCTGAGTACCAACCTCAAACCTCCATTAAGATAAAAACCAGACAAATACCGTCAAGACCAAATCAATGCAACATAAAACCCTCACGACAGTTTGAATGCCACATTAAAACCCTACAAAATGTTTTGAAACATATCAATGAAAAATGGAGGGTTGGGATAAAACTCCTCCCCAAAACACATGTGTAACAACCATGCCATTAAATATGCTTGGCTGCATTGTCAACTCGCAGCTAGGTTTATGACAATAAATTAATACAGTCTATTAAAAACCTTCATTAAACCCTTCATATCATTACGGGCATCCACTTGTATTTCCCATGGCCAGTCCACCATATAAAACCTTATATTAAATCCATACATTATACCACCACCCCCTTTGCTTGTAAATCCCGTGGGTCATAAACCGTATGCCATGGATAAAATTTAGCTAGGTCACCTCATCATGCAATTTCCCCATCGCATGTAAGCCATAAGGTTGCACCCCTTTTGGCTATACCTTATATAAATCAAATTAGAACTTAAGCTTGATCTCTTAAAATATATGCATAACAAATGTTGTTAGGACTAGGCCCATAGGTATAGGGATTTAATCCTAGAAAAGAAAACTCAACGACTTAAAACAATCACATCACCTTGGTAAGGGCTATAACCAAGTTATCATTAAAAATGGAGTCAATGCCGAGCAGCCATGTCATCAAACATTAACAAATCTAGTTAATATTATTCATGTAGTTGAGTAAAAAAATATATGTTACGAAAAATATAAATGTGTTTTGACATATAAGATTCATGTGTTTTCATGGGAACTCACATCATTCCCTCCAGCAACATATTAACAAATTATTTTGCTATTCTCTTTGAATGTGAGATTAATATCTACAAGAATTTGCATCACCAGCATCGTTAACCAGGTTCTCAATCCTTCCTGGTTATACAACCCATTATAAACCATACTTAGTTATCATGACAAGAAAATAACAATCTTATCCCATATGCAATATCACATACATACATTTCAAACATATTCTCGTGCACTTTAACACATGTTACTTCTCAATATGCCTACTAGTGCATATGTATTCCAACTATGTTACACTCTTGCATTCTTAGCATTCTAATGAAATGAAATATAGCGACACATAGCTACTTTATTAACATAAAGGAACATAACAACGAAAAATGCTAGATTCAAGGAGTTTCTCCCTCTCTATTCTTCTTCACAGAATGTAATTCCATAGGTTAACTTATCTCTTCAATGCACTTTTCAGTTGATTACATAATAGATCATTAGCTGCAATATTCTCACTCAAGTACCAATACTTAATTCATATATAATTTATATTTGATACTCCAAAGTAACTGTAATACCCCCTAAATAATTGTTATTACTTTTGCTGGAAAATACTTTATTTATTATTTTATTATTTCTATTATTTTTGATAGAAAAGTCAAGAATAAAACATTTTGTAATAAAATTATTTTTATTTAATAAAATATGTTGAATGGGGACAAAAGCAGATATAGATGTTGAAGAGTGTTTTTTGACCCACAAGAGGAAAATACAAGTGGGAGAATCCATTGAGTAAGAACTCTGGATGCAAGAAGAATAATCCCCAAAAATCAGGTCACAACTCCTAGTTGAGTGCTAAAGAGAAGGAGGCTCATAAATGACCAAGTCCTAGGAAAAATATTATAAATTAGTATGCCCATCAGCAGTAGGAGGCTAGCATTGGATGGGAATTGACATCTGTGAAATGCAAGAGATGGCCCATTGAAGGATTTTGCTCTTGTGGTTCATTCAACATGATCGGGGGTTTTGGAGCAGGTAACTTGGCTGCTTTGGGAGTTGGTTGGGAGGAACAACTTCTCCACTTTTTTTTCCCCGATGTTGGTGCTAGGTTCATACTTTATATTTTTAAATCTTGTAAAATATTTTTAAATCCTAGATCTAAATAGATTAATGTAAATTCTAGTCATTTTCAATTAGCTTACTGATGTTATACTTGTATCTTGTACCTAATGGAATGAAATAGTCTATTTCCAATCTATATAGCATATTCCTATATTCGATTGTATCTTTCCTATTTGTATCATTTTCCTAAATATTTTCTTAATCTGGATTTACGAAATTAAATTATCGACTTAATCTACAATTCCTATTTATAGTATAGATCTGCATTATTCAATATAAGAGAATGGAATCCACTTTCATAGTATTCATCCAAATTTCCTACACGAATTAACAATATCAGATTATAATATATTATTATATAGATCCGTAGTATTTAGTATAATTATAGACACAGTTCATTAAAATAATATTCAAAGTAATATAACTCGTAAGATTTAATTTGAGGTATTAGAATCGAATGAGATCTATATAAGGAATGTTGCTATCGTAAGTACTTACATAGAAATACCTTAATTAAACTATATAGATCCCATAACCAACTGAACGTAGTTATATATATACTATTATCAAATCATGTACAAAGGCGACGAAATTAAGAAAATGTTACAAGCATTAAGATAACCTCGAGATCTATCTAATTTACAGTAAAACAAACCCCATATCAAACCAAACCATTTCTCCACATATTAAATGGCATTTTATAGGTCACAGGATCGAATCCATTCAAACTATTTAATTAATTAACAGAATCAAGAAGAAGGTTATGTTGAAATTACTCAAATAACTCAAAGAGGGGGGGGGGGGGGGGGTGAATTAGTTATTTCCAAAGATTAAACCATTTTTCGATATTTAAACACTTATTACTAATTACATATTTATAGTTATGATAATGCAACAAGTATAATAGAAGAGATGAATATTATCAATTACACATAGTTGATAGAGACACACAAATATTCATTTTTATTTGAGAACCGACTCAAAAGAGGTTGCAACCTCTATTTTACAAAATACTTCTTGGAGAGAGAACCAACCAGCATGTTTTTCTAGCACCCACTAAAATAACATTCTCCAGCTACAACTAAGTTAAAGCATCACCTTCCACTTGTACAGAGAAGACAACATGTTTTTCCTAGCACCACCCTACCACCCTTTTTCTCAGACTTAAAACATGTTCAG
This sequence comes from Pseudotsuga menziesii, assembly GCA_001517045.1. Classification (NCBI taxonomy): domain Eukaryota; kingdom Viridiplantae; phylum Streptophyta; class Pinopsida; order Pinales; family Pinaceae; genus Pseudotsuga; species Pseudotsuga menziesii. The sequence goes on along the minus strand of LPNX010409292.1, from coordinate 236,967 downwards.
TACAATTTTTAGAAAAACAGATATAACAATGCAAACCAACTCTGTTTAGATCTGCTCCTGGATTTGCTTATGCATCTTGGTTCCCTTCATTGTCTCTCTTCTGTATATTTTGGAAAGAGCTTAGAGTCCTCTATCATTCTGTAATCTCCACTTCGACGACGATCCACGCACCAGTTCTTTGTCTACAGAGATCATACTTATACATTCATCACACACATCCTTTTATACTTCTATGTCCTTAAACCTTTTACCTGTTTGTATGCCTGACGGTCCATTTCCATAACTTATCAAACTCTTCAATGCCTTATGACATAGAAGAAGTCCAATCGCTGAGTAATCGTGATTTTCTGCAACACATCTTCGTCATTTGGCTTCTTCCACACTTGCCATTTTCTGCAACAAATCAGAGTTTCCACACTCCTGGTTCCGTAGTTCTAGTTCCACAGTACAGGTTCCGCACCCATCATTCCGCACCATCGATCTTTTTCGAGTTCTCAGTGACCGTTGATTAGAGAAGAAAATTGGATATCCGATATGTGGTTTTTCTTGATATCATTCCATGATTTCCGCTTTCCGTCTTCCGCACATCCTTTTTTGCATAATGATTCTGCACCGTCGATTTCTTGTGCACCCTTTACTAACCATCGATCTTAGATCCGTTGCGGGACGCGTATCTCAGGTTTTCAACACTTGTTTGAACAACTTCCAGACTTTCTGCTTTTCGACTTCCGCTTGCAAAACTCTTTCCGTGCCATCGATGCCTTGTGCACCCTTTCTCGACCGTCGATCTTAAATCTGGTACCGGATGCAAATCTCGGGTTTTCAACATTTGTTTGAACAACTTCCAAACTTTCCACTTTCCAACTTCCTCTTGCAAGACTCCTTCTGCGTCGTCAATTTCTTATGTGGGTTCAATCCCGACCGTCGGATCTGCTAATCTCCACTAAACTTTTCATGAATGTTTGTTAAGGATCAAATGAACTTGATTTGTTGATCTCCACTAAACTTTTTATATATGTTTATTAAGAATCAAATAGTTAATTAAATGTGAACTTTTTTTAATTATTGTGATACAAATATTTTTAATTTTTTTAAGTGTTAAGAATCAAATGATCAGTTGAATGTGAACTTTATTTTTCCAAAGTGGTAGTAATTATAGGAATAGTCTAATTATATTTATTTTGAAGCTCCATAGGAGTATTTGAGTCTCCTAAATCTATTTATGCATTTAAAAACATAATTTAAATGCTTTCAAATTTTGATTTTACCAAAACAATATTTACCATCTTCCCACAAAAAACCACAAGAAAGTCCAAAACTTAAAATAAATAGATCATTCAATATCAATAAACTTTTTAAATTATTTTATTTAAAAAAAATCAAATAATGTATCTGTAATTATAATTGTAAGTATCATTTTCAAAATTGATGTGTTAACATCCACTATACTTCTCATAAATATTTGCTAAGAATCACATGGTTAATTGAATGTAAGCTTCATGTTTCCAAAAGTAAGCTTCATTGAATTTAAGCTTCATGTTTCCAAAAGTAATAAAAATAATATCATTTTCAAAATTAATGTGTTAACGTCCGCTTCATGTAAGCTTCATGCTTATCATTAATGTTTGGTTAGTTGAGTGTGAACTTTTATTTTAATTCTCATGATACGAATATACTTAATTTTTTTTAATAATATATAGAAGGCATGAAATGCAAGGTTGGAGTGTTACGAATCAAATGGTTAGTTATTTTTCAAAGCTGATGATAGACTTTTCAAATCAAATTATTTTATTATGAAAAAACTCAAATATTATACATTTTATGAATATTTGATCGTTTTCAAAGTTGATGTGTTAATGAACATTTTATGAATATTTGATCATAATCAAATGGTTAGTTGAATATAAACTTTATGTTTTTTTAAGTCATGGCAATAATAGATTTAAATTATTTCATTGAGAAAATTTAAACATTATATTTTAATGAGTATCATTTTTAAGGTTAATGTGCTAATTTCCACTAAACTTCTTATGAATGTGTATTAAGGATTAAATGATTAGTTACATGTGAACTTTATTTTTTAAATCTATGGAAATAGTATACCTTGAATTAGTTCATTGTTTGTGGTTCTTTAAGAATGTGAACTTTGTTATTAGAAATTCATGACAATAATAGGCTTTGAATTATTTCATTGAGAAATTTCAAACATTACATCTTCATCATTATACTTTTCAAGGTTTATTTGTTAATTTTCATTAAACTTTTCATTAATGTTTTTTTGCTTTAGAATTGATTCTTTTAATAAATGCGCATTGGTTTAGAATTGATTTTTTAATAATTATGGTAATAATAAACTTTAAATTACATAGCATAGAATTGACATTTTAATTATCATAATACTAATATAATTCAAACTATTTCATGTTACTTTCAATGATCATGGATATAATAGATTTTAAATTAAATGCTAGTTTCCATGTATTTTGCATAATCCACATGCAATAGTTGTAGATAGAGAGTAATTTCTCTAGGATTCAAAGGTACAAAACACCCAACATTCATAAGAAATTTCATGGTCACATTCACAATCAATTAAGAATCCTCTTTCATTTATACTTATCCTAAATAACACCAACCTCCAAGATTTCATTCTTCCCACTTGGGCTACTAAAGGGGTTTAATGAAGAATATTTAAATAGTTATAGTTTGATTCAAAGATTGAATATTGCAATAGACCTTGTGTAAGGCATGCCATATATCCATCACAATTATTTTGTGCAAGTGACCCATTGTGATGTAAGACATAGAAATGTGCTTATGGGTGAATATATACCAACAACACAATTAACGAAATTTGACATCACTACTATATGTTTTACAAGTTATGAAAATTCAACTTTTAGTTTCAAACATGCACTTGAAGGATCTATAGGATACATTCCTCCAATTATAATTGATTTTGATTACTCTAGCATATTAATTTACATTGTCACGGGTTTCTTATTTTATTGAAAATTGTAAATTAGAATTTTTATTATAGGTTTTTTATTAAATATATAATATGGATTGAGTGGATGTGTCATAACAAAAGGCGATTTTTATAGCTATGAAATAGTCTTATTTGAGATTTTGAATGGAAAGAAACCTTCTTAGGACATGTTTGTGCAAGGACCAGACTTATAAAAATGAACGAATATTGGTTTTCCAAAGAAATAAGGGGAAGTATTGGATACGAATCTATTGAGATGAACTGGTATGAGAAATATTGAATAAGATAAGGAGTTCCACTACCTTATCCAACTCATTTGGGTTTTGTTTGCATAAAATAATCTCTTGCACAATTACCTAATATGATAGACATTATGGGCACACTAGAAATCATCAAGGTGAATTTTACTAGGAGCTGCTCATAATCCACAATCCCAATAAGATGTATGGACCTTATTGGCCAGTATAAAAACCACTAGTAATAATGCTCACAAAGGTCAAATTTCTTCAACATTTTAGGATTTGTGGTAAGGTAACAGTTGCAATTTCTAGTATGGGAACTCTCTTTGAGTTTTGTGAAATTAAATGTAGATTAGTTTATAGCCCTAGAATAGTGTTATTGGAGATGACAACAAGAAAGAAACACACTCTCAACACTACTATAATTTGAGGTTTTAGTGTCAATGATTTGCATCTTTATAGACACGTGCCTTAATATTGCAATAGGACAATTGTCATCAAACTACAATAAAAAAAATTTAGGTTGATCAAAAGTAGGTCCCCACTAAATTTTTTTCCATTCTGATCATCTGAACACCAAAATCCTATGGGGTCTATGAGAACCCATCACCCATACCACTCTTTTTTCCACTACTCAAGTCTCCCTTCGCTCAATGTCCTCCATGCAAATAGAGAAATAATGTAACATTGCTCCAATAATGTAGCGGGACTCCAAAAATTTCTCTGCAAGTGGATTGCATAGTTGTAACAGGTGTACATCGCCTACCACTCCATACATGGGTATGCATGTCATGAAGCACATTAGTTAAGGTGAGCTCTATTTACTCACCTTGTATAATGAATGCTCCTAAAAAATAATAGTCCTCAATGATCTTTGTCAATAGAATACCACCCTCCCACATCAATGGATTCTCAAGGTACTTGAGAATCCCATATTATGCGAGCATTCCCAAGATGACCAGACTCCCTTGGATCTTCTCCCAAAGAACTTAGAAGCCCCTCTCTCTCCATTTCACCATCAAGATTTCATTTTGTCCAAAAAATCAATTGGCCAGTGCAAAAATTTTGCATTAAAAAGTGTATCTCCACTTCATGGATTTCAAGAGAAAAAGTATGACAGTGATGCACACTTGGTCAATGAAAAAGATGAAGCAATTCACACATTTTCACCTCACAAATGTGATGTTGGGTCAAATCTCTTTTGCTGACATACACAAGCGCATTTCACCTGTTAGAATTTTTTTATGAGAGCATAGCAAACAAATTTTCAAAATCCATGACGACGTGCAACAATATTCCTGGGTCTCCCACAACCACATGAATCCATACTTAGGAAGAGACCACCAAATTTCAACTCATGGAATAAAGTATCGATGTTCGGGATGGAGAATATGATCACTTGAAATCTTGGGTCCTATGGCCTCGTCCAATGGTGAACAATGGCAATGTTTCCTAGTTCTGTGCACCCCACCATACTTAGGATTTCTTCATTTTTATTTTTCTCTAAATGGCCTCATATGATCCTTGTTTGACACACCATTCATATTGTCGATTTCCTTGTTTCATATTATTCCCAATCGCATGATCATTTTCTTGTGGTTGAGAATTTTTTGGCGAAGCACTTGTTTTCCTATTATAATTTCAATGCATGTAATTTAGGCCATAGCACTATTTGACATGCTAATATTGGTTTTATTTCCACATGCACGTTTACGTTCTAGTATCATTTCCATGTGTGCAGATCTAGGTTACAATAGGGTCACATTGTTTCTTCACAAGCAACCATCCCTATAGGTATAATTCTTCAAACTAGCATATATATGATTCCCCTCTACAACATCTTATGCATTGACCCTGTTTGTTGAACACCATTTTTACCTATAGGACACCCCCACTTATTAGGGAAAATGGTTTATCCTAGGAACCCTTGCATTTTCCATTTCCCAATAGTAGAGCCTTAACTCCATGGGTCACCACTTATTAGCACCGTACGTGCATTCTGGTACCCATGCCATTATTCCCCATAGGGAAGATATTTTATGTAGTCTATGACAATAAAATTACTTCCATATGGTTATTCATATCACTCATTAGTTTACCCTTGAACTACCACATTATGGTAATATTTGTTTCATTTTACATACCACAATCCCACCACTTTATCCATACTATAAAAAAATACATCATATATCCACCATTCATCTAAGTCCAAGGTCATTACCATCTGTGTCTTACCCCAAGTTGATTCCAGTTTCTACCACACTCATGGTTGAGTCATCTGGTCTCTTTTTGGACATTAATATCCTTAATTCTATTTTTTCTCAAGTATCTCCATTATTTTGGAAAGTACTCAAAGTGCTCCATAACACACTTGTAATTCTATATGATATTATATGGAAGCATAACTAGTCCTCTTTGTTCAAATTTTTTTGTGATGCATCACCCATGGAACCTCCTAATTTTATCCTCCATATACCCATTTGACCTCAGCACCCTCATCCCCTTCCATGAGTATCACCCATTTTAATTAACTACCTCAGTTACCCCTTTTGTGTCCCTCTTCTAAATTCATTCCTCATATCATTGGTTATTTCATGATGAGTTCTATATTTGTTTTCAAGTCAACAATGCGTTCATTATATGAACAAAGGAAATATTCAATCTATCACTATTTTACCCTCAACAACCTTGTGTCTCAATCCTAAATTTTATCTCATATATTGATATCATGCCTCGTGTGTTGATGTATTTGTAACTTCGGAATGTATTCACTTGTATATCTTATGTATTGTACCCTAATGTTTATTCCGGGAAGTATCTGTAATGTAATTGAGTCATGTCATACCCCGATGTTCCTATCGGGAGATTCAATAATGTAAAAAAGTCATGTAAAGTCATTGAGGTTAACCCTTCATTGTAAGTCAGGGCAATAGTCCCCACAATTGAGTTAAGGTTAACCCTCCTTGTTGATCGGAGGGAAAAGTACCCACAGTTGTGGGGCATTAGGGTTATTAGACTCTCCTAGAGATGTCGGCCCTAGTAAATAATTGTTAAGTGAGGCCGACATGTTGGAGTGGACATAAAGTGAACGAAAGAATATAAATAGAGAGTGAGACTCTCTATTTATAACACATACACACTCACTCACTAGGGCGCATGAGTGAGAGAGGAGAAGCTCTCTCAAGTGAGAGAGAGAGAACAACTGTGGAGATCATCTTTCCTGTCTTTGGGTTTTACTACTACCATTGGTTCTCATTCTATATTTGAGGAAGTTGCGGGGTATTTTCCTTTATGGTTTCCTCAAGGAAAATTCTTTGTGTCTCTTGTCTCTTGTGATTTTTGTTGTGCATGTTATTCTCTCAGTTAAGATCCTAAGATCATATTTCTTAAATGATAAAAATATAACATGGTATCAGAGCTAACGAGAGAAGAAGACATTTTGCATCTACAGAAGCTAGGGATTCTTAATTTTTGGGTCTCTCTCCACAATCCATCAGCAAAAGAAGGCTAGGCTAACTCTCCACTGAAGGCCGCATCTTTCTGTTGAAGCAGAATTTGATTTCGGACATTTTTAGTTTTTTCTGTGGGAAATTAGGGCTTTCACAGATGAGGAATTTTTGAGTGAGCCCAGAATAGGATTAATCTCCTCATCAAAATCGAATTTTAGAGACTTGGGTCGATATTTTTGGTTGGGTGAAACTCTAGGAAAGTCAAACCCTAGTTTGACCCTAGGCCTGAAAAACCCTAAAATACGGAAACTGATAGTTTTGGTGGATTCGCTATATATCGTGATTGGAGAAGGATTAGGTGCCAAAACTTTCAAACATCGAATATAAATTCCTGATGTAGTCTGTGTCCAAGTTTGAGCCTTTGATTCGCTATATTATAGGAGATACGATTCCTCCAAGTTAGGGTTCCAGCCTCTCCCAGGATTCCTCCCCAAACAAGACACATGGGGAGAATTACTATATCTCAGGATATGTAGGTACAAATTAAATTTATCAAGATGTTATAGAAAGGGAACATAATTTACTTTCTGTGGTAAAATTTTTAGACCTCGAAGATGAAACAGTGACACGTGCAAGTCCGTACAACGTTGCTATGCTGAACAGTCTTGAAATAGGCCACCTTGGGAAAACGCTCATAAGTCCCAATTGGTGAACCCAATTCTGATGAAACCTATGGTTTTGGAACAAGGATAGATGAGGATACCTCAGTACAAAATTTCAGACATAGAGGAGTAGTAATTTCAGATATCCCACAGAAACAGTATCAGGAATTTCTGCAGAAGAAATTGGTAAACCCGAGCTTCTTGTTCCGGGAGCTTCCCTCCACTGTTTTTAGAAAGGAGTACATTGGATAGATCTCATTGAATAGTTATATATTTCTATCCAATTAGATATAAAAGATTCCAAGTTTTGAAAATTAGGGTTTCTCTGACAAACCTTAGACTAGCCAGCTCTGGAACCAGGATGGACACCTCAAATCAGTAAGATCTAATCTTTTGCTATTTACAGTTGAGGTTCTCATTTCAAGATGACTAATCACACCAGCTTGATGACAAGCTTGGTGAGGATGACAACTTCCAAGCATGGAAGTATAGGATCTCACTAGTTCTTAAAGGAAATGAATTGGACACCTACATAAGTAGAGAGGTTCTAGTTCCAGAGGGAGATGAGGCTAAAAGCCTTACACAAGAAGAACTTAGTCAAGGCCAAGAAGATCATTGTTGATTCAATCACGGATCACCTTATACCACAAGTGTCTTCCCTAAAGACACTGAAAGAGATGTTTGATTCCTTGACCAAGCTATTTGAAGGGAAGAACATAAATCATAAGATGACTTTGAGAAAACAGTTGAAGAATGTGAAGATCCAGAATGCAGAGACCATACAACCATACTTTACAAGGGTCTCTCAAATGAAAGAACAACTTGAAGCGGTAGAAGAAGAAGTGGAGAATGCAAAAGTTGTGATAACCACCTTGAATGGCCTCCAAAGATCATGGGATTCATTCATTCAAGGAATGTGTCCCAGAAGAAAGTGATTACTTTCAGTAGACTCAGGGAAGAGAACACACAAGAAGAAGCTCGACTCATAATAAAAGAAAAGAAGATGGGAGCAACTAAAGATTAAGATTTCACAATTCAAAGAAGATACCTCAAGCAATGAGGAATATGAAGAACTCAATTCTTGAAGAGCCTCTTATCCATCTTGAGCATTTGGATAAGAAATGATGTTGTTATGAATGAAGAAGATGGTGAAGTTGAAAGAAGGAGTCTACCCATGAAACAAATAAAGATAAGTATTCAATTGTCATTTCATGATATTGTTTTGTTATGCATTTGTTTATATTCAGTTGATGTATTATGCATGATAGAATGTTTGCATTAATGACAGTATACTACTAATATGCATGTGATAGGTAAGTAGCTCATGGTGCTATACAAATATCCATTGTTACTTATCTAGAATGAAACCCCTTTACTGGCATATTGGATTAGTGCACAATCTTAATGTTGTCCTAGTAGAGATGGAAGGAATCTAGAAAGTTTCTGTGAGATATGGATGAATGTTGTATTTGCTAAAATAGTTGCATGATTATATCTTTATGCATAATAATTTACCATTATGAATATGCATTATGAAATGTTTCTAATCATACAACTAGTGCATTTGAATTGTATGAAAGATCACGTACAATCGCCTACAAGAAAAGAAGGATGAGACTTGTTCCAAATAACAAGTGACGACAGTTCAAGATTCACTCTAATAATCCAAAATGAAGAATGATGTCTAGGATGTAGTATCGAGACCTGAAGGGATGTTCATAGTTTCATCATACAGTAGATGGAAACATCGTGGGATACAAGGCAAGATTCGTAGCACGAGGCTTCTCACAGAAAGAAGACATAGATTGCAAAGAGACATTTGCAGCCGCTGTAAGTTAAGACACATGACAGGCAGACTCATGTGTGCAAATTAAAGAAGGCCTTGTATGAGCTCAAAGAAAACCCATGGGACAACACATACATGAGGATCTTGAAGATCATCTAGAGTGATGAAGATATTAACCTTTGCTACAAGGTTGAAGATGAAATCCTATAAAGGATGACAAGCTCACAGATGGGTGCGAGAAGAACTTTTGAAAAGGTTCAAGATAGAGGATCTTGGTATCCAGTGGCCCTAGATGGATACATAGAATATTAGTAGTAAAGGAAGCTACTTGTCACTCTAGTAGAGAATGTTTCAATGCATAAAGTACGAAAGGGAGAGGGAGAATGATGCTTTGCTTCAGAGGGAGTGACTACAGAAGATATTGAGGTTTGACATGGTTCGATAGGATGGATAGGTTACTGATGACTCTAGGATTTACTGAGAGTAAAGAGGATTCCAAACTTTTCTTCAAGGTTGAAGGTAAAAGACTAGTGATGCTCTTGTTATATGTCGATGACTTGTTCCTGACAGAAAAGAGGAACTCATTAAATTTGCAAGAAGGAGACTTGCTGCCGAGTTCGAGATGAAGGAATTGGATATGATGCACTACTTTCTAAGCATGGAGGTGTGGCAGAATCTCCCTGGGACAAGGGAAGTATACAATAAAGATCCTAAAGAGGTTCAGGATGATGGACTACAAGGCCATAACCACACCTATGGAATTGAACCTGAAGCTATTGAGTGATGCTTCATTAGAGACGATTGATGCCACGATGTATCGTCAGATGATTTGTTCCTTGATGTACCTGACGAATACGAGACCAGATATTTTTTTTGCTGTGAACACATTGAGACATGTTCACCTGATGGTGGCAAAGCATGCAATGAGGTATCTAAAGGGTACAATTGAGTATGGGATCAAGTATGATATGAATTTGAAGATTAACTTGGAGGGTTATGTGGATTCGGATTGGACATGAAGTGCCATTGATAGGAAGAGAACTTTAGGGTGTTGCTTTAGTATGGGATCATGTGTGATCTCTTGGTTTAGCAGGAAACAATCTTGTGTGGCACTGAGTATAACTGAAGCAGAGTATGTTTGAGCTTGTTCAGCTAGTTGTGAGGCAGTATAGATGAGAAAGCTACTGTCTAATTTGTTTGATCTCCAGTTAAATGCTACTTGTATATATTGCAACAACTAGAGTTGTGTGAAGTTGTCTGAGAACTTGGTGTTCCATGACAATTCAAAGCATATCGAGATCAAATATCACTATATTAGGGATATGGCGCAGAGAGGAGTAGTTAAGCTCTAGTATGTTGCAACGAACGAACATATAGCTGATGTGTTGACCAAGCCATTAGCTAGAGTGAAGTTTTAGTACTTTAGGGAGAAGCTTGGTGTTCTCTAGATTGAGGTTCCCTCCAAAGGGAAGCGATGAGTCTGAGAGCCCTTCTGACATGCTAGATTGGTTCCTCACATGATCAGATGTAAGTGCAGAGCCATTCTGATGTGACTGTGGGATGTGTTCCCACATGATCAGATGTAAGTGCAGAGCCATTCTGATGTGACTGTGGGATGTGTTCCCACATGATCAGATGTAAGTGCAGAGCCATTCTGATGTGACTATGGGATGTGTTCCCACATGATCAGATATAAGTGCAGATCCATTCTAATGTGACTATGGGATGTGTTCCCACATGATCAGATGTAAGTGCAGAGCCCTTCTAGCATGGATGCGGGATTTGTTCCCCACATGGCTAGATATAAGTGTTGAGCCTTTATGACATGGTTCTTGGATGTGTTCCTCCCATGGTCAGATCTAAGTGCTGAACCTTTCTGACATGGTTCTTGGATGTGTTCCTCCCATGGTCAGATATAAGTGCTGAGCCTTTCCGACATGGTTCTTGGATGTGTTCCTCCCATGGTTAGATATAAGTGCTGAGCCTTTTCGACATGGTTATTGGATGTGTTCCTCCCATGGTCGGATATAAGTGCTGAGCCTTTCCGACATGGTTCTTGGAAGTGTTCCTCCCATGGTCGGATGTAAGTGCTGGACCATTCTGACATGGTGGTAGGATGGGCCTCCCATGGTCAGATGTGAGTGATGGACCTTTCTGACATGGTTGTTGGATGTGTTCCTCCCATGGTCAAATGTGAGTGCTGGATGTGCCTTTCTGACATGGTTGTTGGATGTTTTCCTCCCATGGTTAGATGTAAGCGCTGGGCGGGCCATTCTGACTAAGGGCCAGATATAAGCGCTGAAGAAGACCTACATGGAGGCTAGGCCTACAACCAGCATCAAAAAGGGTTGGCTCTGTAGAACTTCCTATGACAAGAATAATTGAGAAATAACACCAATTGATTGGATAGTGGAAGCAGTGATGATGATGATGATCTAGTGATGATCCAGCTTTGATGATGATCCAGTAATGATTCAGTGATGATCTAGCATTGATGTTGATCCAGATTTTATCCAGAGAAGAAGACTTGTACCGATGAATTGTGTCAAGAGAATACCTTAATAGTTAAGAGGGAGTGTTGATGCATTTGTAATTTCGGAATGTATTCACTTGTATATCTTATGTATTGTACCTCAATTTTTATTCCAGGAAGTATCTATAATATAATTGAGTCATGTCGTATCCCGATGTTCCTATCGAGAGATTCAATAATGTAAACAAGTCATGTAAAGTCATTGAGGTTAACCCTCCATTGTAAGTCGGGGCAATAGTCCCCACAATTGAGTTAAGGTTAACCCTCCTTGTTAATCAGAGGGCAAAGTCCCCACAGTTGTGGGGTGCTAGGGTTATTAGACTCTCAGAGAGATGTCGGCCCTAGTAAGTAATTGTTAAGTGAGGCCAACATGTTGGAGTGGACATAAAGTGAACGAAAGAATATAAATACTGAGTGATACTCTCTATTTATAACACACACACACACTCACTCACTGGGGTGCATGAGTGAGAGAGGAGACGCTCTCTCAAGTGTGTGAGAGAGAACATCTATGGAGATCATATTTTCTGTCTTTGGGTTTTACTGCTACCATTGGTTCTCATTCTATCTCTGAGGAAGTTGCGGGGTTTTTTCCTTTATGGTTTTCTCGCGGAAAATTCTTTGTCTCTTGTCTCTTGTGATTTTTGTTGTGCATGTTATTATCTTAGTTAAGATCCTAAGATCATATTGCTTAAATGATAAAAATATAACATCGCGTTGATAAATAAAGCATGTTCATTGATTTGTTTCCAACAAAATTCCCTCTTTCCATTTCAAAACACTCATACTACAGGCTCGGTCGATAGGTATTATGTACCTTGGCTCCAATTCCCTTAATGATGGGTTAGCTTGGACCAACCAAGGGGAGACCCCATTAATCATTGCCTTGGTTACTTCTCCTGTGCTCGACTCCAAGACATTATTGTACTATTAATGATATTACATTATGGTTAGATTATTTTCTTAGTTTTTTCAAACACCCCATACATTCATGACTCCCTCCAACTTGTGGGTCTCATTTGGAATTCATTCACTTGTAGCTTCCTTTGATGCTTGAGTTGTGTTGGAATTTTTTTGGATCTCTATTAAATTTATTGAGCCACCTATGAGGAGTTTTCCATGCTATACCATCTTCCAAATCTCATTCCTCTCCAATAGTTAGAAGTTCTTAGCAGTTGTTGTGACTTTTCATCTTGTTAGAATCAACCATTGTTCCTTCTCATATATTTCATATTATCTATGATATGGACCACATTTATGTACTTGGATTAGGTCCCTTTAGGCCCTAATTTTCATTATGTATTTTCCTTGAGTACATCTCCATTTACTCTAAATAGACCTCATGAGATCTTAATCCCATATTGTATTGAGACACTGTTATGAGCATGGATATGCCTACCCCATTTATATTTGAAATTACATACACCCTATCCCTTTGGTTGCTTGTTTTTGGGTGGGTATTTGTGGACCCTTATAGGGGGAGATTGTTTCTCTCCTCCCTCTCCTAATCCTTGCTCAGATTGTTACATACCTAGTTTCCTTTTAATACTATCTAGGCCTACAGGGTACTCAATTTGACCATAGATGTTTTTTTCTGGAAAGATAGTAGAGATTTAATATTATTCTAATAGATAATATGAAAAGTATGGGTATGGGGGTTTTACACAAGGGAAATCAAGCCATATACAAAATAGGAGACTACCATTCTTAATATGCATATTCTAGCTATCCATTTTGGCATTGGTTCTTAATCTAGGAGAATAATGATGAAAGCTAGAGATATTTAAATACATACTAATATATATAGAAATATAAAGAGGAGAATAAATAGATTATAAACTAAGAAAATTGGTCATCATCAAAGATATAAATCACAGGAACCTCTTGAATTTGAGCAGGTGAATGATCCTTTATTGAAAAGACGATTTGGTTGGTGGATTTGGGAATGACATTGATCTTGACATATGTTTCCCAATTTATGCTTGGAGTTCATCTAGTTCTAATAGTATCTCATTGTGAGCATTCATTATTGAGAACATAAGGACTATTTGGAAATATTTAGTGTCTCACTTATGAAAGGTACTAGTATTCGAAATGCACGATCCCATATCCTGCTCAATCTTTTTGTTCTTAATGAATTCATGCTCTACTCTCACCTAGTACTTGGCTTGTGAAATATCTAGTATAAATGTTCTTTGGGGTATTTTTTTGGTAGTTTTTTTCCACGTCCATATCCTCTTGCATGATTTTAGGCCGAGGGTTCAATATTTTTCTTTTGTGCCTTTGATGCCCTCCTTCCTTATCCAATGTGTAGAGAATGCAAGAGTGAAAAGGTTACATGAGGTAAGGAATTCCCAAAAGACACATTGGTGCCAGGAATCCCTCTACAACTATCCCAATCAACCAACTCTTTTCCCCGTCAACTTGGACAACACCAAAAATGGGATACTCTTCTATGCAAGTAGTCCCTCTGTCTATCTTAATACCCTTCCAATGCTCCATCATAGGCTGGTTGGGTAATATTAATGTTCGAACACCAGGGGATCTCAACCATAGGACAAATTTGGTCTTACAATGGAACTATAATCATTACAATAAATCGTTTGGCACTAACATAATGTCCATGAAAGTTTGTATAGTATAGCATCATGAGGGAATGAGCGATGGAATGTTCTAATTCCAAAAGAATATATTTACATGATTATAATGATCCTTAACATGGTCCTGATTAGGAGCTCACATTTTCCCCTTTATTTCCCAATATTAGGATAATAATACATAAAGAATAATTAATTAACATTAAAAATGATGGGTTTTGAGGACCTTAATATATATCACTAGCTAGGTTTTATAGTCAAGGTCTAAGGGATCAGGTTAACAACTCAATAAGGCTCACTAGACTTAGCCCCATTTCACTTCCCCCACTTATGTAATCATATCCCCACAACTATTTTTCATCCCTCTTCATTTGCAACTATCAAGGTTTTCATATTATATATAAATTTACATCATTATCCCATCCTATACCATATGTTTCCATATTCTATCCACTTTATCATTACATACATAATTACAATTTGGGGTAAAAAGCAAGGTGTTTTACACATACTCATGTTTTCCATGGGAAGAAGAGATATAAACCTATGATATATTTTAGGCATATGACATGCTCCCGAACTTATACATCAGGGGGAAACGATTAACAACCTAACCTCTCTCACCTATGTTTTCAAAAGCATCATCACCTTTGTACATCAATTTCAATACTGCTAGCCCATTTTCATAATCTCCATAATTATTGGACCTTAGTATTGTGACCAAATGTTAAGCTTGACACAAAGTTTGACCCTAAAAATTCATTGTACAAAATTTCCCTAAGAATTCATGCATGGTTGTTTAACTAAAAACCTTGAAAACTATGAAATGGCCCCAAAAATAGAGTTCAATTACCCGTCATTTTTTTCACCTTCCAAAAAGGTGTATTAGTTAAAAGTGCACATCACCAATCCATTATTACTAAAACTATCCTTTGATATGATCCCAATACCTATCACTATCCCACTAGTTCATCTTTGAAAAGGGATTTTCACATTGGGTTTAACTCAAAGAGATGTCCACATCCTCTCCTATAAATAAATCTACCATGGTCATTCATCACAACACTCACCATAAGTCAGGTTATGTAGCTAGGTTTCAAAAAGAAAGATAGTCCCATTTTTTCCCTATATTTCCACTGTTGGAATCCACACTACACTATCTATCCTGGAGGGAAGCACTAGAGGAGAAAAAGTTCCCTCCCTTGCGTTGGATGCGAAGAGCTCATATTCTACAACTAACACAAATGTGTTGTACTTGGATCTCTATTATCTTGATTAATATTAAAAAACATTTTTTACTCTAGGATTTGCTTTATTTTTAGTCCTAGTTTTGTTTGTCCTTCATTGCATGGAGTAGTATACAATTCTATTGGGTATTTTAATTTCCTTCCTATCATTTGATATACTACTTAAGTTTCATATCCCTTGAGTATTTTCCTTCTAGTATGGGTTGGTAACAAAACACCAACACTAGGGACGATAAAGAAGGGATAAGCAAGAGAAGACAAGGAATACTAACCCCATTGTACCTAACTTGAAGATCAAGAATGAAGGCCTAGGTTTCAATGGAACAGAGGGAAATGACACAAACACCAAGATCACGTTTGTGAAGGAAAATGGGATGAAAAAAACTACCTACTAATTAGAAGAAAGAGCGATAAGAAATGTAGGTGGAAGCACACTGCCAACCCATCCTTCCTGTTGAACATTGCAAAAAGGAAATAATGAGAAATGTGAAAATAATCAACTTTCATTGACACTTAGGAGAAATGAAACATAAAACAACTAGAAGAAGAATAAGAAAACCAAGATGTATGCATCAGGTAAGGAATCCCTTGTATGTCATAGTTGTAGGGAAAAAAGACATAGTGTTGTTAATTGTTGGTACTCATATTCATGTTTATTTTGTGGGAAGAAAGGGAATCTTGAAGCATATTTATTAGAAAAACAAGTCACATGCCATAAGATAAATTGTTTTCAAAGAAAAAATGGCAAAAATGCTTTCCCAACCCAATATTGAACTCAAAATCATATGGAGTGAAAGGGGATGTCAAGCACTTGCCACCAATGTAATTTGAATGGACACTGAGAAGCAAAGTATTGGAGAATTCATGGAGAGTTTAACCTAGAAAGAACATAGACAATAAGAGTGGAAAGTGAAGAATAAAAAGGATGAAGAGTTACCTATATCTCGAATGAAACCCCTATTTGATTGTTACCTATGGAGAGGCCCTATGCGATTGTTATGGAGAGGTGGATATTAGGAGGTTGATGCTGACACATAGCCGACCACATAGCCAAGAAAGAGTGGAAAATGAAGAGTAAAGAGGATGAAGGGTTATGTGAATATCCAACCCATCTCTATTTGATTGTTACCTATGGAGAGGTAGATATTAGGTTGACGCTGACATAAAATGCATCCCCTATTCAAATATTACCTTGATCTTCAAGAAGGAAATAAATTCCCTTATTCGGGGTGTATTAGATATTTATTGTGTAGTCATGGAATAATGAGTAATAGCTCGACCAACCAAAATGTGAATGGTTGGTTGATACTAAAATTCATTGTTTAAAGGTAGTGTAAATCATAAACACTAATACAATGTCTATGATAGACAAGTCAATGGTAGTTCATGACATACTTAGTTATATAGGTAGATGAAAGAATATCCAACTAGTATGGTTTATATCCCATTCCAAGTTCTTTTTCTTCACAAACCTTTATCTTCTATTGGATAAGTAGATGGACATATGTTCAACTTCTTCTCTTTCCTTATGGATTATGAGAATTCCTCCTCATCTCAGCAATGTATCTAATCGATGGCATCCTCATCTCAACTATGTATCTTATCAATAGTATTTGCCTAGATTTATGTCCTCAATTACTAACCAATCATTACCCACTAATTTTAATTTAAAATTTGTATTTTGTCATTATTTTGGTAGCATATGCATTGTGCATAGAGATAGAGCGATTTCCCTTGACATTTCAAGCATGGGATTAAAAGGTACAATCTCTCCTTTTTTCAATAATCTCTCATTTCTCAGAATAATTGACATTAATAATAATATTTTCCATGGTCTCATTCCCTATCAATTGGAAATCCTCTTTCACTTAAGGATCCTTATCCTTTATAACAATCAACTCCAAGGATCCATTCCTCCCACTTTGGGTGGTCTTCATAGTTTAACCAACTTCAATGTCTACTAACAATATGAAAGGAAATATTCGCTCAGAACTATGTGTTCTCCCCAGCTTATGATACATTGACTTAAAAATGAAAACTTTGATGGGTCCAATCCCAACCTGCTTGGGAAATATATCTTCTTTAGTCTACATAAATTTAAGGCTTAACAACCTTCACAAGTGTGTTCCTTCCGAACCGGGGATGCTAAGTCTAGTCAGATTAATAGATCTATTTAAGAACAATATAACAAGCCAATTTCGTTCTTCCTTAGCAAACTGCACAAATCGTCGATATTTGTAACTAAGAAACATCTCATTGGAGTGGTGCACTAAGAAATCCCAATTGATAGGATTATATCTATTTAATAATAATTTGGATGGAAACATTCCTTCTTTTGTATTCAATTGTATGAAGCTTAAATTAATTGAATTTTCCTGCAACCAGTTCAACATGGTAATGGAGTTGACAAGTTGACGTAGTTGCAAAGCCTTTACTTAAACAATAATCAATTGGTTAGCGGTAGCACCACGAGATTTCCCATTCTTACCGCTCTTACCAATTGTTCCATAATGGACACAGTAGATTTTTCCTCTAATTTTCTCATGGTAAGTTTGACCTTTTCTATCCAAGCCAACTCTCTAACAAAATAAAAACCCGCCACCTTGACGACAATGGATTAGCAAGAAAAAACCCTATAGAGATTGGAAATCTCTCTAATTTTGTAGAGTATTAGTCACCTCTTTTCTAACTAGTGAGACCACGAGGTACTCAAAATTTCGTGTCTAAATTACTCATTCATATCCAATTTTCTTTTTACCCAAATTGATCCATTTAACAATGGAAATAAATTAATATGGTGACCCATATAATCTTATGCATGCATTATAATTATAGGAAATTCAACCATGAACAAACACATATGCCATAACAGTTAATTCCATGCATTTCAACATTCATATACAATAATTTCATAATAGGTAAACACATAGTTCAACCATAGAATTCATAAACAAATAGACACTTATATTTTAATCAGTTATTCTCCAACTAGCTCCATGTGAAGGAATTCCTACCATCCATAGGCATTGTCAATCCAAAACTTACTTTGTCAAGACACCACCGAGATAGGGTTGTCAATACAAAATGGAAAATCTCTTCCTCAATCCTAGTTTACTGAATTGAATCTCTCATGCAACTGACTAGTGCCTAAACTTCCTCTAAAGTTGTCCAAATCCTCATTTCTCCTTCCCAACCAAATTGCACAATTCTAAGAACAAGCTTTGTTCTCTAAGTTAACAATCCGTCAATAAGCCCCCAATTTGCTTCTAGTTCTCTAGCATAGGATGGACAATAAGTCTGTATTTGGAATTTAGGGCACAAGTTGTAGGCTAGGTTTCTACCCCACCAGTCTACCCGGGTCAGTGCCTTGAAGAATTCATGTTAAAAAATATCCTCTTCCATATCTTGCACAGTTCCAAACTATGGCTTCAGAGATGTCAATTAGAGGAAACTTGGATGAAAATGGGCCTCCTAAGGAAAATGATAAAAAAATGCCTTGTAGGCAATTTTTATACTATTTAACTTTTGTTGAAGCTCTCAAGGGTTATTTCTCTTTTATAAGAGATACCTTAAATATATATTTTATATTAAAATCAATTTATGAGGATGAAGTTTGATGTAGTGTTTTCACCCAAAATAAGGAAATATAATTAAATACACAGTTCCATCTTAAAAGTTATTTGACCCAACTTTTAATGGTGTATAGTATTATTCTAATATATTAATTATAATATACTATTATAATATATTAGCTATAATATTAATTACTATTACTATTATATATTATATATTGGTCATGTAATATCTAAATGGGGATGGGTATATTAGTTATAATATTAGTTAAAATGATTGACCCAACTTTTGATAGTTATTATGAAATATTAATTATGATATAATATTATTATATATTAGATAAATTAATTACTATTACTATTATATATTATATATTGGTTACGTATTACCTAAAATATGGATTGGCATATTACTTATGATATTAATTACATATTATATATTAGTTAAAAGTTATTGGACCCAACTATTCACTGTTATTATAAAATATTAATTATAATATAATATTATTATATTTTAGTTATGATATTAATTACTATTACTATTATATATTATTTATTGGTCACGTATTACCTAAAAGATGGATGGGTATATTAGTTTAAAGTTATTAGAACCAAATTTTGATGGTTATCTTTTTTTTTTGCAATCCCCTTTGATTTGTTGGACGAGTCTTTGGTATAAGAAACCACAACCCAGGGGAATCTAAGCCGTAAAAATCACTTGGGAATCGCACTTGGCCTGGCCCGTATCGACCCTTGGCATGGTTGGATTTAGATGTTGCCTCCCAGGAACAGTGGGTTTTTATCTCGGGTCACCTTGTAGAACAAAACCAGTCTTGATCGTTTTCTCTACCTTAACTAAAATGTTAGGAGGAAATGAGGGTGCGATTTGATCCACTTATGTGTCCATGGGTTACTAGATAATTTAATACCATATCTTTGGTGGAACCACATGTTCTACCATTACCTCAAGGTGCCCCCATGGCTCTAGGATAGGCCCTCATTGAAATTGAACCATGCCCATTGGTGAAAAACTCCTCACTCTTCATTAATGGATCCAACCCCTTTGGGATAAATTTTAGGAGGAAATGGGGGTGGGATTTGATCCACTTATGTGTCCACAAGTCAATTGACCATTTAATACAATCTCTCTGGGTGGAGCCACATGTTCGACCACTACCTCAAGGTGCCCCCATGGCTCCAAATTCAAATCTTATTGGAATTGAACATTTCCCACTGGTGAAAAACTCATCGATCTTCACCAATGGATCCAACCCATTTGGGCTAATTATAATATAATATTATTATATATTAGTTATAACATTAAAAACTGGATGGGTATTGGACCGAGGAATATTATGGGATCAAGTTAAAGTTATTTGACCGAGTAATATTATTATATATTAGTTATGATATTATTTTTTTACTATTATATATTTATATGGGTAAGTATTACCTAAATCAGTTAGCATATTAATTTCATTTTCAATATCTAAGATAATTTCGAGGAGCTTCAGTAGTGAGTAGGCAAATCATATTATTAAAAAATTCCACCTATCCCCAACTTATATAATAAAAAAATGTTTAACACCTATATGGTATTTGAATTTTAAAGAAATTTCATTGGCTAATACACGATGACATGAAATTTGAATTAGGGTTGAAAGGGCCATTTTAAGTTGAAATTTCCTCTAATATAATGGAGAAATAGAATGGAATTTGAATGGTGGTGGAATAATGAGAAATGGAACCCCTCTCTCACTTGAAAAAGCACTTTCATAGGCATATTTCAGATTTCCATGTGGCCCCTCTGAATGGAACCAATTTTTTCCTCTTCATCGCTTTCGTAGGATGATTAAGTAAATCTTAATCAAGCATGGATCCTAATCATGGTTATATCACATGGTTTAAATGGATAAGGCTAAGGATATAAGATAAATCTCATTATCACTTCCCCACTTGTGAATTCATAAACCCCAATCTTTTCTTCGTCCTCCTTCCTATGCAACCATTAGAGATTTTATATTAATATTGAAATGTACATATTTACATAGTCTTGGTTATCCCGACCATTTTTTTATGACTTCTATACTTTTACATCAATAAAAAAAAAATCACATTACGGGGTCATATTAGGGTGCTACATTCCCCTCCCCCTTAATTTATGCATCGTCCTCGATGCATCACCAACCCTATGTACATATATAATGTTTAATAAAAAACTAAAAATAGTTTCATGGCATCCTCTAGCTCCCAAGTCACTTCTTCGGGTACTTTCTACAACATTATTGGTGTACCTACCTTCAATATTTAAGACCATGTCTCCATGTAATTGATCTTTAGTTGGACACACCATGTTATCGTGTTTATTGATGCTTGCTTTTGATGGCTATCTTGACATCAATGTTCCATTTTTTTCATTGTTTTGAGATGCTTCCAAGGTCTCATCATTTTAGCATATACCTATAGAAAACATCAAGTAAACATGTGTATTATAGCCATTAATATGCATTAATTATTCCCTTTATAGGAATTTTAACTCTTAAGAGAAGCATTTATATTCATAACACAAGATAAAGTATGCAAACCAACCCAATACTTATTTGTATGAATATATTTTTTAGCTTCACATAGCTTGCACATGCAAGATTCAACTACTACCCATTTGTCCTTTGATTCCATATCCAATACAATCCACAACTTGGTTTATCAAGTGATTAGAACACCATGCAAACACACAAGCTAGTTTTATCAAGTTGTTTAAAAATCACAATTCCAAGCCAACACACAGGTAATTTTTATCAAACATTTAGCTCAGATTTATCTATATGCTTTGGTCATGATTGCACCATAACAATTTGGTCCACAACCTATCCCTTTCCCATCCTCGGCCTACGTACCTTCAAAACCCACTAAATCAATTTTTTTGTAAAAATTAAGTAGAACTGGACCATACCCCTCTCTGGAATTTTTGTACCCTCTAAAAGTAGTGTTGAAACACTGCAAGCCTTGCCAAATTATGATATAATTTTCCCATTTTATGTCCACAATGATATTTTGGCTCGAAACATTTTTTAAATAACTTTCCTAATATTTTCGTTGACATGGCATGATGCTAACATGGAAGGGTACTATAATGATAGGGTGTTGACTCATGTCTACTGGTGTTCTTGACTTCCTGTCATGTCATCCTGTGATGTATCCTTG
Organism: Pseudotsuga menziesii; assembly: GCA_001517045.1. NCBI lineage: Eukaryota > Viridiplantae > Streptophyta > Pinopsida > Pinales > Pinaceae > Pseudotsuga > Pseudotsuga menziesii. The sequence continues at coordinate 214,689 of LPNX010409292.1, read as the reverse complement.
TTACACTCTTGTTCACTATATCACCACATTACCTATTTCCTAGAGCGGATTCACAAGAGTAGTTTTCCTCTACCAAAGGTGGTAACACTTGTGAGGGTGGAGGTTTAAAAACAAAATGTTTTTGGAGGCGTAATTAATCAAAAAGTGATGCGTGGACCAACATTTTTTCCTCCAAATCCTCCTTCATCCATTTTTAGCGAGCGTGCATGTTATGGGGACGTTATGCACCACATTCATTGATGTTGGATGCTAGATATTATCCGTTGATGTTACTTAGCCCCCCTTCCACTTAGCCCCTACTCATTATCCTTTGGATTGGACTCTGGTCTTCAAGTACTAATGATTGATTTAATGTCTGGCAAACAAGATGGCACTTGATTGATGTGGCTGGTCTACATTAATATTTTCATCCAAGTGGCAATTGCACCTCATCCTGAGTCCACGTGGGACAACCATGTCACACTACCCATGTGGAACCTATGGGTCCACATTAAATTTTCAAATTTTTTAATTTCTTCATGTGTTTATATATACTTTAAGGGGTTACAATTGGCATATTCTTGTCAACAAGTGTCCACTGAATACTCACACCTTCCAATAGGAAATTACATCTAGTCTTCCCTTTTACAGTTAAATTTTTCCTCATCTACTAATGGGTCTAACAATTTCCATCCACTAACGGAATTGGTAATTTTGAACCATTAACATAACTGTAATAATTCCTAGGGCCCTAGTTCAAATTCCACAAATATTTTTCTCAAATCTATATAATAATATCTGGAATCTAATAATAATATCTGGCATTTACACCATGAATTTCATAGGGACATTCCATCATACACTTCATGTGCAACCTGTTAATCTTCATGTAAAATTCATATTCGACCCATGTAGTCCCAGTGTTTTAAACCTATTCTCTGATACCAATATGTAGTGTACATAGTCACCTCTTTTAACTAGTGAGACCATCGGGTACTCAAAATTCTATGTCTGAAATACTCATTCATACCCAATTTCAATTTTACCTGAATTCATCCATTTAATAGTGGAAATAAATGAATATGGTGACCCTAATATTATGCATAAAATATAATTACAGGAAATTCAACCCAATAAACACATATTCCATACCAATTAATTCCATGCATTTCAACATTCATATACGATAATTTAATAATAGGTAAACACATAATTCAACCATAGCATTCATAAACAAATAGACTCTTATCTTTTAAGAAATTATTCTCCAACAGGATTCATGTGAAGGACGTTCCTTCCAACCATAGGCACTGCTAAGCCATAACTTACTTTGATAGGAGACCCTCAAGTTGTGGTTATCAATCCACAATGGAAAATCTCTCCCTCAATCCTAGTTTACTCAATTGGATCTCTTGTACAATCCACTGGTTCCTAAACCCCCTCCACAACTATCCAACTCCTTAATTCTCCTTCTTCAGTGACCTCCACATCGGTAGGAATAAGCTATTTCCTTTGAATTAACAATCCTTCGGAAAGCCTCCAGTTCCCTTCTGGTGGTCTAGCACAAGTCGAACAAGAAGTCTTCAAGATTTTGGAGTCCGAGGCACAAGATCTAAGGTAGGGTTGTCCCACACCATCCTACCCTGGTTATTGGTATGTAGAGTTCATGTTCAACAGTGGCCTCTTCCTTCTCTAGTAGAGTTCCAATCTATGTATTCGTAGGTGATGGTGAAAAAGTAGAATGGAATTTGAATGGTGGTGGAATAATGAGGAATGAAACCCCTCTCTCACTTGAAAAGTCACTTTCATATGCATATTTCGTATTGACATGTGGCCCCTCCACATGGAACCACTTTTCCCCTCTTCATCCCTTTTTTAACATAATTAAATAAATCTTAATCAAGCATCGATCCTAATCATGGTTTGATGACTTGGTTTAGATGGATAAGGATAAGGATATTAGTTGAATTTTGATATCACTTCCTCACTTATGGATTCATATCCCCCCATCTCTTCTTTGTCCTCCCTCCTATGAAGCCATTAAAGATTTTATATTAATATTGAAATGTACATATTTACATAGTCTTGGACATCATGATCATTTGTTTATGGCTTCTATAATTTTACATCAATAATATACAAATTAAAGTATGGGGTCATACTGGGGTGTTACATTCCCCTCCCCCTTAATTTATGCACTTTCCTTTGTGCATCATGATCACAATGTACATTTACAATTTTCATAAAAAACTAAAAATAGTTTCATGGCATCCTCTAGCTCCCAAGTCGCTTCTTCGAGTACATTTTCCACAACGTTCTTGGTTTTCTCTTCCTCCAAGCTTGAATACCATGTATTCGTGTCTTTAATATTTGGTTGCATAGACCATGCTATTTTTTTTTATTTCTACATGCATTTTATCACTAAATGGACATCATTGTTCCATTGTTTTTTTTTCTACTAGCTTGAGATGCTTCTAGGGCCTCATCGTTAATTCAACTGATACCTATAGAAAACATCAAGAAAAATTGTGTATCATAACCACTCATATGCAACAATTATTCCCTTTATAGGAATTTCAACTCATAAGAGAAGCATTTATATTTATAACACAAGACCAAGCATGCAAACAAGCCCAATACTTATCTATATGAATATATTTTTTTATCTTCACATAGCTACCAAAGGAGAGATTCAACTGCTTCCCATCTGTCCATTGAGTACATAGCCAAGACAACCCACAATTCGGTTTATCAGGAAATTAGAATGTAAATCCAACACACAAGATGGGTTTATCAGGTCGTTGACAAATCACAATGTCAAGCCAACACACAACTAGGTTTATCAAACATTTAGTTCAATGATAGCGACAATCCTCCCTCCACTTTTTAGCTAGAATCCATCACTTTTCCCCTCCCAATTAATTCTCGTCATCTCACTTATATTCACACACATACATTTCTCTGAGTTACTGCCATCAAAATTTCAAATTAGAAATTTTTAAAATCGTCCTTCTACAAAGTCATATTATTCAACTATGAGGCTCTCCTCGTGTTGTTTTTCCTTGTAGGAAAAAATACAAAGTCACACTCATAGGATTACACCCGCTTCCATGTCCAATACTACATATATGAAACTTGTCCTTCTTGACAAATTCACAACAACCAATAACAATTAGCTTCATCATAAAATTTACAATAAAATTTTTGCATTTGAACTATACTCATTCAGATATTCTACCCATAAGAACCTTCTAATGTTGGTTTGATCTCATAGGAAAGAATGCATAATATTCTTGCAATATCTCTTCCAGACATAAATATTAAACAACCAAACAATCATTAGTAATTTTCATCATTTAAATTTCAATGCACTACCCACAATAGCCATTACATGATCTCATAATTATAACACCAATAATTCAATCATTTCATATTTTCAACATATTAAATGCAATGAAATGTTATTCGTAATATATGCATTATCAATGCAATCAACACATGTTCCAACATGCACATTCACAGACTCTACTTATGCATATTTATTCCATGTATCGTTCTGCCATCTCATATGATTTTCTATGATAAGTTGAATGACTTGAAAATTACCTCAACATATCATCCATCCACCTCACAATTACTTGTTTTATCATCTAGATACCCTCCTCTTAAGCCCAAACACAACACCAATAATATACTTGTTTAGTGCTATTTAACATTGGCAAAGAGGTTGCAGTCCAAGACATTGATCACAAGCAAGAAGATAATTGGATAATTGTGTGGCACCATAGTCTTTGACTTCAACTACACATGGCCTCACACATGGTTATCTCATATGGAATCTATTTCCCAAGCATGAGTATAATACTCATTTGAAATGGTTATTACCTCTTAACCATTTCAAACATGACACATTAACTCATGAATGAATCAAAATATTCTAATATCTTATCCTACCCAAGAATTTACGCCTTTATCTTAGCTAGGTATCAATCAAATATATGCATTCGAATTCCATCATGAAATGTTAACGAAGATATCAATCACGGATGAAGCAATTCTTACCTAATTTCCTTCAATACTCATGAAACATAGACATGATCAATTCCATACATATATGGATTCATTCCACACCTTGGATCTAACCTGAACAGCTGGTGTTTTCATGGGAACTCACATCATTCCCTCCATCAAAATATTAACAAATTATTTTGTTATTCTCTTTGAATGTGAGATTAATCTCTACAAGAAGCTGCATCATCAGCATCGTTAACCAGGTTCTCAATCTTTCTTGGTTATACAACCCATTAGAAACCATACTTAGTTATCATGCCAACAACATAACAATCGTATCCCATATGCAGTATCACATACATGCATTTCAAACATATTCTCGTGCACTTTAACACATGTTATTTCTCAATATGTCTACTAGATCAGCATCATTAACCAGGTTCTCAATCTTTCCTGGTTATACAACCCATTAGAAACCATACTTAGTTATCATGCCAACAACATAACAATCGTATCCCATATGCAATATCACATACATACATTTCAAACCTATTCTCATGCACTTTAACACATGTTATTTCTCAATATTTCTACTAGTGCATATGTATTCCAGCTATGTTACACTCTTGCATTCTTAGCATTCTAATGAAATGAAATATAGCGACACATAGCTACTTTATTAACATAAAGGAACATAACAACAAAAAATCCTAGATTCAAGGAATTTCTCCCTCTCTATTCTTCTTCATAGAATGAAATTCCATAGGCTAACTCTCCATTCTTCTTCATAGAATGTAATTCCATAGGCTAACTTATCTCTTCAATGGACTTTTTTGTTGATTATATAATAGATCATTAGCTGCAATATTCTCACTCAAGTACCAATACTTAATTCATATATAATTTTTATTTGATACTCCAAAATAATTGTAATACCCCCTGAATTAATAATTATTATTAATTCGGCTGGAAAAATAACTTATTTATTATTTTATTATTTCTATTATTTTTGACAGAAAAGTCAAGAATAAAACATTTTCTAATAAAATTAGTTTTATTTAATAAAATATGCTGAAGGGGGACAAAAGTGGATATAGATGTTGAAGAGTGTTTGCTGACCCACAAGAGGAAAATACAAGCGGTAGAATCCATTGAGTAAGAACTTGGGATGCAAGAGGCATCATCCCCAAAAATCAGCTCACAACTCCTAGTTGAGTGCTATAGAGAAGGAGGTTCATAAATGACTAAATCCTAGGAAATTTTTTATAAATTAGTAATCCCATGAGCAGTAGAAGGATAGCATTGGATGGGAATTAACATCTGTGAATTACAAGAGATGGCCCATTGAAGGATTTTGCTCTTGTGGTTCAGTAAACAGGATCGAGGGTTCTAGAGCACGTAACTTGGCTGCTCTGGGATTTGGTTGGGAGGAACAACTTCTCCACTTTTGTTTTCCCCGGCGTTGGTGCCAGGTTCATACTTTATATTTTTAAATGTTGTAGAATATTTTTAAATCCTAGATCTAAATAGATTAATGTAAATTCTAGTCGTTTTCAATTAGCTTACTGATGTTATACTTGTATCTTGTACCTAATGGAATCAAATAGTCTATTTCTAATCTATATAGAATATTCCTATATTCGACTGTATCTTTCCTATTTGTATCATTTTCCTAAATATTTTGTTAATATGCATTTACAGAATTAAATTATCGACTCAATCTAAAATTCCTATTTATAGTATAGATATGCATTATTCAATATAAGCGAATGGAATCCACTTTCATAGTATTCATCCAAATTTCCTACACGAATTAACAATATCAAATTATAATCTATTATTATATAGATCTGTAGTATTTAGTATAATTATAGACACAATTCATTAAAATAATATTCATAGTAATATAACTCATAAGATTTAATTTGAGGTATTAGAATCGAATGAGATCTATATAGGAATGTTACTATTGTAAGTAGTTACATAGAAATACCTTAATTAAACTATACAGATCCCATAACCAACTCAACACAGTTATATATATATGCTTATCAAATCATGTACAAAGGTGACGCAATCAAGAAAATGTTACAAGCATTAAGATAACCTCGAGATCTATCTAATTTACAGTAAAACAACCCCATATCAAATCAAACCATTTCTCCACATATTAAATGGCATTTTATAGGTCACGGGATCAAATCCCTTCAAACTATTTAATTAATTAACAGAATCAAGAAGAAAGTGATGTTGAAATTACTCAAATAACTGAGAGGCAGGGGGGGGGTGAATCAGCTATTTCCAAAGCTGAAACCATTTTTCAATATTTAAACCCTTATTACTGATTACAGATTTATAGTTATGATAATGCAACAAGTATAATAGAAGAGATGAATATTATCAATTACACATACATGATAGAGACACACAAATATTCATTTTTATTTGAGAACCTACTCAAAAGAGGTTCCAACCTCTATTTTACAATATACTTCTTGGAGAGAGAACCAACCCTCATGTTTTTCTAGCACCCACTAAAATAACATTCTCCAGCTACAACTAAGTTAAAGAATCAACTTCCACTTGTACAGAGAAGACAACATGTTTTTCCTAGCACCACCCTACCACCCTTTTTCTCAGACTTAAAACATGTTCAGTACAATATTTAGAAAAACATATATAACAATGCAAACCAGCTCTGTTCAGATCTGCTCCTGGATTTGCTTATGCATCTTGGTTCCCCTCATTGTCTATGTTTTGTATATTCTGGAAAGAGCTCAGAGCCCTCTTTCATTCTGTAATCTCCACTTCAACGACGATCCACGCACCAGTTCTTTGTCTACAAAGATCACACTTATCCATTCATCACGCACATCCTTTTATACATCTATGTCCTTAAACCCTTTACCTATTTGTATGCCTGACGGTCCATTTCCATAACTGATCAAACTCTTCAATGCCTTATGACATACAAGAAGTCCAATTGCTGAGTAATCATGAGTTTCTGCAACACATCTTTGTCATTTGGCTTCTTCCACACTTGTCATTTTCTGCAACAAATCAAAGTTTCCGCACTCTTGGTTCTGTAGTTCTGGTTCCACAGTATCTGTTCCGCACCAATCATTCCGCACCATCGATATTCTTCGAGCTCTCTGTGACCGTTGATCAGAGAAGAAAATCAGATATCAGATATGTCATTTTTCTTGATATCATTCCATGATTTCCACTTTCTGTCTTCCGCACATCCTTTTCTGCATAATCAATCTGCATCATTGATTTCTTGTGCACACTTTAGTAACCATCGATCTTAGATCCGTTGCGGGATGCGTATCTCAGGTTTTCAACACTTGTTTGAACAACTTCTAGACTTTCTACTTTTTGACTTCTGCTTGCAAAACTCTTTCCGCAACATCGATTCCTTGTGCACCCTTTCCCAGCTGTTGATCTTAGATCCAATGCAGGATGCGGATCTTGGGTTTTCAAGATTTGTTTGAACAACTTCCAAACTTTCCACTTTCCGACTTCATCTTGCAAGACTCTTTCTACGCCGTCGATTTCTTGTGTGGGTTCACTCTTGACCGTTAGATCTGCTAATCTCCACTAAAAGTTTCATGAATGTTTGTTAAGGATCAAATGAACTTGATCTGTTGATCTCCACTAAATTTTTTATGAATGTTTATTAAGAATCAAATAGTTAATTAAATGTGAACTTTATTTTAATTATTATGGTACAAATATTTTTAATTTTTTAAGTTTAAGTGTTAAGAATCAAATGATTAGTTGAATGTGAACATTATTTTTCCAAAGTGGTAGTAATTATAGGAGTAGTCTAATTATATCTATTTTGGAGTGCCATAGAATTATTTGAGCGTGCTAAATCTATTTATGCATTTAAAAACATAATTTAAATGCTTTCAAAAATTGATTTTACCAAAACAATATTTGCCACCTTCCCATCAAAAACCACAAAAAAGTCCAAAACTTAAAATAAATAAATTATTAGTATCGATAAACAATTTAAATTATTTTATTTTAAAAAATCAAATAATGTATCTATGAGTATAATTATAAATATCATTTTCAAAATTGATGTGTTAACATCCACCAAAATTTTCATAAATATTTGCTAAGAATCGCATGGTTAATTGAATGTAAGCTTTATTTTTCCAAAAGTCATAAAAATAATATCATTTTCAAAATTAATGTGTTAACATCCACCAAACTTTTCATAAATATTTGCTAAGAATCAAATGGTTAATTGAATGTAAGCTTTATTTTTCCAAAAGTCATGGAAATAAGAGGCTTTGAATTGTTTCATTTGGGATCTTATGTTAATATCTTACCTAAGAAGTTTTGGGAGGCTATGGTTAGGCCAGCCTAAGCTGGTATATTCTCATTGAAAAATTCAAACATTACATCTTAATGAATATCATTTTTGAGGTTGATGTGTTAATCTCCACTAAGCTTATCATTAATGTTTGGTTAGTTGAATGTGAAGTTTATTTTAATTCTAATGATACGAATATACTTAATTTTTATTTTTATTTTTATGATATATACTTTTATAATCTATTTTTCAAATCTATGGAAATAATATACTTTGAATTATTTCATTCAGAAAATTCAAACAATGAGTATCATTTTTCCACTAAACTTCGTATGAATGTTTATTAAGGATCAAATGATTAGTTACATGTGAACTCTATTTTTCAAATCTATGGAAATAATATACTTTGAATTATTTCATTTAGAAAATTCAAAGAATAAGTATCATTTTTGAGGTCGATGTGCTAATCTCTACTAAACTTCTCATAAATACTTGTTAGAATCAAATGGTTCATTGAATGTGAACTTTATTTTTGGAAATTCATGACAATAATAGTCTTTGAATTATTTCATTGAGAAATTTCAAACATTACATCTTAATGGGTATACTTTTCAAGGTTCATGTGTTAATTTTCACTAAACTTTTCATTAATGTTTCTTGCTTTAGAATTGATTATTTTAATAAATGTGTATTGGTTTATAATTGATTTTTTAATAATTATGATAATAAGAGACTTTAAAGCACATAATTGACATTTTAATTATCATAATTTACTAATATAATTCAAACTATTTCATGTTATTTTCAATGACCATATATAATAGATTTTAAATTAAATGCTAGTTTCCATGTATTTTGTGTAATCCACATGCAATAGATAGAGAGTAATTTCCCTTTATGTATTTAATCTAGGATGCAAAGGTACAATATTTCCTCTTCTTAGGGATCTCTTGGACTTCCTCAAAACACTCAACATTCATAAGAAATTTCATGGTCACATTCACAATCAATTAGGAATCCTCCTTCATTTATACTTATCCTAAATAACACCAACCTCCAAGATTGCATTCTTCCCACTTGGCTACTAAAGGGGTTTAATGAAGAATATTTAAATAGTTATAGTTTGATTCAAATATTGAATATTGCAATATACCTTGTGTAAGGCATGGCATATATCCATCACCATTATTTTGTGCAAGTGACCCATTGTGATGTAAGACATAGAAATGTGCTTATGGGTGAATATATACGAACAACATAATTAACGAAATTTGGAATCACTACTATATGTTTTACAAGTTATGAAAATTCAACTTTTAGTTCTAAACATCCACTTGAAGGATCTATAGGCTACATTCCTCCAATTATAATTGATTTCCATAACTACTAGCATATTAATTTACATTCTCACGGGTTTCTTATTTTATTGAAAATTGTAAATTAGAATTTTTATTATAGGTTTGTGATTAAATGTATAATATGGATTCGGTGGATGCGTCATAACAAAAGGCGATTTTTATAGCTATGAAATAGTCTTATTTGAGATTTTGAATGGAAAGAAACCTTCTTAGGATATGTTTGTGGAAGGAACAGACTTACAAAAATGAATGGATATTGGTTTTCCAAAGAAATAAGGGGAAGTATTGGATACGAATCTATTGAGATGGATTAGTATGAGAAATATTGAATAAGATAAGGAGTTCCACTGCCTTATCCAACTCATTGGTGTGGGTTTTGTTTGCATAAAATAATCTCTTGCACAATTACCTAATATGATAGACATTGTGGGCACACTAGAAATCATCAAGGCAACTTTTACTAGAAGTTGCTCATAATCCAAAATCCCAATCAAAGATATAGATCTTATTAGCCAGTATAAAAACCACTAGTAATAATGCTCACAAAGGTCAAAGTTCTTCAACATTTTAGGATTTGTGGTAAGGTAACAATTGCAATTTCTAGTATGGGAACTCTCTTTGAGTTTTGTGAAATTAAATGTAGATTAGTTTATAGCCCTAGAATAGTGTTATTGGAGATGACAACGAGAAAGAAACACACTCTCAACACTACTATAATTTGAGGTTGTAGTGTCAATGATTTGCATCTTTATAGACACATTCCTTAATATTGCAATAGGACAATTGTCATCAAACTACAATAAAAAACATTTAGGCTCATCAAAAGTAGGTTCCCACTAAAATTTTCTCCATTCTGATCATCTGAACACCAATAATCCTATGGGGTCTATGAGAACCCATCACCCATACCACTCTTTTTTCCACTACTCAAGTCTCCCTTCGCTCAATGTTCTCAATGCAAATAGAGGAATAATGTAGCATTCCTCCAATAATGTAGTGGGCCTCCAAAAATTCCTCTACGAGTGGATTGCATAGTTGTAATATGTGTACATCGCCTACCACTCCATACATGGGTATGCATGTCATGAAGCACATTAGGTAAGGTGAGATCTATTTACTCACCTTGTATAATGAATTCTCCCAGAAAATAATAGTCCTCAATGATCTTTGTCAGTAGAATACCACCCTCCCACATCAATGGATTCTCAAGTTACTTGAGAATCCCATATTATGCGAGCATTCCAAAAATGACTAGATTCCCTTCGATCTTCTCCCAAAGAGCTTAGAAGCCCCTCTCTCTCCATTTCACCATCAAGATTTCATTTTGTCCAAAAAGTCAATTGGTCAGTGCAAAAATTTTGCACTAAAAAGTGTATCTCCACTTCATGGATTTCAAGAGAAAAAGTATGATAGTGATGCACACTTGGTCAATGAAAAAGACGAAATAATTCACACTTTTTCACCTCACAAATGTGATGTTGGGTCACATATATTTTGCTGACATACACAAGCACATTTCACCTATTAGAATTTTTTTGTGAGAGCATAGCAAACAAATGTTCAAAAATCATGACGATGTGCAACAATATTCTTGGGTCTCCCAAAACCACATGAATCCATACTTTAAAAGGAAATATGTATAATGAAATAGTAGGAAGAGACCACCAAATTGAAACTCATGGAATATAGTACCGATGGTCAGGATGGAGAATATGATCACTTGAAATCTTGGGTCCTATGGCCTCCTCCAATGGTGAACAATGACAATGTTTCCTAGTTATGTGGACCCCACCATACTTAGGATTTCTTCATTTTTATTTTTCTCTAAATGGCCTCATATGATCCTTGTTTGACACACCGTTCATATTGTTGATTTCCTTGTTTCATATTATTCCCAATCGCATGATCATTTTCTTGTGGTTGAGAATTTTTTGGTGAAGCACATGTTTTCCTATTATAATTTCAATGCATGTAATTTAGGCCATAACACTATTTGACATGCTAATATTGGTTTTATTTCCACATGCACTTTTACGTTCTAGTATCATTTCCATGTGTGCAGATCTAGGTTACAATAGGAACACATTGTTTCTTCACAAGAAACCATCCCTACAGGTATAATTCTTCAAACTGGCATATATATGATTCCCCTCTACAACATCTTATGCATTGACCCTGTTTGTTGAACACCATTTGTACCTATAGGACACCCCCACTTATTAGGGAAAATGGATTATCCTAGGAACCCTTGCATTTTCCATTTCCCAATAGTAGAGCCTTACCTCCACGGGTCACCACTTATTAGCACCGTAAGTGCATTCTGGTACCCATGCCATTATTCCCCATAAAGAAGATATTTTATGTAGTCTATGACAATAAAATTACTTCCATATGGTTATTCATCTCACTCAGTTTACCCTTGAACTACCACATTATAGTACTATTTGTTTCATTTTGCATACCACAATCCCACTACTTCATCCATACTATAAAAAATTACATCATATTTCCACCATTCATCTAAGTCCAAGGATATTACCATCAGTGTCTTACCCCTAGCTGATTCCAGTTTCTACCACACTCATGGTTGAGTCATCTAGTCTCTTTTTGGACATTAATATGCTTAATTCTATTTTTTCTCAAGTATCTCCATTATTTTGGAAAGTACTCAAAGTGCTCCATAACAAACTTGAAATTGTATATGATATTATATGGAAGCATCACTAGTCCCCTTTGTTCAAATAATTTTCTGATGCATCACTCATGGAACATCCTAATTTTATCCTCCATATACCCATTTGACCTCAGTACCCTCATCCCCTTCCATGAGTATCACCCATTTTAATTAACTACCTCAGTTACACCTTTTGTACCCCTCTTCTAAATTCATTCCTCATATCATTGGTTATTTCATGATGAGTTCTATATTTTTTTTCAAGTCAACCATGCCTTCATTATATGAACAAAGGAAATATTCAATCTATCACTACTTAACCCTCCACACCCTTGTGTCACAATCCTAAATTTTATCTCATATATTGATATCATCCCTCGTGTTGATAAATAAAACATGTTCATTGATTTGTTCCCAACGAACTTCCCTCTTTCAATTTCAAAACACTCATACTACAGGATCAGTTGAGAGGTATTATGTACCTTGGATCCAATTCCCTCAATGATGGGTTAGCTTGGACCAAACAAGGGGAGACCCCATTAATCATTTCGTTGGTTTCTTCTCATGTGCTTGACTCCACGACATTATCATACTATTAATGATATTACATTATGGTTAGATTATTTTCTTAGTTTTTTCAAATACCCCAAATATTCATGACTCCCTCCAACTTGTGGGTCTCATTTGGATTTCATTCACTTGCAGCTTCCTTTGATGCTAAGTTGTGATGGGAATAATGATATAGGTTTAGTTGTAGTTCCTTGTATTTTTTTGGATCTCTATTAAATTTATTGAGCCACCTATGAGGAGTTTTCCATGCTATACCATCTTCCAAATCTCGTTCCTCTCCAATAGTTGGAAGGGATTTAGTAGTTGTTGTGACTTTTCATCTTGTTAGAATCAACCATTTTTCCTTCGCATATATTTCATATTATCTATGATATGGACCACAGTTATGTACTTGGATTGGGTCCCTTTAGGCCCTAATTTTCATGATGTATTTTCCTTGAGTACATCTCCATGTACTCTAAATAGACCTCATGAGATCTTGATCTTGATCCCATATTGTATTGAGACACTGTTATGAGTATGGATATGCCTACCCCATTTGTATTTGAAATTACATACACCCTATCCCTTTGGTTGTTTTTGTTTGGGTGGGTATTTGTGGATCCTTATAGGCGGGGATTGTTTCTCTCCTCCCACTCCTAATCCTTGCTCAGATTGTTACGTACCTAGTTTCCTTTTAACACTATCTAGGCCTACAAGTTACTCAATTTCACCATAGATGTTTATTATGGAAAGACATTAGTGATTTAATATTAATCTAATAGATAATATGAAAAGTATGGGTATGGGGTTTTACACAAGGGAAATCAAGCCATCTACAAAATAGGAGACTACCATTCTTAATATACATATCCTAGCTATCAATTTTGGCATTGGTTCTTAATCTAGGAGAATAACGATGACAACTAGAGATATTTAAATACATACTAATATATATAGAAATCAAAATAGGAGCATCAATAGATTCTAAACTAAGAAAATTGGTCATCATCAAAGATATAAATCATAGGAACCTCTTGAATTTGAGCAGGTGAATGATCCTTTTTTGAAAAGAAGATTTGGTTGGTGGCTTTGGGAATGACATTGATCTTGACATCTTTTTCCCAATTTATGATTGGAGTTCATCTATTTCTAATAGTATCTCATTGTGAGCCTTCATTATTGAGTACATAACGACTATTTTGAAATATTTGGTGTCTCACTTTTGAGAGGTACCAGTATTCGAAATGCAGTATCCCATATCCTGCTCAATCTCCTCGTTATTAATGAATTCATGCTCTACTCTCACATAGTCCTTGGATTGTGAAATATCCTTATAAATGTGCTTTGGGGTCTTTGTTTGGTAGGTGTTTTCCACGTCCATATCCTCTTGGATGATTTTAGGTTGAGGGTTCAATATTTTTCTTTTGTTCCTTTGATGCCCTCTTTCCTTATCCAATGTGTAGAGAATGCAAGAGTGAAAAGGTTACCTGAGGTAAGGAATTCCAAAAAGACACATTAGTACCAAAAATGGTCTAAAAAATCAACCATACGAGATTCAACCAGAGGTCCAAGATTATGTATCCAGATTATATCAAATCCAATAGATTATTTTTTAATTTAGTAGGGGTGCTTACAAGGGTATGATGTATCTAATATTTGAATCTAAGCGATAACAAACCATAATTACAATGAAATCAAAATCCAAAGAAAGAGTTTCATATAGATTTGGGGTAATATTGATATAAATGTTCCCTTGTGTATTTTTCCCTTCATCTTGTATCTTCTAGGCTTAAGGGCACTAGTTCTCTACTCGTCCTACAATAACCATTCAAATATACAAAAATGATCCTCAGTAGAACTATCATACACCTAATACCTTGCATGATTACTTCTTCCATAATTAAATAATATTTTCATGGAGGCATCGAATCATATAAGGATTATGCATTTCACCAACTCCTTTGCTCATTACTATTGATCTCGTCCATCCTCTCTATATCATACCTATGCAAGAATAGTTTTTCCTTCAGTATTTCCATATAGTTCCTTGTTTGACAAGCCATGACATGGATTCATCCCCTAACACATGTTCTCTATCACTGTGGTGGACCTACCAGTCCTCCTCGACACCCCATTATGGCACTCGCCATCTAATGTTTACTCTAATGTACAATTCAGATTCCATTGCATCGTTGTAGAGTTTAACAAGGGAAGAAAAACTATACAAGGCCAATTAAATAAATTCTCATCCCAACATATTTATGCATTCTTACCATGAATTTGTCCACAATTACCATACATAAATAAATGCACACATATTTACATACATTGAAAAACAAATATATGCATATTAAAAATATAAAACATATAAATTCATAACAAAATTAAAGAGCTTATCATTATGAGAGATAATCCTCTAACTAGATGAAACTGAAGGATGTTCCTTATATATTTAGGCTCTTTGTCACACATAATACATCTATGAAAAAATACATCCATGATATAAGTATATAATTGTATAAAGGTGAAATCCCTAAGGTCTTTCTCTATGTCCTCCTACTCATCCTATAACTCATAAAACTCATTGGTGCCAAGAATCCCTCTACAACTATCCCAATCAACCAACTTGTTTTCCCATCAACTTAGACAACACCAAGAATGGGATCCTCTTCTATGCTAGTCCTTCTATATATCCCAATAGCCTTCCAATGCTTCTAAAATCCATAAGGTATTTCTCTATGTCCTCCTACTTATCCCATAACTCATAAAACTCATTGGTGCCAAGAATCCCTCTACAACTATCCCAATCAACCAACTATTTTCCCCGTCAACTTGACAACACCAAGAATGGGATCCTCTTCTATGTAATTATTCTCTCTATCTATCTTAATACCCTTCCAATGATCCATCATAGGATGGTTGGGTAATATCAATGTTCGGACAACAGGGGATCTCAACCATAGGACAAATTTGTTCTTACAATGGAACTATAATCATTACCATAAAATCCTTTGGCATGAACATAATGTCCATGAAATTTTGTATAGTCTAGCATGATGAGGGAATGAGTGATGGAATGTTCTAATTCCAAAAAATATTTCATTATTATAATAATACTTCACATGGTCCTGATTAGGAGCTCACATTTTCCCCTTTATTTCCCAAGATAAGGATAATAATACATAAAGAATAATTAATTAACATTGAAAATGATGGGTTTTGAGGACCTTAAGATATATCACTAGCTAGGTTTTATAGTCAAGGTCTAAGGGATCAGGTTAACAACTCAATAAGGATCACTAGACTTAGCTCCATTTCACTTTCCCCACTTATGTAATCATATCCCCACATCCATTTTTAATCCCTCTTCATTTGCAACTATCAAGGTTTTTATATTATATATAAATTTACATCATTATCCCATCCTATACCATATGTTTCCATATTCTAGCCACTTCATCATTACATACATAATTACAGTTTGGGGTCAAAAGCAGGGTGTTCCACACATACTTATGTTTTCCATGGGAAGAAGAGATATAAACCTATGATATATTTTAGGCACATGACATGATCCCAAACTTATACATCAGGGGGAAACGATTAAAAACCTAACCTCTCTCACCTATGTTTCCAAAAGCATCATCACATTTGTACATCAATTTCCATAGTTCTAGCCCCATTTTCATAATCTCCATCATTATTTGACCTTAGTATTGTGACCAAATTTTGACCTCGACACAGAGTTTGACCCTAAATTCATTGTACAAAATTTCCCTAATAATTCATGCACGATTGTCTAACTAAAAACCTTGAAAACTATGAAATGGACCCAAAAATAGAATTCAATTACCCATTAATTTTTTTCACCTTCCAAAAAGGTGTATTAGTTAAAAGTGCACATCACCAATCCATTATTACTAAAACTATCCTTTGATATGGTCCCAATACCTATCATTATCCCACTAGTTCATCTTTGAGAAGGGATTTTTCACATTGGATTTAGCTCAAAGAGATGTCCACATCCTCTCCTATAAATAAATCTACCATGGCCATTCATCACAACACTCACCACAATTTAGGTTATGTAGCTAGGTTTCATAAAGAAAGATAGTCCCATTTTCCCCTGTATTTGCACTCATGGAATCCACACTACACTATCTATCCTAGATGGAAGCACTAGAGAAGAAAAAGTTCCCTCCCTTGGGTTGGATGTGAAGACCTCATATTCTACAACTAACACAAATATGTTGTACTTTGACCTCTATTATCTTCATTAATATTAAAAAAAACATTTTTTACTCTAGGCTTTGCTTTATTTGTAGTCCTAGTTTTGTTTTTCCTTCATTGCATGAAGTAGTATACAATTCCATTTGGTATTTTAATTCCTTTCCTATCATTTGATATACTACTCAAGTTTCATATCCCTTGTGTATTTTCCTTCTAGTATGGGTTGGTAACAAAACACCAACACTAGGGACGCTAAAGAAGGGCTAAGAAAGAGAAGACAAGGAATCGTAACCCCATTGTACCTAACTTGAAGATCAAGAATGAAGGCCTAGGTTTCAATGGAAGAGAGGGAAATGAAACAAACAAAAGGATCACGTTTGTGAAGGAAAATGAGATGAAAAAAATTACCTACTCATTAGAAGAAAGAGCGGCAAGAAATGTAGGTGGAAGTACACTGCCAACCCATCCTTTCTGTTGAACATTGCAAAAAGGAAATAATGATAAATGTGAAAATAATCAACTTTCATTGACACTTAGAAGAAATGAAACATAAAACAACTATAAGAAGAATAAGAAAACCAAGATGTATGCATCAGGTAAGGAATCCCTTGTTTCGCATAGTTGCAGGGAAAAAAGACATAGTGTTGTTAATTGTTGGTACTCAAATTCATCTTTATTTTGTGGGAAGAAAGGGAATCTTGAAGCATATTGATTAGAAAAACAAGTCATATTCCATAAGATAAATTGTTTTCAAAGAAAAAATGGCAAAAATACTTTCCCAACCCAATATTGAACTCAAAATCATATGGAGTGAAAGGGCATGTCAAGCACTTTCCACCAATGTAATTTGAATGGACATTGAGAAGCAAAGTATTGGAGACTTCATGGAGAGTTTAACCTAGAAACAAAATAGACAAGAAGAGTGGAAAGTGAAGAATAAACAGGATGAAGAGTTACCTACATCTCCAATGAAACCCCTATCTGATTATTACCTATGGAGAGGCCCTATGTGATTGTTACTTATGGAGAAATGGATATTAGGAGGTTGATGTTGACACATAGCCAACCACATAGCCAAGAAAGAGTAGAAAATGAAGAGTAAATAGGATTAAGGGTTGTGTGCATATCCAACTCATCTCTATCTGATTGTTACCTATGGATACGAAGATATTAGGTTGATGTTGACATAAAATGCATCCCCTATTCAAATGTTACCTTTATCTTTGAGAAGGAAATAAATTCCCTTCTTCGGGGTGTATTAGAGATTTATTATGTATTCATGGAATAATGAGTAATAGTTCGACCAACCAACATGTGAATGGCTGGTTGACACTAAAATTCATTATTTAAAGGTAGTGGAAATCATAAACACTAAGACAATGTCTATGATAGACAAGTCAATGGTAGTTCATGAAATACTCAATTATATAGGTAGATGCAAGAATATCCAACTAGTTTGGTTTATATCCCATTCCAAGTTCTTTTTCTTCACAAACCATTATATTCTATTGGATAAGTAGATGGACATATGTTGTGCTCCTTATCTTTCCTTATGGATTATGAGAATGCCTCCTCATCTCAGCAATGTATCTAATCGATGGCATCCTCATCTCAACAATGTATCTTATCAAAAGTATTTTCCTACATTTACGTCCTCAATTACTAACCAATCATTACCCACTAATTTTAATTTTAAATTTGTATCTTTTCATTATTCCGGTATCACATGCATTGTGCATAGACAGAGAAAGATTTCCCTTGACATTTCAAGCATGGGATTAAAAGGTACAATCTCTCCCCTTCTCAATAATCTCTCATTTCCCAGAATACTTGACATTAATAATAATATTTTCCATGGTCTCATTTCATATAAATTGGGAATCCTCTTTCACTTAAGGTGGTTTTCATAGTTTAACCAACTTGAATGGCTACTAACAATATGAATGGAAATATTCACTGAGAACTATGTGTTCTCCCCAACTTATGATACATTGACTTAAAAATGAAAACTTTGATGGGTCCAATCCCAACGTGCTTGGGAAATATATATTCTTTAGTCTACATAAATTTCAGGCTTAACAACCGAGGTTTCTAATTCTAGTAAGATTAATAGATCTATTAAATAACAATCTAACAAGCCAATTTCCTTCTTCCTTATCAAAATGCACAAATCGTCGATATTTGTAACTAAGAAACATCATATTAACTAGAAACATCTCATTGGAGTTGTGCACTAAGAACTCCCAATTGATAGGATTATATCTATTTAATAATAAGGTTGATGAAAACATTCCTTCTTATGTATTCAATTGTACGAAGCTTAAATTAATTGAATTTTCCAACAAATAGTTCAACATGGTAGTGGAGTTGACAAGTTGATGTAGTTACAGGGCCTTTACTTAAACAATAATCAATTGGTTAGTGATAGCACCGTGAGATTTCCCATTCTTACCGCTCTTACCAATTGTTCCATAATGGACACAATAGATTTTTCCTCTAATTTTCTCATGGTAAGTTTGACCTTTTCTATCCAAGCCAACTCTCTAACAAAATAAAAACCCTCCACCTTGACGACAATGGATTAGCAAGGAAAACCCCTCTAGATATTGGAAATCTGTCTAATTTTGTAGAGCATTAGTCACCTCTTTTCTAACTAGTGAGACCACAAGGTACTCAAAATTGTGTGTCTAAATTACTCATTCATATCCAATTTTGCTTTTACCCAAATTCATCCATTTGACAATGGAAATAAATTAATATGGTGACCTAGATAATATTATGGATGCATTATAATTATAGTAAATTCAACCATGAACAAACACATATGCCATAACAGCTAATGCCATGCATTTCAACATTCATATATAATAATTTCATAATAGGTAAACACATAGTTCAACAATAGTATTAATAAACAAATAGAATCGTATATTTTAATCAATTATTCTCCAACTAGCTCTATGTGAAGGAATTCTTACCATCCATAGACACTATCAATTCAAAACTTACTTTGTCAAGACACCACCGAGATAGGGTTGTCAATCCACAAGGGAAAAGCTCTCCCTCAATCCTAGTTTACTGAATTGAATCTCTCATGCAACTGACTAGCGCCTAAACTTCCTCTAAAGTTGTCCAAATCCTAATTTCTCCTTCCCAGCCAAATTGCACAATGCTAGGAACAAGATTTTTTCTGAGTTAACAATCCCTCAAGAAGCCTCCAATTTGCTTCTGGTTCTCCAACATAGGCTGGACAATAAGTCTGTATTTGGACTTTAGGGCACAAGTTGTAGGCTAGGTTTCTCCCACACCAGTCTACTCGGGTTAGTGCCATGTAGAACTCATGTTAAAAAATAGCCTCTTTCATCTCTTACATAGTTCCAAACTATGGCTTCAGAGATGTCAATTAGAGGAAATTTGGATGAAAATGGGCCTCCTAAGGAAAATGATAAAAAATGCCCTATGGGCAAATTTTTTTACTATTTCACTTTTGTCGAAGCTGTCAAGGGTTATTTCTCTTTTATAAGAGATACCTTAAATATATATTTTATATTAAAATCAATTTATGAGGATGGAGTTTGATGTAGTGTTTTCACCCAAAATAAGGAAATATAATTAAATACACAGTTCCATCTTAAAAGTTATTTGACCCAACTTTTAATGGTGTATAGTATTATTATAATATAATATTATTATATATTAGCTATAATATTAATTACTATTACTATTATATATTATATATTGGTCATGTAATATCTAAATGGGGATCGATATATTAGTTATGATATTAGTTAAAATGATTGAACCCAACTTTTGACAGTTATTATGAAATATTAATTATGATATAATATTATTATATATTAGATAAATTAATTACTATTACTATTATATATTATATATTGGTTACGTATTTCCTAAAATATGGATTGGTATATTACTTATGATATTAATTACACATTATATATTAGTCAAAAGTTATTGGACCCAACTATTGATTGCTATTATAAAATATTATTTATAATATAATATTATTATATTTTAGTTATGATATTAATTACTATTACTATTATATATTATTTATTGGTCACGTATTACCTAAAAAATGGATGCTTATATTAGTTATGATATTAGTTTAAAGTTATTAGAACCAACTTTTGATGGTTATCTTTTTTGTTGCAATGCCCTTTGACTTGTTGGACGAGCCTTTGGTCTGAGAAACCACAACCCAGGGGAATATAAGCCGTAAAACTCACTCAAGGATCGCACTTGGCCTGGCCCCTACCAACCCTTGGCATGGTTGGATTTAGATGTTGCCTCCCATGAGAAGTGGGTTTTGATCTCGCGTCACCTTGCAAAACAAAACCAGTCTTGATCGTTTGCTCTACCTGAACTTAACTAAAATGTTAGGAGGAAATGGGGGTGTGATTTTATCCACTTATGTGTCCATGGGTTACTAGATAATTTAATAAAATCTCTTTGGTGGTACCACACGTTCGACCACTACCTCAAAGTGCCCCCATGGCTCTAGGATAGGCCCTCATTGAAATTGAACCTTTTGCACTGGTGATAAACTCCTCACTCTTCACTTATGGATCCAACCCCTTTGGGATAAATGTTAGGAGGACATGGGGGTGTGATTTGATCTGCTTATGTGTCCATGGGTCAAGAGACCCTTTAACACAATCTCTCTAGGTGGAGCCACATGTTCGACCACTACCTCAAGGTGCCCCCATGGCTCCAAGTTCGAACCTCATTGGAATTGAACATTTCCCACTAGTGAAAAACTCATCGATCTTCACCAATGGATCCAACCCATTTGGGATAATTATAATACAATATTATTAAATATTAGTTATAACATTAAAAAATGGATGGGTATTGGACCGAGTAATACTATGGGATTGAGTTAAATTTATTTGACCGAGTAATATTATTATATATTAGTTATGATATTTATTATTATTATTATTATATATTTATATGGGTAAGTATTACCTAAATCGGTTAGCATATTAATTCATTTTCAATATCTAAGATAATTTCAAGCAGCTTCGGTAGCGAGTAGACAAATCATATTATTAAAAAATTCCACCTATCCCCAAATTATATAATAAAAAATTGTTTAATACCTATACGGTATTTGAATTTTAAGGAAATTTCATTGGCTAATACATGATGACATGAAATTTGAATTAGGGTTGAAAGGCCCATTTTAAGTTGAAATTTCCTCTAATATAATGGAGGAGTAGAATGGAATATGAATGATGGTGGAATAATGAGGAATGGAACCCCTCTCTCACTTGAAAAATCACTTTCATGGGCATATTTCATATTTCCATGTGACCCCTCGAAATGGAACCATTTTTTTCCTCTTCATCGCTTTTGTAGGATGATTAAGTAAATCTTAATCAAGCATGGATCCTAATCATGGTTAGATCAATTGTTTTAAATGGATAAGGCTAAGGATATAAGATCAAGCTCATTATCACTTCCCCACTTGTGGATTCATAAACCCCCATGTTTTTGTAACACCTCGGTTTTGACCCCATTTCATTAATGTATATGATCTATATATTGTAAATAATTGTGGTGTGGAGCTAAAGGTAAAATCCCTGCCATTGATTTATCATTTTATGTTCCGGCAATTAAAATCGTTGCCGAAGGTATATTTCATGATAGTTGGTACATTATAATTTTTGGCATCATGTAAATATGCATTTTAATTAAAAACCCCAACCATCTATGTCTATGCAACAAGTAATGAGATGGGGGCATAATTTTCCTAAGGATAGGGAGGGAAATTATTTAAAACCTTTGGTCCAATGGGGAAAAGCCAAATGTCAAAGGGAGAACCCATCAATCAGTCAACTACCCATTTTGTCTTTTTTTCCCAATCATTAAATTCTACAAGAATGTGGTTGAGTTAGTTATTGCATGGGGATGGGAAGAGTATGGGCAGCAATTTTGAGTTTGGGGAAAACCCATTTTTGGGGAAAATCAATTTTGAATTTTGGGGCAAGTAATCACCCAAAAATGCATGCCATTTGCCCATACACTCACGTTCTCCATTTTTGGGCTCACGTAGGGAAGCTTAGGATTTGTTCTTACCTCCACCAGTTTGCTGGTTGTGTGTTCTTCCTTCACGATTTGGGCTCCTGAGCGTTTTTATCATTATCAGTCACCCACGTTGGGGCTCCCTCAAGCGGTTGGGCATTTCTTGAGTGTGAAATCCACGATTTTGGATTGTTGTGTATTTCTTCCTCACGTGGATAGACGTTCTTCATTTTCTTGGTGGCTGAGAATTTTGTTTTTGTGATGTTCTTGCGGTTGGGTTTCTTCCCCAATGTTTTCTGTTACATTTCCCTAATGGTTGTCAAGATGAAAATCGTTTTTGTGTTGCCCAACATTGTAATTCTTGTATGTGTTATTCATTTTTGGCCATGTTAGGGCCAAAAAACCCCTGGGATACATTTTGTTGTTAGTGGGTTGTTCTTACCCTCTGTGGACATTAATTATGTGGCCAAATTGTTTTCCTAAACCCAGGAATGATGTATATTGTTTTGTGCGCAATGGGTCTTTAGACTGTGTAGAAGTGGGAAGGAGTTTGATTGACAAACCTAGTGTTTTGTAGGAGCCTTATAGACATAACTAGAGGGTTGGATCTCTTATCTACACCCCCTGAATAGCACTGGAAGGGAATTCATGGCCTGAGGGATTGTGCAACAGAGAAGGGATTGATTCCTTGTGTTGGGTGTGTGTGGATGTCTTAGGAGTCAAGATAGTTCTGGTATAGGCATCCTTAGCTCTTCAATGAGCCCACTAGCTAGTAGACAATGCTTCCATCTCCTGATGATCTGATAAACCCAAACATGGCTTTGGCTTGACTGAGTTTGACATATCTTTGGCTATGTGTGAGTTTGCTTAGTTTCCTTTTCCTTGGGGAAATCATGCCCAGCTCGGGGGTGGTAGTGTTGCTGAGAGGTTAAGGAGCACATTGGCCTATGTTTGGGTGGAATGTTGCAGGGACATAGCTTGTTGCGGGGAGCTTCATTCGAAGATAAGTATTCTTGTGTGATTACTCATGCAACTGTATTGTTTATGTGAATTATTATGAACATGCTAAAATGTGTTGAATGCTTGAATTAAATGTAATTGCTTTCGTTGAATGTTAATTCTTTATGCATCTGTGTATCTTGGTTAAATGCATTTTATTTTATGTTTTATGGGGCTAAATGCCCGGGTAGATAGCAGTAATGGGTAGCGTCCTCTTCATCGGTTGGAGGGTCGGGGATGTTACAGTTTTCTTCGTCCTCATTCCTATGCAACCACTAGAGATTTTATATTAATATTGAAATGTACATATTTACATAGTCTTGGTCATCTTGACCATTTATTTATGACTTCTATCCTTTTACATCAATAATAAAAAAATTACATTATGGGGTCATATTAGGGTGTTACATTCCCCTCCCCCTTAACTTATGCATCGTCCTTGATGCATCACCAACACTATGTACATATATAATGTTTAATCAAAAACTCAAAATAGTTTCATGGCATCCTCTAACTCTCAAGTCACTTCTTCAGGTACTTTCTACAACATTATTGGTGTCCTTTCCTTCAATATTTAAGACCATGTTTCCATGTATTTGATATTTAGTTACATACACCATGTTATCATGTTTATTTATGCTTGCATTTGATGGATATATTGAGATCCTTCTCATGTTGTTTGGATCTCATAGGAAATAATGTATAATATTCTTTCAATTTGTATTCTTGACATAATTCTTGAACAACCAAACAATCATTAGTATTTTCAGTATTTAAATTTCATTGCATTACCCACAACAACCATGAAATGATATCATAAATATAACACCAAAAATTCAATCATTTCAAGTTGTCAACATATTAAATGCAATGAAATATCATTACCATATATGTATTACCAACACATCAAGCATTCTCACAATGCAATCAACAGATGTTCCAACATGCACATTCACATACTCTACTTATGCATATTCACTCCATGCATCCTTTCACCAACTCATATGATTTTACATAATAAGTTGAAGAGGAACCAAACAATACATCGAAAAATCATCCATCTACCTCTAGTTACTTGTTTGATCATCTAGATACCCTCTTCTTCATCCCAAATACAACACTGAGATATACTTCTTTAGTTCTCTTTAGCATGAGATCATTGGATACTTGTATGGAACTGTAGTATTCCAATTTAAATACACATGGCCTCACACATGGTTATCTCACATGTAATATTTTTCGCAAGCATGAGTATAATACTCATTTGTAATGGCTATTAACTCTTAACCATTTCAATCACAACACACTAATTCATGAATGCATTCTAAAATATTTTCATACCCAAAGATTTATGCCTTTATCTAAGCTAGGAGTCAATAAAATATATGCATTTAAATTTCATCATGAACGTGTTAATGAAGATATCAAGCATGAATGAACGAATTCTTATCCAATTTCCGTCAAGAATCATGGGACATATACATGATCAATTCCATTCTTGTATGGTTTCCTTCCACACCTTGGATGTTATTTCAATATCTACAAGCAGCTGCATCATTAAAATATTCAACCAGGCTCTCAACCCTTCCTGGTTATATAACCCATTAGAAACCATACTTATTTCTCATGCCAACAACATAACAATCTTATCCCATATGCAATATCACATAATTGCATTTCAAACATATTCTCATGCACTTAAACACATATTGTTTCTCAATATGCCTACTAGTGCATATGCATTCCAGCTATGTTACACCCTTGCATTATTAGCATTCTAACATCGTAAACGCTAGTGACACATAACTACTTTCTTAACTTATAGGAACATAAAAAATTAAAAAGAAGAGTCAAGGAATTTCTCCACCTCTATTCTTCTTCATAGCATGGAATTCCACAAATTAACTAATCTTTTCTATGGCATTTTCTATCGATTACATAACATATCATTAACTGCAATATTCTCACCCAAGTATCAATACTTAATTCATATATAAGTTGTACTTTCTACTCCAAAAAAATACAACTCTATTCTAGAAACAAAATAGATATTTAGGGTGAATAAATCCACCTTGTTTTTATGTTTGTCTTGTTGACCACATGCACCCTTTACTGCTCCAGTCAATTCTTGGCATACTTGTAGCTTCTTAGATGCTTTGGTCACTTTTGAATTGTACTCATTTCTGAGATAAGTTGTTACAGTTGTATTGATAAATCTTATGCAAGCCCATCTTGACATCTTCTTATGAAGAGATGTCTATAACCTTATCCAATTTTGGAATTTTTCTCTTCATTATTTGGAAATTTTGTTGGCCAACTCTATTGTGTCACAAACTCTATCTCACCAAATAGTTCTTCCAAATGGAGTGCCGTACTCCCTTGATTGAAACTTTCAATTGAATTTAAGTTCATAATTCGCTTCGCATTCCTTACACACCAATTGTTGGTTCATATATTGCAACTCTATCTAGCATACACAAATCTGATTTGTTATGGTGGCTCACCCATCTCATCCATGGAATACCTGCACTCTTCATAGTGGTATATTACTTCCACCATCCAATCCTTCTTAATGACCCTTTTCTTATCAATACATCATTCCTCCCATGCTCCACAATATTTATTACATTGTATTATTTTTCTATACCAATGGTTTTTTATTTACACCCTTCTTTTATGCATAGAAATTATGCCATTTTCTAGAAACTGTTATTTCTCATACCTTTTCTAGCTCTTTCAATTAATGTATATAATGAAAACTACAAAAAGAAAGAGATTCATATCTCTTCTCTTCAATTCGTTCCTTGAATATTCTATCCTTTACACAGGATATACAATCCTTTCGAGTCTTATTTCTTCCTCATTTGTTGCATTTCTAGCAGACTGCAATGATGTGATTTATCTCACTTTAGCCTCAACAACCAAAAGGACTTATGTCCCTTCTTGCACTTCCTTTTTGCACCTATTGTATATGATAAATGCATGGCATGCACTTTTACCATGCATGGATTCTTTGATTGCACCTTCACATAACTATGCAAGCATCAACATGCATGTATTTGCAAACATTCAACTCAAATTTACATCCGACATGCTTCATTACCACCATAGAACTCCTTTCTTATGCTTAAAAATCTTTTGAAATTATCCATATTTCTATTTAACAATAAATTGATCCATACTTGGATCATTCCATTTTGAACTTCATCCAACTTACCAATATGTGTAACATCAACCATTTTTTCAAATTTAGAAGTTAAATCAGAATAGGAATTCGTTTCTAAATACTTTCGTTGTCTTCCCTATAGCTTTTTGTTACAAAAAAAATATTCTCATGGCCTCCACAAATACAAATTATTTACATTTTATTTGTGCTCATTTGTTTTGGTTTCTCCATTGCTCATGCCTCTAATATCTTATTCATGGTTGCATGGAAGCTCCCCTTATTCTACTTTACTCTTCTATACTTTTTCTAGAAACATGTCCCGTGACTGATTTTGAAGGAAAAATTTTACATACAATATTTTCATGTCATTACGTGTTGCATAAAATTAATTCTAAACATTCAATATAAATTCCACACACACACATACATATATTATTTTATTTTTAAAATTTTGAAAATCATCATTTAACAGTTTTGTCAAAATAGGCATAGATGTTGATTTCCTCTCATTTCCTAAAAGGACATGTATTGCATAATTATGAAATCATGTTTTATTTTTATTCTCCTTCTGAGAATTCTTCCAATGACTTCTCACATTTCCATTTCTGAATTCAGATCTAAAAGTTATAGCTCTTCCAAATCAACAATGTTGCCCAACTTTACACTATTCATGTAGTTACAATTATTCTATAGGACCAATTTCTGAGACATGTAGAAGAAAATCGCTAAAGAACTAGAAAATATTTTATATCAAGCACTGATAGTACATATAATGGTGAGTTCTTTGATACTCTCACCGTTCTATTATGATACTCCCATCCAAGCTTTTAAAATTTTGGAATCATCAATTTTTAGTTTTGCACATATTCTTCAAGACTTGGGATTTTCTCTCAAAACTGCTATCTCCCAAACTAAGCATTTTCGGAAAATTTTCCTCTAAGCAAAGTTGTTTGGCTCAATTAGTGGGAAAAATGTCAGAATAATAATATTTTTTGGTTCTGAGTTCTTGGGCCACTTTTGCCTCCAAATTTTCAAAAATCGCACTTTCATGCGCCTAAAGAGTGGATTTGGCCTTCTTTCATTTCTTCACTTCCCATATTTTTGAATTTGGACTCAAGGACACAGATTTATCTATGTGCTTTGGTCATGGCTGCACCATAAAAATTTGGTCCACAACCGATCCCTTTCCCATCCTCAGCCTACTCACCTTCAAAACCCACTAAATCATTTTTTTTGTAAAAATTAAGTAGAACTGGACCATACCCCTCTATGGAATTTTTGTACCCTCTAAAAATAGTGTCAAAACACTACAAGCCTCGCCAAATTATGATATAATTTTCCCATTTTATGTCCACAATGATATTTTGGCTGGAAACATTTTTTAAATAACTTTCCTAATATTTTCATTGACATGGCATGATGCTAACATGGAAGGGTACTAGAATGATAGGGTATTGAATCATGTCTACTGGTGTTCCTGAATTCCCGTCATGTCATCCTGTGATGTATCCTTGTTACACTCTTGTTCACTAGATCACCACATTACCTATTTCCTGGAGTGGATTCACAAGAGTAGTTTTCCCCTACCAAAGGTGGTAACACTTGTGAGGATGGAGGTTTAAATTTTTTTTTTTTGGAGGCGTAATGAATAAAAAAGTGATGCATGGACCAGCATTTTTTCCTCCAAATCCTCCTTCATCCCTTTTTAGCGAGCGTGCATGTTGTGGGGATGTTATGCACCACATTCGTTGATGTTGGATGCTAGATCTTATCCGTTGATTTTACTTAGCCCCCCTTCCATGTAGCCCCTGCTCATTATCCTTCGGACTGGACTCTGGTCTTCAAGTGCTAATTATTGATTTAATGCCTAGCCAACAAGATGGCACTTGATTGATGTGGCTGGTATACATTAATATTTTCATCCAAGTGGCAATTCCACCTCATCCTGAGTCCACGTGGCACAACCATGTCACACTACCCACGTGGAACCTACGGGGTCCACATAAAATTTTCAAAATTTTTAATTTCTTCATGTGTTTATATATACTTTAAGGGGTTGCAATTGGCATATTCTTGTCAACAAGTGTCCATTGAATCCTCACACCTTCCAATAGGAAATTACATCTAGCATTCCCTTTTATAGTTAAATTTTTCCTCATCTACTAACGGGTCTGACAATTTCCATCCACTAACGGAATTGGTAATTTTGAACCATTAACATAACTGTAATAATTCCCAGGGCCCTGGTTCAAATTCCACAAATATTTTCCTCAAATCTGTATAATAATATGTGGAATCTAAGAATAATATCTGGCATTTACACCATGAATTTCATAGGGACATTCCATCATACACTTCATGTGCAACCTATTAGTCTTCATGTAAAATTCATATTCGGCCCATGTAGTCCCAGTTCTTTAAACATGTGCTCTGATACCAATATGTAGTGTACCTAGTCACCTCTTTTAACTAGTGAGACCATCGGGTACTCAAAATTCTATGTCTGAAATACTCATTCATACCCAATTTCAATTTTACCTGAATTCATCCATTTAATAGTGGAAATAAATGAATATGGTGACCCTAATATTATGCATAAATTATAATTACAATAAATCCAACCCAACAAACACATATTCCATACCAGTTATATCCATGCATTTCAACATTCATATACAATAATTTAATAATAGGTAAACACATAATTCAACCATAGCATTCATAAACAAATAGACTCTTATCTTTTAAGAAATTATTCTTCAACAAGCTGCATGTGAAGGACGTTCCTTCCAACAATAAGCACTGCCAAGCCAAAACTTACTTTGATAGGAGACCCTCAAGTTGTGGTTATCAATCCACAATGGAAAATATCTCCCTCAATCCTAGTTTACTCAATTGAATCTCTTGTACAACCCACTGGTTCCTAAATCCCCTCCACAACTATCCCAATCCTCAATTCTCCTTCTCTAGTGATCTCCAAAACAGTAGGAATAAGCTATTTTCTTTGAATTAACAATCCTTTGGAAAGACTCCAGTTTCCTTCTGGTGGTCTAGCATAAGTCGAACAAGAAGTCTCTGAGTTTGGACTCCAAGGCACAAGATCTAAGGTAGGGTTTTCCCACACCATCCTACCCTAGTTATTGGCATGTAGAGTTCATGTTCAACATTGGCCTCTTCCTTCACTAGTAGAGTTCCAACCTATGCATTCATAGGTGATGGCGAAGGAGTAGAATGGAATTCGAATGGTGGTGGAATAATGAGGAATGGAATCCCTCTCTCACTTGAAAACTCACTTTCATATGCATATTCCGTATTGACATGTGGCCCCTCCACATGGAACCACTTTTCCCCTCTTCATCCCTTTCTTAAGATAATTAAATAAATATTAATCAAGCATCGATCCTAATCATGGTTTGATGACTTGGTTTAGATGAATAAGAATAAGGATATAAGTTGAATTTTGATATCACTTCCCCACTTATGGATTCATATCCCCCCATCTCTTCTTTGTACTCCCTCCTATGAAGCCACTAGAGATTTTATATTAATATTGAAATGTACATATTTACACAGTCTTAGCCATCCTGACCATTTGTTTACAGCTTCTATCATTTTACATCAATAATATACCAATTAAACTAAGGGTTCATATTGGGGTGTTACATTCCCCTCCCCCTTAATTTATGCACTTTCCTTTATGTATCATGATCACTATGTACATTTACAATTTTTATAAAAAACTAAAAATAGTTTCATGGCATACTCTAGCTCCCAAGTCACTTCTTTGGGTACATTTTCCACATCGTTCTTGGCTTTCTCTTCCTCCAAGATTTAATACCATGTATTCATGTCTTTAATATTTGGTTGCATACACCATGCTATTTTGTTTATTTCTTCTTGCATTTGATCACTATATGGACATCATTGTTCCATTGTTTTTTTTTTGCTACCTTGAGATTCTTCCAGGGCCTCACCGTTAATTCAACAGATACCTATAGAAAACATCAAGAAAAAATGTGTATCATAACCATTCATATGCAACAATTATTCCCTTTATAGGAATTTCAACTCATAAGAGAAGCATCTATATTCATAACACAAGACCAAGCATGCAAACAAGCCCAATACTTATTTATATGAATATATTTTTTATGTTCACATAGCTACCCTAGGAGAGCTTCAACCGCTTCTCATCTGTTCATTGAGTACATAGCCAAGCCAACCCACAACTCGGTTTATCAGGAAATTAGAATGTAAATCCAAGACATAGGATGGGTTTATCGGGCCGTTCACAAATCAAAATGTCAAGCCAACACACAACTAGGTTTATTAAACATTTAGTTCAATGATAGTGACAATCCTCCACTTTTTAGCTAGAAGCCATCACTTTTCCCCTCCCAAGTAATTCTCGTCATCTCACTTATACAGTTCTCTGAGTTACTGCCATCAAAATTTCAAATCAGAAATTTTTAAAATCTTCCTTCTACAAAGTCATATTATTCAACTATGAGGCTCTCCTCGTGTTGTTTTTCCTTGCAGGAAAAAATGCAAAGTCACCCTCATTGGATTACACCCGCTTCCATGTCCAAGACTACATATATGAAACCCATCTTTCTTGACAGATTCACAACAACCAATAACAATTAGCTTCATCATAAAATTTACAATAGAAATTTTGCATTTGAAGTATACTCATTCAGATATTCTACCCATAAGAACATTGTTATGTTGTTTTGATCTCATAGGAAAAAATGCACAATCTTCTTGGAATATCTCTTCCAGACATAATTCTTAAACAACCAAACAATCATTAGTATTTTTCATCATTTAAATTTCAATGCACTACCCACAATAGCCATTACACGATCTCATAATTATAACACCAATAATTCAATCATTTCCTATTGCCAACATAGTAAATGCAATGAAATATTATTCACAATATATGCATTATCAATGCATCAAGCATTCTCAAAATACAATCAACACATGTTCCAACATGCAGATTCACATACTCTAATTATGCATATTTATTACATGTATCCTTGTGCCATCTCATATGATCTTCCATGATAAGTTGAACGACTCGAACATTACCTCAACATATCATCCACCCACCTCACAATTACTTGTTTTATCATCTAGATACCCTTCTCTTAAGCCCAAACACAACACCAATAATATACTTGTTTAGTTCTCTTTAGCATTGGCAAAGAGGTTGCAGTCCAAGACATTGATCACAAGGAAGAAGATAATTGGATAATTGTGTGGTACTATAGTCTTCGACTTCAACTACACATGGCCTCACACATGGTTATCTTATATGGAATATACTTCCCAAGCATGAGTATAATACTCCTTTGCAATGGTTATTACCTCTTAACCATTTCAAATATGACACACTAACTCATGAATGCATCAAAATATTCTAATATCTTATCCTACCCAAGAATTTATGCCTTTATCTTAGCTAGGTATCAATCAAATATATGCATTCAAATTCCATCATGAACATGTTAATGAAGATATCAATCATGGATGAAGGAATTCTTACCTAATTTCTTTCAATACTCATGAAACATAGACTTGATCAATTCCATACCTATATGGATTCCTTCCACACCTTGGATCTAACCTGATCAGATGGTGTTTTCATGGGAACTCACATCATTCCCTCCATCAACATATTAACAAATTATTTCGTTATTCTCATTGAATGTGAGATTAATCTCTACAAGAAGCTACATCATCAGCATCACTAACTAGGTTCTCAATCGTTCCTGGTTATACAATCCATTAGAAACCATACTTAGTTATCATGCCAACAACATAACAATCTTATCCCATATGCAATATCACATACATACATTTCAAACATATTCTCGTGCACTTTAACACATGTTATTTCTCAATATGCCTACCAGTGCATATGTATTCTAGCTATGTTATACTCTTGCATTCTTAGCATTCTAATGAGATGAAATATAGCGACACATAGCTACTTTATTAACATAAACGAACATAACAACGAAAAATCCTAGATTCAAGGAATTTCTCCCTCTCTATTGTTCTTCATAGAATGTAATTCCATAGGTTAACTTATCTCTTCAATGGACTTTTCTATTGATTACATAACATCATTAGATGCAATATTCTCACTCAAGTACCAATACTTAATTCTTATATAATTTATATTTGATACTCCAAAATAATTGTAATACCCCCTGAATTAATAATTGTTATTAATTTTGCTGGAAAATACTTTAGTTATTACTTTATTATTTCTATTATGTTTTGACACAAAAGTCAAGAATAAAACATTTTGTAACAAATTTATTTTTACTTAATAAAATATGTTGAAGGGGGACAAAAGTGGATATAGATGTTGAAGAGTGTTTGCTGACCAACAAGAGGAAAATACAAGTGGCAGAATCCACTGAGTAAGAACTCAAGATGTAAGAGGCATCATCCCCAAAAATCAGGTCACAACTCCTAGTTGAGTGCTAAAGAGAGGGAGGCTCATAAATGACCAAGTCCTAGGAAAAATATTATAAATTAGTATGCCCATGAGTAGTAGGAGGCTAGCATTGGATGGGAATTAAAATCTATGAAATGCAACAGATGACCCATCGAAGTATTTTGCTCTTGTGGTTCAATGAACATGATCGGGGGTTCTGGATCAGGTAACTTGGTTGCTCTGGGAGTTGGTTGGGAGGAACATATTCTCCTAGTTTTTTTTCCCTAGAATTGGTGCCAGGTTCATACTTTATATTTTTAAATGTTGTAGAATATTTTAAATCCTAGATCTAAATAGATTAATGTAAATTCTAGTCATTTTCAATTAGCTTACTGATGTTATACATGTATCTTGTACATAATGGAATGGAATAGTCTATTTCTAATCTATATATCATATTCTTATATTCGACTCCATATTTGCTATTTGTATCGTTTTCCTAAATATTTTCGTAATCTGCATTTACGGAATTAAATTATCGACTGAATCTACAATTCCTATTTATAGTATAGATCTACATTATTCAATATAAGCGAATGGAATCCACTTTCATAGTAATCATCCAAATTTCCTGGCACGAATTACCAATATCATATTATAATCTATTATTATATAGATTTGTAGTATTTAGTATAATTATGGACACAATTCATTAAAATAATATTCAAAGTAATATAACTCATAAGATTTAATTTGAGGTATTAGAATCAAATGAGATATATATATGAATGTTACTATCGTAATTACTTACATAGAAATACCTTAATTAAACTATACATATAACATAACCAACTCAACGCAGTTATAGATATATGATTATCAAATCATGTACAAAGGCGACGGAATCAAGAAAATGTTACAAGCATTAATATAACCTCGAGAGATCTATATAATTTACATTAAAACAAACCCCAAATCAAACCAAACCATTTCTCCACATATTAAATGGCATTTTATAGGTCACGGGATCGAATCCCTTCAAACTATTTAATTAATTAAAAGAATCAAGAAGAAGGTTATGTTGAAATTACACAAATAACTGAGAGGGAGGTGGTGAATGAGTTATTTCCAAATCTCAAACCATTTTTCAATATTTAAACCATTATTACTAATTACAGATTTATAGTTATGATAATGCAGCAAGTATAACAGAAGAGATGAATATTATCAATTACACATACATGCTAGAGACACACAAATATTCATTTTTATTTGAGCACCTACTCAAAAGAGGTCGCAACCTCTATTTTACAAAATACTTCTTAGAGAGAGCACCAACCCTCATGTTTTTCTAGCACCCACTAAAATAACATTCTCCAGCTACAACTAAGTTAAAGCATCAACTTCCACTTATACAGAGAAGACAACATGTTTTTCCTAGAACCACCCTACCACCCTTTTTCTCAGACTTAAATTATGTTTAGTAAAATATTTAGAAAAATATATATAACAATGCAAACCAACTATGTTTAGATCTACTCCTAGATTTTCTTATGCATCTTGGTTCCCCTCATTGTCTCTTTTCTGTATATTCTGGAAAGAGCTCAGAGTCCTCTGTCATTCTGTAATATCCACTTCAACGATGATCCACACACCAATTCTTTGTCTACGAAGATCACACTTCTCTATTCATCACACACATCCTTTTATACATCTATGTCCTTAAAACCTTCACCTGTTCGTATGCCTGAGGGTCCATTTCCATAACTGATCAAACGCTTCGATGCCTTATGACATACAATAAGTCCAATCGCTAAGTAGTCATGATTTTCTTCAACACATCTTCATCGTTTGGCTTCTTCCACACTTGTCGTTTTTTGCAACAAATCAGAGTTTCCGCACTCCTAGTTCCGTAGTTTTGGTTCCTCAATACAGGTTCTACACAAATCATTCTGCACCATCGATCTTCTTCAAGCTATATGTGACCATTGATTAGAGAAGAAAATTGGATATCATATATGTGATTTTTCTTGATACCATTCCATGATTTTTGCTCTCCGTCTTCAACACATCCTTTTCTGCATCATCAATCTGCATCGTCGATTTCTTGTGCACCCTTTACTAACCATCGATCTTAGATTCGTTGTGGGGTGCGTATATTAGGTTTTCAAGACTTGTTTGAACAACTTCTAGACTTTCTGCTTTCCAACTTCTGCTTGCAAAACTCTTTCCCTGCCATCGATTCCTTGTGCACCCTTTCCCGACTGTCAATCTTAGATCTGGTGCAAGATGTGGATCTCGGGTTTTCAACATTTGTTTGAACAACTTCCATACTTTCCACTTTCTGACTTCCTCTTTCAAGACTCCTTCTACATCGTCGATTTCTTGTGCGGGTTCAGTCCTGATAGTCGGATCTGCTCATCCGATTACCTTTCAGACTTTGTGGATTTAATCTTGACCGTTGATTTCTTGTGTGGGATCACTCCTAACCGTCGGATCTATTCATCTAATTAACTTTCAAACTTTATGGATTTTCTCTTGACCATTGATTTCTTGTGCAGGATCACTCCTAACTGTTAGATCTATTCAACATATTTTCTTTCAAGCTTTGGTTCTCACAATAATTTTGCGTCCAGCCTCAATGTTAACTCACCTCCTATTTCAACGAGCGAAATGATTGATAACCGTTGGATATGGATCCACGTAGATCTATGGTGGACTCCAAATGATAACCGTTGGATATTACATTAAAATTATGCTCATAACTCTTGTAATTAACCTCCTTTCTATTTCATCAATGAAATGGACTAACAACCATCAGATTTAGATCAACGGTGGACTTCAACCAACATAGGGAATATTTCATAAACTATCGCGACCGCCAGGATTTTATTCCTTCGTGCTAGTTCACCCAATGAAATCCCTTACAGTCGTTGATTTGCTTCAAGATCAACCTCATACGTTGATCTCAATATCCTTTACAGCGATTTATTTCCAATTTCACAAGTCGACCCCTCCTTTATATTCCTCGTTGTTATGTCAGTGAATTGTCTTTACCGCCGTCGATCTTCTGCAATATTCTTCTGAGTCTTCGTCTTATCTAGATCATATGATTGGAACTATGTTTCCATTAATGACAACCAAATCACGCTCTGATCTATTCCCATATGACCACAAAACCTCCAACAATATCCCCCTTTGGAATTGATGGAAATATTCAACTTCTGGATGCATGGTGTACTGGTAATCATCAATCTATGTACCATCTGTAACAAAAAAATTCTCCCCCTTTGACATCAATTTCAAAGAAGACTCTATAGCACAGATCCCCCTATCAAAGTGAATAGGTTATTTGGAATAAGATATGATACCTAGCTTTGGACTTAGGTACTCAAATTGTGTCTTTGGTAAGGGTTTAGTGAAGATGTCAGCAGTCTATTCTGTAGAAGGAATAAAATTCAATTGAACTACTATGTTTGTAACATGCTCCCTTAAGAAGTGATACTTAATAGGTATGCGCTTAGTCTTGGAATGAAGGATTGGATTTTTGGACATACTAATGGCACTAGTATTATCACAATGAAGATGAATGGGATCAACATATTTTACCTCTAGTTCTTCCAGTGTCTGAATCATCTAGAGTATTCGTGTACAACAAGTGCCAGAAGCAATGTACTCACCTTCTTTAGTGGATAAATATGTTGAGCCTTCCCTCCTTACTCATCCATGCAACTAAAGAATCACCTAAGAAGAATGCACCTCCACTTGTGCTCTTTTTTTCATCCAAACAGTTTTCCCAATCAACATCTGAATATGCAGTTAACTGAAGATTCTGATTTCTATGATACCAGAGACCATAATTCATTGTGCCCTTCAAATATTTAAATATCCTCTTCACAACCACCACATGATTTTTCTTAGGAGCAGACTGAAATATTCCTACTAATCCAACAGCTTGCATTATATCAGGACGAGATGTTGTGATGTGTAAGAGACTTCCTATCATTGACTGATATGTTCTTTGATCAACATTAGGTGAGGGATCATCCTTACTAAGTTTACAACCAACAACCATAGGTGTACTGACAGGTGATGAATCTTCCATTTGAAATTTCTTCAACATCTCCTTCAAATACTTCTCTTGGGGGATAAATATGCCTTTAGGACTCTGCATAATGTGAAGACCAAGAAAGAATGAAAGTTCTCCTATCATTGGAATCTCAAACTTAGATTGCATGGAATTATAAAACCACTTCACAGAAGAATCATTAGTGCATCCAAATATAATGTCATCCACATACACCAAAACTACTAATAGATTATCACCTTTAGATTTGATATACAAGTTACTGTCAACAGTACCTTTCTTGAAACCTTTGTCTTGTAGATATTTATCCAGTCTATGATACCAGGATCTTGGTACTTGTTTCAATCCATATAGATCCTTCAGTTTGCATACATTGTCAGGATTGTCTGTCAGTTGGAACCCTTCAGGTTGCTCTATATAGACTTCTTCTTCTAGATATCCATTGAGAAAAACTGACTTAACATCCATCTGATACACTTTGAAGTTCTTATGAGTGGCATAGGAAAGAAATTTTTTTATAGCTTCGAATATGGCTACTGGTGCAAAA
The DNA here is from genome assembly GCA_001517045.1 of Pseudotsuga menziesii. Taxonomy (NCBI): domain Eukaryota; kingdom Viridiplantae; phylum Streptophyta; class Pinopsida; order Pinales; family Pinaceae; genus Pseudotsuga; species Pseudotsuga menziesii. The sequence continues at coordinate 176,251 of LPNX010409292.1, read as the reverse complement.
TTTTCATCAAAATATTGTCCCTCAACTTGGGCATATACCTTACATGCCAATCGAGCTTTATTCCTCGCAATTTGTCCTTGTTCGTTCATATTGTTTTTAAATACCCACTTGGAGCCTATTACATTTTTATCTGTAGGTCTAGGAATCAACTCCCAGGTATTATTTTTCTCAATCTGATCAAGCTCTTCATTCATGGCTTTAACCCAATATTCATCCTCACTAGCCTCTTCAAAATTCTTAGGTTCCATCATAGATAGGAAAGCAATCTGAGGATGTTCTGAAGCTTTGATCAACTTTCTTCTTGTCTGCACTCCTTTATTCTTGCCCTCAATTATCTGACTTTCAAGGTGATTCTTCTGAACAATTCTGGAAGGTACATTTTGTTTCTGTCTGTTGTCTTGAATCTATTTGATTTTTTGCACTTTCATCATTTGATTCTGAATCTTCTTTTTCTGATTCTTGGACATATTCTTCCTTAAATTCAACTATTTCTTCTGTATATGGTTCAACACTACTTATTTAAATATATTTCATAGGGATTCCTTCATTGATTTTAATGTCAATACAATCAACCAATTTAGGAAGCCTCTTATTATAACAAGTTTACCCTTTAATGTTTGAGGCGTATCCTAAGAAGATACCTTCATCAACCCTGTCATCATATTTCCCAAGATGTTCATCATTATTTTTTATATAACATTTACTTCCAAAGACTTTAAAGTGTTTGATATAAGTAGGTCTTCCAAACCATAGTTCATAGGGAGTCTTATCTTTGTTCGGCCTTAGGTGAGATTTATTAAGAATATCGATAGCTGTGCGAATTTCCTCTACCCAGTATGTTTGATAAATATTCATTTCATTCATCATTGATCTTGCCATTTGTTGTACCAACCTATTATTTCTCTCAACAACTCCATTTTGTTGTGGGGACCCTGGAATAGTGTATTCTCTCTTAATTCCATGTTTATCACAAAAATCCTTGAAGTCTCCTGAACATAACTCTCCTCCTCTATCGGATCTTACTGCCTATAGTCTTTTCCCTGTTTGATTCTCAGTCAGGGCCTTAAAAATTTTGAACTTTTCAATTACATCAGATTGTTATTTTAGAAAAGCAACCCATGTAAGTCTAGAATAATCATCAATGACCAACATAAAATATATTTATCCTCTTGTGCCTTCTTTTCTTGATGGTCCACATAGATCCATATGTACTAATTGAAGTGGTTTGTTTATTGATGTTAAGTTCTCGGATTTAAACTATTCGCGATTCAGTTTTCCCATTTGATAGGGTTTACAAATAGAGTCATATGGCTTTGATATCTTTGGAAGATCTCTTACTACCCCATTGTTCACAAGTTTGATTATATGATCAAATATTAAATGTCCAAGTTGTTAGATTTTAACGTTAAGCTAGCATAACATTAGGATCTTTAGCTAAGAGAACAACAAACACAGCAATAAAAAACACAAGAGACAATGAACACAGTGTTTTTCCTCGGGGAAACCATAAATGGAGAAAACCCCACAGCTTCCTCAGAGATAGAATCAACACCAAAGTAAAACCCAAAATAGTAAGTGATCTCTCGACAGCATTAACCTTCTTTCTATCTAGCCCCAACGTCTTCTCCTTCCTCAACTATTCACTACACTTGAGTGTGTATGTGATGTGTGCTAAATAGAGAGTCCAACTCTCTATTTATACTAATCTTGGNTCTAATAACCCTAGTGCCCCGGAACTGCAGGGACTTTAACCCTTAGACAATAGGAGGGTTACCCACAATGACTTGACATGACTTGTTTACATTATATATCTTCCTGATCAAAACATCGCAGCATGACATGACACAAGTACATCCTGAAATAAACATCGGGTTACAATAGATAAGAAATACAAGTGAATACATTCTGAAGTTACATTTACATCAACACTCCCTCTTAACTAGGAAGGTATTCTCTTGACACAATTTTCATCACTGGTCTTCTTCTTTGGATCATCTAGTCATCTGCATCTTCAAGTCATCTTCATCTTCGGATTTGGATCATCACTTGATCTGGATCATCATCACTGGACCTGGATCATCACTGGATCTGGATCATCACTGGACATCATCACTGGATCTAGATCATCATTAGATCTGGATCATCACTGGATCTAGATCATTACTGGATCTGGATCATCACTCGACATCATCACCGGATCTGGATCATCACTGGATCTGGATCATCACTCGATCTAGATCATCACTGGACATCATCACTAGATCTGGATCATCACTCAATCTAGATCATCACTGCTGGATCATCATCACTGGATCATCACGGGTTCCATCTCATGATTCTTCTCGTCACAGGAAGTTCTATAGAGACAGCCCTTTTTCATGTTGGTTGTACACCTAGCCTCCATGTAGGTCTTCTTCAGAGCTTATATCTGACCTACTCATCATAATGGCCTGCCTAGCACTTACATTTGACCTACTCATTAGAAAGGAATGCCCAACACTCACATCTGATCATGTAGGATCCAATCCTAGAATCACATCAGAAAATCCCAGCACTCACATTCACCAGCATGATAGGACACAACTACTATCATCTGTGAAAAGGATCCGCACTTACATCTGACCGACTCATCAGAAAGGCATGCACTCACATCTGATCTCATAGGAACCAATCCTATAGTCACATCAGAATGGCCCCCAGTCCCAGACTTAGCTACCTGGTAATTGACCAGGTGCCTCCATCTTCCCAGAGAATGGAAGTAGCCCTTACATCCAACCTACTCGTCAGAATGGCCAACACTCACATCTGACCTACTCATCAGAAAGGCATGCACTCACATCTGATCTTGTAGGAACCAATCCTACAGTCAAATCAGAATGGCCCCCAGTCCCAGACTGAGCTACCTAGTAACTGACCAGGTGCCTCCATCCTCCCAGAGAATGGCAGTAGCCCTTACATCCGACCTACTCGTCAGAATGGCCAGCACTCACATCTGACATGGAAGGAACATAATCCTTTAGCCATAACAGAATGGCTCATCCCTTACATCTGATCAAGTGGGAACACATCCCTCTATCACATCAGAATGGCCATGCACTCATATCTGATCATATGAGAACACATCTCATAGTCATATCAGAATGGCCCTCAGTCTCAGACTGAGTTTTCCTAGTAACTGACTAGGAACCTCCATTCCAAGAATGGAAATAGCCCTTACATCTGATCATGTAGGAACCAATCCTACAGTCATATCAGAATGGCTCAGCACTCATATCTGACATGGAAGGAACCAATCCTCTCACCATGACAGAATGGCTCAGCCCTTACATCTGATCATGGAAGGAACCAATCCTCTAACCATGTCAGAATGGCTCACAGATTCATCACTTCCCTTTGGAGGGGACCTCAATCTGGAGAACACCAAGCTTCTCCCTGAAGTAATCAAAATTCACCCTAGCCAATGGCTTTGTCAACACATCAGCTATCTGTTCATCCATCGTAACATGTTGGAGCTTCACTGCTCCCCTATGCACCATATCCCTAATATAGTGATACTTGATTCCATGTTATATTTTAAAATTAAGCTAGCATAACATTAGGATCTTTAACTGAGAGAACAACAAGCACATCAATCAAAAACACAAGAGACAATGAACACAGTGTTTTTCCTCAGGAAAACCATAAATGGAGAAAACCCCGCAACTTCCTCAGAGATAGAATCAGTACCAAAGTAAAACCCAAAACAGTAAGTGATCTCCCGACAGTAGTAACCTTCTTTCTATCTAGCCCCAGCGTCTTCTCCTTCCTCAACTATGCGCTACACTTGAGTGTGTATGTGATGTGTGCTAAATAGAGAGTCCAACTCTCTATTTATACTAATACCAGCATGACTAAAACCCTACTAGGGCCGACCTCTCTAGGAGAGTCTAATAACCCTAGTGCCCCGAAACTGCGGGGACTTTAACCCTTAGACAATAGCAGGGTTACCCACAATGACTTAACATGACTTGTTTACATTATAGATCTTCTCGATCGGAACATCGGGGCATGACATGACACAAGTACATCCGGGAATAAACATCGAGTTACAATAGATAAGAAATACAAGTGAATACATTCTGAAGTTACATTTACATCAACACTCCCTCTTAACTAGGAAGGTATTCTCTCGACACAATTTTCATCACTAGTATTCTTCTCTGGATCATCTCGTCATCTGCATCTTCAAGTCATCTTCATCTTTGGATCTGGATCATCATCACTAGACCTGGATCATCACTCGATCTGGATCATCACTGGACATCATGACTGAATTTGGATCGTCACTGGATCTAGATCATCACTAGACATCATCACTAGATTTGGATCATCATTGGATCTGGATCATCACTGGACATCATTACTGGATCTGGATCATCACTGGACATCATCACTAGATCTAGATCATCACTGGATCTAGATCATCACTCGACATCATCACTGGATTTGCATCATCACTCTATCTAGATCATCAGTGCTAGATCATCATCACTGGATCATCACGGGTGCTATCTCATGATTCTTCTTGTCACAGGAAGTTCTACAGAGCCAGCCCTTTTTCATGCTGGTTGTAGGCCTAGACTCCATGTAGGTCTTCTTCAGTGCTTATATCTGACCTACTTGTTAGATTGGCCCACCCATCACTTACATCTGACCTACTCATCAGAAAGGCACGCCCAACACTCACATCTGATCATGTAGGAACCAATCCTACAATCACATCAGAAAGGCCTAGCACTCACATTCACTAGCATGATAGGACACAACTACTATCATCTATGAAAAGGATCAGCACTTACATCTGACCTACTCCTTAGAAAGGCATACACTCACATCTGATCTTGTAGGAACCAATCCTACAGTCACATCAGAATGGCCCCCAGTCCCAGACTGAGCTACCTGGTAACTGACCTGGTGCTTCCATCCTCCCAGAGAATGGCATTAGCCCTTACATCCGACCTACTCGTCAGAATGGCCAGCACTCACATCAGACATGGAAGGAACCTAATCCTTTAGCCATGATAGAATGGCTCATCCCTTACATCTGATCAAGTAGGAACACATCCCTCTATCACATCAGAATGGACATGCACTCATATCTGATCATATGAGAATACATCTCACAGTCATATCAAAACGACCCTCATTATTAGACTGAGTTTTCCTAGTAACTGACCAGGCACCTCCATTCCAAGAATGGAAATAGCCCTTATATCTGATCATGTAGGAACCAATCCTACAGTCATATCAGAATGGATCAGCACTCATATCTAACATGGAAGGAACCAATCCTCTCACCATGATAGAATGGCTCAGCCCTTACATCTGACCATGGAAGGAACTAATCCTCTAACCATGTCAGAATGGCTCATGGATTCATCACTTCCCTTTGGAGGGAACCTCGATCTGGAGAACACCAAGCTTCTCCATAAAGTAATCAAAATTCGCCATAGCCAATGGCTTTGTCAACACATCAGCTATCTGTTCGTCCATTGCAACATATTGGAGCTTCACTGCTCCCCTCTGCACCATATCCCTGATATAGTGATACTTGATTCCATGTTAGATTTTAACATTAATCTAGCATAACATTAGGATCTTTAACTGAGAGAACAACAAGCACAGCAATAAAAAACACAAGAGATAATGAACACAGTGTTTTTCCTCGGGGAAACCATAAATGGAGAAAACCCCACAACTTCCTCAGAGATAGAATCAACACCAAAGTAAAACCCAAAATAATAAGTGATAGACAGTAGTAACCTTCTTTCTATCTAGCCCCAGTGTCTTCTCCTTCCTCAACTATGCACTACACTTGAGTGTGTATGTGATGTGTGCTAAATAGAGAGTCCAACTCTCTATTTATACTAATCCCAGGATGAGTAAAACCCTACTAGGACCGACCTTTCTAGGGGAGTCTAATAACCCTAGTGCCTAAAAACTGCGGGGACTTTAACCCTTAGACAATAGGTGGGGTACCCACAATGACTTGACATGACTTGTTTACATTATAGATCTTCCCAATCGGAACATCGGGGCATGACATGACACAAGTACATCCCAGAATAAACATCGGGTTACAATAGATAAGAAATATAAGTGAATACATTCCAAAGTTACAATTACATCAACACAAGTCTCCTATGCCAAAGCCAGCTTTCATCATACTTTCTTAGATGACATTCTTCATGTTCTTCTTTCAAGACATAGACATTGTTTTCAGTCCTTATGCCTTTCGCAACCAACCTTCCTGAGGGTACATACTTTATGTTGCAATATTTAGAAGTGAAAACAACTTCACATCCTTTGTCACAAACCTAACTGACACTAAGAATATTGTGTTTTAGTCCATCTACAAACAACACATCTTAGGATTACTGTTGGCCATTTTCCCCCACTCATGCGACCCAGGTTCTGCGCAACTCGTAGATCCAACAACAACCTAAGATACCGGCTCGATAGAGCAAACCCCATCGGCAACACCTGTAAAGCAAGCGTAGTATCACCTGAGATATCTCATAGATGGGTAATCACTGGAACCATGTTTCCACGATTGTCGGGGAAGTATAGTCCCTTGGCTCACATCCAAGGAGCTCAACGAAGGAAACAGGATGGCTGGACAGAGGAGTTAGTTCGGCATGACTAAGCACAACTGTATGTCATCACATGTGACCTGACTTCCCTTTCCACCTCGCAGTTGGTGCAACTCGTGCGGCGCAACTGATTCACATCACTCGGCTCTACGACTTAAGTTGGGATTCATAACAGGAGTTATATATAATGATATATATACAATTTCAATTCAGCAAGGCATTCTATTCATCCATTTACCAATTGCAAGAAACTACAGAGACTGAAACACATTTAACATTATATGGAAAGCAACTAGTAATCAATCACATAAACATTCACCATATCAACCATTCATTCAGACATAAGAAATAACGTGGAAACCCATCTGGGAAAAACCACCAAGGTGCTCTTCATCTGGCATGAGAAAGGATATAGCACCTTGCAGTTTGCGAGATGTAGATTGATCTTGAGATATGTCTTTAAGTTCAGAATTATAGTTCTCCTGCACTCTAGTTCGCTCTTCTACTCTACTCCTACTCCTAGCGGTCTGCTCATTTTGTAGTCAGATCCATGGCTCAACAGCCCCTCTAATGCTACCATACTCTTCCTGAGTGTACTCCTCTTCTGATCGCTATGACATTACAAAAAACAGGCATCCCCCTTCATGGATTACCGCTGAATCGCAAAATACTACTGAAAACTAAACAGGGACAAACATAAACCTCACAGACCAATCTTCTAACCATTGCATCCCTCCTATTTATACTAATTTACATGGCCACATGGGGCCAAATGCATCCCGACAGTCTGTTAGTCATCACCATCAGCCATCCCTATGGTTACAGCTATGGTGGTCATGACCTGACACGAGGAACTATCATCCTTACTTACAAATATCTTCTCATACGTGCATAGCTGCAGGCTGACGTCGTATTATATGGCCATGATCTAGATTCTGCATCTATCACTTTTTGGTCGTTCCCCCCTTGCGCACTTCTGCGCTTACCATTCCTTTACCTCGTACCTCTTCGTTTTGACTTTGCGGGCCTTTTCCATCCTTTGTGATCTTCCTTTGCTTCTATCACGCATGTGGTGCATTTTCCTTGGTTGCGTGCATGAACTTCCTTCTTATGCCCCTTTCCCGGGCCAACAGGCCCCCAACACTCACTTGTGGCTCGTTATGAGCCACAAAGCAAGGGACATATGAGTAGCCCAACCTGCGCGGTATTTTTTTTTTTCAGGTTCCTTCAAGGCAATTTTTTCATAGACATAGGTGCGTTGTGGGGTAAGCACATCGATATAGCTTGTTTCTTGGCACCATTTAGATGATGGGTAACAGAGGATTCGATTTCAGAGTTCGCTTGAGACGACAAGGTAAGCTTATGTGCTTCTTATTGAGACCAAGATCCATACAAAGAGGAATATTGTCTTTTCTATGGGACTCTCTCATGATCTTGTCATAGTCCGCCTCCAATTTCACCAAGGGTGGTTAGTGTCCCATTTTGACACAGCAATCCAAGTGGCCTTGGCTCTTTCGCCATTCTCATGCTCTTTGGGTTTGATGCATGGTTGCTATGGGTTGCTATGGGTTGCTATGGCTTGTTCTCTTGCTACTCTTCTTTGAGTTCCTCTCCTCTACAGCTTGTTCTTCACCACCCTTTTTTCCATAGAAATGAACTTTGAAGACTTGTCCATATTGAAAACCGGACAAGCCCTGCTATCCAGGGTGGTGGAGATGAGTGATTTGCCACACTTTGACAAATTTCACCTGAGAAGCATAGAGTACAAGTTGACACTTTCCCGTTGGCCCTCCCGCAGTCTGTTAAGAGCTGGAGACCCCGCCTAGATAGGTGGACATTGCAGCCTTCTTCCAAGCCTACATATTTTGTCAAAGACAGCAGGGACTCTAGTTTGGACCCCACATAGCTTGTCAAAATGGGTTGTGTCTCTGGTCCCTACTGGAGTCCGCTCTGGCACTATCGACAGGGCCTCTACTCTACTGATATACTAATAACCAAGGATGAATTTGCCAGAGGCTTGTCAATGGGTTGAAGTAACTGGATGACTATCACCATCTTTTGCCTTGTTGTCTTTGAATACACTCGACATGCTGAAAGATGCAGCGACAAATTTAGCCCTCAAGGATGCTCAACAAGACACTCCTCAACTCATTTGTAACTGCATCTAGTGGATGAGCAGCACAACACAGTGATGTATGCTTAGTGCAAGTGAACCCTGATCTTATAGGAAGAGCATCGGGTCATCTTCTATCCGGGTTTATCTAGTTGCATTATGAGGACAAGACCCTCACCTTGTGTACCGGATTTCCTTCTTAGATATGCTATGATTATCAACGTCGCCATTTTTGGGTATTGACTATCGTGATCACATGAGGATGAGCTGGATGGCCACCGTTACAGAGTTCCCCACACTTGATTCGCCTACAGCGTTGTCCTGTTTCAAGCGCCAAATCTCCATTGAATCTTGATGCATTTAACGGTATGTTATTAGTTTCCAGCTACCTTGGAATTGCCATCATTTTACTTCATAACCAGTTTGGTGGTGGGTTTAATGTACCTCATCATGTATGCACAACTTTTGCCTCTAGTTATACATCCTTGTTATGCACACGCGGCGCTATGGTTGCCTCCAAAATTCAAAATTTTCAAAATTTCATATTTTTTTTTTCAGTCAAGTGCCTTGGTCATTTTTCTTGCATTATTTTGAACTTGTTGGTTCTAGGCCTGGTTGCATAGCAGCATAGACATTGCCTTGGAATTCCTACACTGTTACTTCTATCTTAGCAACTTCTACCGTAGCTTCCTCTTCTTGCGAAACCAATTGCTCCACATGGTCGGACTGTACATGTTCCAACAAGTCTTTCTCTATCGATTGTAGTATGCTTTGAAGCTTTTGTTGCATTGGCTGAATATGTTCTATGAGCTGTTCTGTTTCTGACTGAAATCCCTCAACCTCGGCTTCCCTAGATTTCTCTTGCTCGCAAAGGGTTTGGACTTCCTGCTGGAGACTTTTTATCTCTGCATTCTTAATGACCTTTTGCTGGAGGGGCAGTTTCTGCATTTCCCAGCTTCGCAGCAGTGATGCGCTCATCTATCTCTTGTATACGCTGCCTTATTTTCTCAGTTGCATCATCCTCTAGCAATGTTTCCCAAATGGTCGCAACATTGTTTGCGGCCTTTGCGTAGATTGCTTCTCCACCTTTAATTTTGTCAGCAACTTCAGATACTGTTGTTCTTATTTTTGCCAGCACCTCTGGGGGTGTGCTTGGTATATGTCAGCCTTGTAGATCTTCTACTTGGCGCTGAAGATCTTGCGTGATCTTAGCAAGCCTGGCAACTTTAGCCAGGGAGTCTTCATCTGCTTGCCTATCCTCTGGTGGGAATGCAGCGATGGCATTCTTAATAGAATTCGCCAACGTGACACGGCTTTGCTCCCAGGCTAATATTTCCTGCTCCTTCTGGGCCAAGAAGTTGGTGCGCTCCTGCAGTTCCCAATCCTTTCCTTGCAATAGGGCCTTGTGTAGTTTGGCCTTCTTTTGTTGCTTTGCTTCCTGATAAACAACGACGTTTTTTCTTAGCTAAATTTCTGTTGTGGCCACCTGCTAGATGCTATAGATATCCTCTAAGAGCAACCTGGAGAATTCTATCTCAATGCTGTTATCATCAGTACATGTGCTTGTTTCTTCATTCGGTTCAAGTGCTTACTTCTAAATGAGCACTTTGATCGGTGGTACTAATGTTAGTGCAACTAGTGGCATGCTAGGATCAATGCCATATGTTTCGCCCTCCATAGTTTCCTTGACATCGTTGACAACCACTGTTAACTTATTGAGGTGGTCCTAGACTTGGTTAGAAATGCTCACTTGCTGGGCCATTAGATCACTAAGGTTATCTTGAGAAACTTTCTTAATAGCGTTGGAAAGTTCCTGTAACTCATCGTCAGTTAATATAGTTGTGTTTGTCATTTTATCAGCTTTCTGTTTCTTCCTAGATGTGTGGCCTTCCTTGGGCTACATGTGGTTCTGCAGCTGATCTCCACCAAGTGGCTCCTCTGAAGGATGCTAGTTTGAGTCCTCCATATCATCATCATCCTCCATGTTTTCTTGTGACAGATCTGCTTGGGCATCGTCGCCTTCATGTTCTTCACCATTAACTTGATGAATTGGAGGTTCTTTTGCATTTTTTTTCTTTAGGCAGTGGCTTTGTGAGTGGGTTGCGCCATTCCTCAGGCCACAACTTGAAAATTGCATCCACATAGTTGTCAGTCACTATAAATATTGCTTGATGTATCTGCTAAAGTGGAGCTTTTGTAGGTAGTATATTTATATTATGTATATCAGCTTCAAACCTGATGAAAGCTGCGTACTTGTGCACAATTGTGGTGTGGATCCTGTGAGTTTTCCAGACAACTTACTGCAATTCCTCTACGTGCATGAAGAATACAATATTGTTATCCTACTAGTGTTTGTTGTCGGCCTTCTCTTCCCATAGATTATGGTATCTTTCCCCAAAGTAGGATATTGGGACATCCATGTTTACATAGTCCGGGGGGTTAGCCTAGACAATGAAGGAAATCAAAATTAGTAACCAGGAATAGAAAAATTTGTGACCTTTCTTGTGTTGAGCTAGCATCGCATCTTCAATCAATGCGTTTAGCAAGTACCATGACCAGTTGAAATTTTCTCCCCGTGCACATAAATCAACAATTTCTACTACCATTGCTGAACACTGTGTTTGTATCATTTTATGAAATATTTTACAAGACAAGATTTTTGTTGCAACACGGACACTTTGGTCCTGTATGGGCCCCAATAAGTAGCCCCTTCCTACTCGCTGAAGGTTGTGCTTCTACATGATGGGTTTAGTATTGTGCTTAGCCAGGTAGGGTAGAGGACCTTTGCCTTCGATTGGGAGTCCTGTTATTCTTGCTATTAATTCAGCATTAACCGGATATGGTTGGTCCAGCCATAAGTATCCTCTATGAAAGCAGACTAGTAACTGATTTACATATGTATTGACCTGTATGCTATGGCCGAAGTGAGGTATGAAGAGGATTTTGGTTATTCTTGCAGCGGCCACTCCCTCGGCCCAAATTCTTTGGTTTGATTACCTTGACAACACATGCAGCAGCCTAGGTTATGTCCATGCAGTCTTTTATCTGCAACCCCTCTTGTTGCTGAGTGGCATAGCCTTGGAACTTCAATACAACCAATTCTAGGAGGATATCATGCAGCAAGGTCATGCCGATAGGGATCTCTGGTGCTATCAAAGTGGTCACCACCTTATTTGAAAGATCTTCTTCCGCTGCACCAAGTCTTCTTGGCCGAATGTAGCATGGGAAGTTTGGGTCGGCTTGCTCTACCTCTGGCTCTGCCTATGGTAGCTAGGATTCATCTCCACCATAATTGCCTTGCTCAGCAGCATGTGCCTTTCCTCATTCGTTTGGAGTGGCTGGAACCTTACGTTTCCTTTGTCTCAGCGGTGGTCGTGGAGATGGCTTGCCTGGAATAACTGGTATTCCCTGGACTGGGTTCGGCACAGGATGCAAACTAGGGGTTGGAATTGTTTTTGGCTTCCTTGTTCTTTCCATTACGTTGATATTTAGTGGCTGTTGCAATTGTGGGTCTTAGAACTACTGGGTTTATACTTCCTCATCAATGAGGCAACTAGAGATGATAGTGGTTTCTAATGCCTCACTCTCACTAGGAATGTTAATGACCATGGGCTCAAGTGGAATGGAAGACAGGTGACAGGATGTAGTTCTGCAATGGCTCGGCTCCTATGCTCACTGTGCGTAAGAAAAAATTGCTTGATGGGGAATGGAATATTTAGATATTGCACAGTGTCTTTTAATCATCGTTTGTCAGAAGGTTTAAGTCTAATCACTCTCTCGGGTTTCCTTTTCCAATGATTTCTCCATTAATTTCTGCAGCTGACCTTTGGGGTTGTACTTGTCAGACTAGTTATGGTAATTAGTGCTAAGACGGTTAATGACATTTAATAGTACACCACCCTGCTCCTCGTACTACATTTATTTAATGCCATGCAGGTTCCCCAGTCATACAAATATTTGGCATGGATCCTCTGGTTAATGCTAGCTAGCTTGTCATTCCTGCTTTTTGCATCCTTTGGCCTCTACTTGTCTTTCCCCTTGCACACTTTAGGTCGCCCGCTTGGGTATATGCGATGACATGACCATTGGGCGGTTTTTTTTTCATGCTTTCTGTTGGTTTTGTCGTAATCCTACAACATATTAGTTTACGTCTTTTGGCTGCTCTTTTTTTTTACACGTGTCGTAGTAAGGTTTCATGCAACTGTCGTTTACCAACCTCGTGATGTGGGTACCATCGATTTTTTTGGCGTTGTGTTGTGCCTATATCCATAGTTTATGTGATGGTATATGGCCTTAGCCAAGTTGCCTTTAGTTTGTGTGGGTGTGGGAATACTTTGTTGTCATAGTGTAGGATAAGTCTTCCTTCTGTGGATGGCTTCAGCCTGATATATTGATAATGTCATGGCGACAGCTATTGTTGAGTTGGCTTAGTCTGTAATTGCAAAGGTATCCTCATCCCCTCTAAGTCTTCCACCATTGCCTTTTTTCTGTGTCGTTGAGAGGGAAGAGGGTCTGGTATTCCTGCAGGAGATCATCGATTTGTACAACTGCTTCATCCTGTGAGTGATTTTGTATTACTCTATGATATTTACTTAGTTCAATTGTTTTTGGCCCACTGAAGTTAGTCGGGTTATCTTCTGCGTCCCTTGGTATATTGTCTTGCTGAGTAGCTTCATTGTGTTAGTGAGAATTAGCGTCATTGATCTTCCCAACTATACCCCCTTTTTCTTTCTGAACTATATCATGAATTGTAGGGTGTTTGTCGGCATTTCGAACTGTATACACAACCTACAAGGTTCGTTGTTGCAACTGCTTAGAGTTATTACATGTCTTGGGTGCCACATCCAAAGTGTATATGAAACTCTCATAGGTGGGTAACTCCCTTGGCTCAGTCTCCACCCATCACATAGACCTTGTAACTCTTGCACACCTTCTCATGCAGACTTCATGTAATCTATTTTTCCAATTCTCTAAAGCCTCCCTTGAATTATATGTACATGAACTCGTGCACTTCCAACTTGGTTCCATCTGCCATTGGACTGATATGATCTTCGTGCATAGCTATAACATTGTATATTTGATCGAGATAATCAACCTGCCCCTCATTATAAACATGCTCAATGTATCTTTGCCCCTCAAATGGATCAATGGGCGAGACTACTCTCATTTCCTCATCTTCAAAGGAGAGGATCCTTTTTTTGAAATTTATAATTGTTTGATTGTCTATAACCCAATCTATCCCTAGTAGTGCAGGGTAAGGATTTGTATCATCCACAATGTTGATGACCTTAAAGTCTGCATATGTGTGCAATCCTTCAACATCGACAATGACATTACTTAATCATCCAATGGGTAGTACCTTCACCTGATTGGAAAGACACAGTTGGATAGGAGACCAGTCCAAGTGTGGCTTGCCCATGCTTTCCTAGGTATGGCATGTTAGGATATTGACATCTGAACCCAAATCTAAAATGATATAGTCCATGTCATAATCACCTATCTGCGCATTCATTCTCAATTCACGGCCAGTCGTACATTTTTGTCACACCTGGTTAACCTTCTTCTCAGTTTGTGGCTTTATAGGGATCTCGTCTATTATTTCTTGTAGCTCTGCAATAGCATATTTATCTTGGATTAGCATCAAACAACTTGATAGAAGAGGTCTCGGCTTACTAACCTCAGGTGAAGCCTTCTTCTGCAATAGGTGTTGGAATTGTTCAGGCATGTTCTTGTCTTCTGCTAAAGTTGATGGTATGTCAGGGCATATGAAGTTTGATTGCACATCCTAGAATATTTATTTCTATTTCTGGCCGGTCGGTGATTCCTTTTTCTGCGTCGTCAACCTCACGTGTGGATGCGATTGTTCTTGTGGCTTATCTTGTTCTTCTCTAGTCGCTGCACCTTCTCTAGTTTTGACAGCAATGTTCAGGTCTCGTGGTTCATCCACAATAATTTGAACATTCATATTTGCATTCGGGTTCAGGTTTGGTGGGGGGTTGGTCGCGGCAACGGTCCTTGCTTACCAATTTGTGATCAGCTGAGGACATTTTTCAACATTATGGTCTTGTCCCTTACAATATGAGCATGTTATTGCAGAATCTAAACAATATCTAGAAAAGTGACCTAGTTTTCCATAGTTATAGCATGTAACTGGACCTCTCCCCATACCAAATCCCCCTTCACCACCTCGTCCTCTAATGTTTTTGCCACCCCTTCCTTGAGGGTGTAGCTGCTGCGGTGGGTATTGGTTCTGCTGATAGGGGTTTTGATGCGCATATGACTGTTGAAGTGCATATGAATGTTGGTACTGATTAGCTAGGAACTGCGCCGGTTGATACGAGGCTTGCACCTATTCAACTTGAGGGAACCCCTCATTTTTCATTAAGTATGTATCAACTATTTTTTCTTCCAAGAGCTGGTATGATCTGCAGTATTTTTCCTCATGTCCCACCGATTTACAAAATTTACAGAATAAGTTTGCAGGGGTACTTACAACTTTTTGCAAATACACACATTCTTCGTCGTGGTGGCCTCTTGACTGGAATATATGACACCATGGTAGGCCTTGGCCGTTTAATGGGTTAGGTGCACCTGATGCAACATAATTCATTAAGGTCGGATAGTTATCCTTGGTGTGTGCGTCCGTTCTAAATTTTTTGCACCACAAGTCCTCTTGTGCTTCTTTTCCCTTCTTGATATCTTGAAGTTGTATCATGAGGTTGGATAGCTGCAACTGAATCTATACCATTCTTGTGGAACCGTCACCAATAGGTGAGGCCTCTAGCTTCATTGCCAGCTCCAGTGCTTTTGTCTACGACTCAATCTTTTGCTGCATCAATGGCCCGCAGATGTGTGGTAGTAGAGCAGCAATAAACTACTCCTTATGATGTACATCGAACATTTGGAAGCTTACTTTGGCCATCAACGTCTTGAATCTTTGATCAACATCCCACACAGTTTCAGCTAGAGCCTGTTTAATCTCCTTAATCTCAGTAATACATTGTGACTCTAATTTGGGTTTTATGAACTCAGAGATCATTGCAGCTCAGATTTCCTCAAGGGTCTTATGTGGGGTTCCTGCTGGTGCAGCACAAAATTTCATGAACCAAGCCAGGGCGTGACCCCTTAAGGTTGTGATCATCTGCATTTTCCTGACGTCAACGCCATGGAACAAACGTACCATCCACGTAGCTTCACATAGGAACCAATGTTGTTCAAGGTCTTCCATTCCATTTCCATTAAATGTAGGTAACTAGACGTCTGTCACAGCCATTGGGTTGGCGTTCGGGCTTTCTGGGACAGGGTTCAACTAAGTTGCACCTTCTTGCGCACTAGTTTTAGGGCTAGTACTATTTGTATTAGATGTCCTTTTAGGGGATGAGACTCTAGATCTCATCTCAGGCAATATTGTTGGTGTTATATAATTGTGCTCTGACCCCGATGTCTTCTCAAAGCTCTCTGGATCTTCAGGTCCTTCCGATATTGGGCTATATTCCTCCTCTTCATTGCAATACCTTTCGTCTTTGCATGACCGAATTTCGTGTTTGCTTCCTTTTAACAAACTAGGATTCCATCGGCCCCCTTCGATTTTCCTTCTCTTTCTTAATCTGAATATTCTCCCACTCCTTAGGACTCCAACCTTGAGTTCAAGTTTTGTTCTTCTGGGGAACATATCCACACACTCTTCCCCATGTTCTTACATGTTTTTTAGCGACATAACCCCCTCCTAGGCACATGACACAACTATCCAAGTGCAAAAGAACCTTCTCATAAGCAAGTAATTTTATCCATGTACTTATACTCAATAAGTATCTCCTTTGTGGTCCTTGGAAGAAATTTATTTTAGCTTCACTATATGAAGTTATAGTATCTACTGTAAACTTAGTAATATACCCTTGCAATATACTATCAACCCAAAAATCAACATCTCTAGAGACAACGTTACTGACACTGGTTACCTCCTGAACCAGTTGGTCGCTCCACTCGCTAATATCCCTGGTCTAGAAATTGGTCTGCCTAGATTCCAATCCTACTAACCATTCATGTAGTAGAACGAGAAACTTAGCAAAGAAGATATCGTGAATATTAGAGTATATATATTCATCTAACCATCTTTCTATGTCGAACTGTGTTCCTGCGCTTTCTTCTTGCGCAAACACCAACCTTTTAGCATCTAGCCAGTCTTCTATCTCCTCCTCGTTGGGTGCCACAACATATCTCCGATTTAATAAAGAAGGTCCCGGCAATAGAACCATTTTTTGGCCACTTTTCCCCACTCGTGCAACCCAGGTTCTGCATAGCCTGCCAATCCAACAACTACCCGAGATACCAACCCGATAGAGCAAGCCCCATCGGCAACACCTGCGAAGCAGGCGTAGTCTCACCCAAGATATCTCATAGATGGGTAACCACCGGAACCATGTTTCCGCAATTGTCGGGGAAGTATAGTCCCTTGGCTTGTAGCCAAGGAGCTCAATGAAGGTAGCAGGATGGCTGGATAGAGGATTCCGTTCGGCATGGCTGAGCACAACTGTATGTCATTGCGTGTGACCTAACTTTCCTTTCCACCTTGCAGTTGGCGCAACTCATGTGGTGCAGCTGATTCACGTCAGTCGGATCTGTGACTTAATTTGGGATTCATGACAGGAGTTATATTATACATAATGATATATATAGTTTAGATTCAAAAAGGAATTTTGTTCATCCTTTTACCAATTGCAAGAAACTACAGAGACTGAAACGCATTTAACATTATACGAAAAGAAACTAGTAATCAATCGCATAAAAATTCACCATATCAACCATTCATTCAGACACAAGAAATAACGTGGAAAACCATTCGGGAAAAACCACCAAGGTGCTCTTCATCTAGCATGAGAAAGGATATGGCACCTTGCAGTCTGCAAGATGCAGACTGGTCTTGAGATATGTATTTAAGTTCAGACTTATAGTTCTCATGCTCTTTGGTTTTCTCTTCTACTCTACTCCTACTCCTAGCGGTCTGCTCACTCTGCAGTTAGATCTACAGCTCAACAAATCCTCTAATGCTACCATACTCTTCCTGAGTCTACTCCTCTTCTGATCACTATGGCATTACAACAAATTGGCATCCCCTCCATGGATTACCGCTGAATAACAAACTACTACTGAAAACTAAACAGGGACCAACGAAAACCTCACAGACCAACCTTCTAACCATTGCATCCCTCCTATTTATACTAATTTACATGGCTACACAAGGCCAACTGCATCTCGGCAGTCTGTTAGTCGTCACCATCAGCCAGCCATCTGGTTAGAGCTGTGGTCATCATGACTTGACACGAGGCACTATCGGCTTGGCTTATAAATATCTTTTCATATGTGCGTAGCTGTAGGCTTATGCCATCTTATACGGCCATGATCTAGATTCTGCATCTGTCACTTTCCAGTCGTTTCCCCCTTGTGTGCTTCTACGCTTGCCATTCCTTTTCCATGCACCTCTCCGTTCTACCTTCGTGGGCCCTTTCTGTCCTTCATGATCTTCCTTTTTTTTCTATCATGCACGCGACATATTTTCCTTGATTTCATGTACGAACTTCCTTCTTATGCCCCTTTCCTGGGCAAACAATTTCCCTTTTCCATTACTCAACTTGAACATTCCTTTTCCTTTGATCTTCCCTAGAGCATCATTTCCAAAAGTTACATTTCCTGATTTATTTTCACGTAGAGATAGAAACTTAGTTTTATCACCACTCATGTGTTTGGAACATCCACTTTCAATATACCAGGGGCCTTTTTGCTTTTGAACAGAAAGGAATAAGCCACATTTGTTATTTTCTTTCTTTGTCCAAACTTTATTACTTCAACAAAGTAATATATTCTTGGGTCTGTTTTGTAATCCTTCAGATGACAGTTTGAAGTCTTGTGTCCAAAGTTATGACAAACATAACATTCTTGCTCATTGTATAGTAGATCAAAAGAATTGTTATTTCTATCATGAGTTATTCTCTTAGTTGTGAACTGAGTTGTATGTTGTTCTTGTTTGCTTGTTGACTGCCTTATTCTATGTTGCATCAGTTGATTGTTCTTTGATTGTATATTTATAAAATTAAAAGCACAGTTTACAACTTTGTGACCAAAATTAGAGCAAAAATAATAGTAACCATGGAAACAAATTTGGCACCTAAATCTTGGAGGTCTTCCCTTTTGTTGACTATGTTTTTGAGATATCCTTGGTTCATAATTCTAATATGAATTTCTGATTCTGGTACTTGCTTCATTTCCTTTTGTTTGCACAGTATGTTTGCATTCTGACTCATTATTGCATGATCCTTATTCACAGCCAAGACTTGTTTTTAACCATAGGGACCTTTGCTTTGCAGAGAATGGTGTTCAATTATTCTAAGGCTTTGATACTTGATAGGTTCTGGTGGTACAGAGATTGAAATTTCTCCAATTCATTCCGAGTTGTCACTACTTCTTCCAAAGATTCACATCTCTTTTTCCCTTCTGTTAATTGTTGTTTAATATGACCTATTTTCTTTGCCTCTTCTAGTTCCAATTTTAACAGGGAATATCTTCACTTGGTTCTTTGCCATTCTTTTTATACTGCAACAATAATTGTTTCTATTTCCTTTTCTTTAATCTTAGTCTGTCAATTTCCTCTAGAGAACGGATTAGTTCACCTTCCATATCCACCATGGCTTCCTCCTCATTCAGGTCACTCCTTGTATATTCATTTCCAAAATCACCTATGGCCATAAGCATGAAGTTATTCACTTCATCTTCATCAAATGAATCGTTATCTGTCTCTTCTGAAGAATCAACATCATTTACACATAGGCTTTTCTTTTTGTGTTTAGCCTCTTTATTGTATTTATTGAATGTATACTTTTCATCATCATCATAAGTCTACCTCTTGTGCTTGTGGGGACATTTAGATGCAAAATGACATATTTTACCACATTTAAAACATTTAAAGGGCATCTTTCTTTTGTATTTACCTGAACCTTTCTTCATCCTCCTTACAAATTTTTCCTCAGCCACATCCATTTCAGAATCAATGTTTTTATTTGCTTTAAGGGAAGATTCTCTAGTGGTGGATTTGTCTTTACCATTCCTCATTTCATAGGCTGTCAGAATACCTAGGAGTTGGTTAATAGGTAGAGTTTTTAGATCACTCAATTATTCTATTTCTGAGACTTTGGGATTAAATCTCTCAGGAAAATATCTTAAAATTTTCCAAACTAAGAATGCTTCATCAAACTTTTCACCAAGACCCTTCATGGAATTCACAGTCTCTTCTATTCTTAGGAAATATTTACTGACTATCTCATCCTCATTCATATTTATTTGTTCAAATTTTAGTCTATATGTCTACAGTTTGGCATCCTTCACTTTTTAATTTCCTTCATAATTGTTTACAAGCTTATCCCACATTTCTTTCACAAAATCAAGATGCATTACTTTAACAAACTCAGCCTCTACAAGACCACTCAGAATAGCGTTCATTGCCTTGGAATTAAAACTAAATTCCATCTTGTCATCTCTAGAGGCTAGCTCAACTGGATTTACATAGCCAGTCTCTACTACATCCCACACATCAGCTCCCAAGGACATTATATAGGTTCTCATTCTAACCTTCCGAAAGGAAAAGTTTATTCCATCAAACAGAGGAACCTTATTGGATGAAGTCCCTTCATAAATTGTCATCTTTAAGCTTACAGATCTACCTTTAGACAAAAGGAACCCGTTCTGATACCAATTGTTGAAATTACTCAAATAACTAGGAGGGGGGGGGGGGGGGGGGGATGAATAAGTTATTTACAAAGTGTAAGCCATTTTTCAATATTTAAACCCTTATTATTGATTACAGATATATAGTTATGATAATGCTGCAAGTATAACAAAAGAGATGAATATTATCAATTACACATACATGATAGAGATAGACAAACATTCATTTTTATTTGAGCACCAACTCAAAAGAGGCTCCAACCTCTATTTAAAAAAATCCTTCTTGTAGAGAGCACCAACCCTCATATTTTTTTGGCACCCACTAAAATAACATTCTCCATCTACAACTGAGTGAAAACATCAACTTCCACTTGTACAGGCTTCAACTTGTACAGAGAAGACAACATGTTTTTCTTAGCACCATCCTACCACCCTTTTTTCTCAGACTTAAAACATGTTCAGTACAATATTTAGAAAAACAGATACAACAATGCAAACCAACTCTGTTCCGATCTGCTCTTGGATTTTCTTATGAATCTTGGTTCCCTTCACTGTATTTGTTCTAGATATTTTGGAAAGAGCTCAGAGTCCTCTATCATTTTGTAATATCCACTTCAACGACGATCCATGCACCGGTTCTCTGTCTGTAGAGAGCGCACTTCTCCATTCATTACACACATCCTTTTATACATATTAGTCCTTAAACCTTTTTTCTATTCATATGCACGACAATCCATTTCCATAACTGATCAAACTGTTTGATGCCTTAAGAAAGATAAGAAGTCCAATCGTTGAGTAATCATGAGTTTCTACAACACATCTTTGTCATTTGGCTTCTTCCGCACTTGTCATTTTCTGCAACAAATCAAAGTTTCCTCCCTCTTGGTTTTGTAGTTCTGGTTCTGTAATACAGGTTTTGCACCAATCATTTTGCACCATTGATATTCTTCGAGCTCTCTGTGATCATTGATCTGAGAAGAAAATTGGATGTCAGATATGTGATTTTTCTTGATATCATTCCATGATTTCCGCTTTCCTTCTTCTGCACATCCATTTCTGCATAATCAATCTGCACCATCGATTTCTTGTGCACCCTTTCCAAACCGTCGATCTTAGATCTGGTTCAGGATGTGGATCTCAGGTTTTCAACACTGGTTTGAACAACTTCCAAACTTTCCTCTTTTTGACTTACTCTTGTAAAACTCTTTCCACATCGTTGATTCCTTGTGCACCCTTTCTTGGTCGTCGATCTTAGATTCGGTGAGGGATGTGAATCTTAGGTTTTCAACATTTGTTTGAACAACTTCCATACTTTATGCTTGAAAGACTCCTTCTGCACCGTCAATTTCTTGTATAGGTTCACTCCTGACCATCAGATCTGTTCATCTGATTACCTTTCAGACTTTGTATATTTTCTCTTGACCATTGATTTCTTGTGCGGGATCACTCCTCACCTTCAGATCTGTTCATCTGATTACGTTTCAAACTTTATGGATTTTCTATTGACTGCTGATTTCTTGTGTGGGATCAATCATGACCATCGGATCTGTTCAACAAATTTTCTTTCAAGCTTTGGTTCTCACAATAATTTTGCATCCAACCTATGTATTAACTCACCTCCTATTTCAATGAGCGAAATGATTGATAACCGTTGGATTTGGATCCACGCAGATCTACGATGGACTCCAAATGTTATAGAGCATATTACATTAAAATTTTGCTCCCAAATCTTGTAATTAACCTCCTTTCTATTTCATCAGTGAAATGGACTAACAACCGTCAGATTTAGATCAACGATGGACTTCAACCAACATCGGGCAGATTTCATAAACTATCGTGCCCACCATATTTTTCTTCCTCTACGCTAGTTCACCCAGGGAAATTCCTTACAGCTGTTGTCTGCTTCAGGATCAACCTCATTTGTTGATCTTGATCTCCTTTACAACGATTTATTTCCAATTTCTTAAGTCGACCCCTCCTTTATATTCCTCGCTATTCTGTTAGCGAAATGTCTTTACCGCCGCCGATCTTCTCCAAGATTCTTCTGAGTTTGCTTATCTGGATCATATACTTGGAACTATGTTTCCATCAATGACAACCAAATCACGCTATGATATGTTTCCATATGACCACAAAACCTCCAACATGTTATTGGATAGCCGCTAGGCATGGTAATTTTTAGTGGGAAATTTCGCCAATTAGCTATTTTTTGGGTTTTTTTCAAAAAATAAATTCGTTATTTGGTGTCTAATATCGCTTATATTTACATAAAATATGTTTTTTATCATAATATTCACCAAACTTTATACATTTCAGTGTTAATTTTATGTTTCATATTTAATATTTGCCTACCTATCTATAAACATATTTTTTCAATCCAAAATAATTGCCTATTAGAATCCTTAAAAAATACCGTGTCGCTAGGTCTGTCCAAGTACTATAAAAGGAATTCTCAATAAATTATAAATAGTCAAAGGCTGGATGGATAAAAACATACTCTCCTTTCACTACCAACATTGTGGATCAAATCTCCTTGAGATATTTATTCCACAATCCTATAAAAAATTTACCCATAGATCTATAGTAATACAACCATGAAATCATCGAAAGGAAATCAACTTATGGATCGAGGATCCTATTAACTTCCACCAACAGGATTTAGATAGCAAAAAAATAATCTAAATCAAATCTACAACTGACTGATAAACTAGCTATCACATTTATTATCAAGGCAATGAACTCGGTGCCGCAGGTAAGTCCACATCATGACTACCTTAAGTCATACAGAGATATGTTATCATTAAAACATTTTGTTATAACTTTCAAGAACTCACAAGTATATTAAATAAAGGTGCAATCTATATAATACTTTAACCTAACCCATGACCATAAGACCATCACAATGGCAGTCGACTAGTTTAAATACCAAACCTCCTGGTTACTTTAAAATATAGAGTTGTTTAGAACAAGTGTAATATCTTCCCATGGATGTAAAACCATCACGATGGAAGGTGGCTAGTTTAAATACCAAACCTACTAGTTACTTTAAAATACAGATTTGTTAAGAAAAGGTGTAATATCTTCCCATGGACATAAGACCATCAACGATGGCAGCCGAAGGGCTTATCATAAATCAAACATAAACATATTTACATAGTAAAGATAAAAAAAACAATACCGGGGTGTTGTTCAACCAAGGATTGATGCCCATTTTTTAATTCAATACAAAATACACACACACACACACACACATAGTAATGGATATAAGATGGAAAAACCCGAAAAGGGTTTTTAAACACAACCATTTAATAGTTTAAACAAATAAAAAACTAGTTATCTTAATCGTTGCAGCCACCAAGAATCCCTCACGACCTCTGTCCAGTGAGACCTGCAACACAATTTGGTTGGGTTGGTGTGGATAACACAAGTTAAAAGAATTTTTTAAAACGAAACCGAATTTTTGAACCAGGTTTGAGTGCAGACTTACCTAGGAGTTTGGAAATGTGGGCCTAGGAGGAGGTGATCCTGTCACCTTCCTCTCCAATGCTGAAACCTACAAGTAAGCCTTATTACAATCAGTACATTGTATTTATCTTTTAAAAACCAGAATAAAACTTAAGCCTCTTGAACTCTTACCTTCACATTTGGAAATGAGGGCCAGGGGTCAGATCCTCCGAGCACCCTTATCCCTCCACGGTTTACAAACACCAAAACATATCAGTAAAATGAAGAAAGTAAAGTAGTGAACAAACCTTTTAAATTGCAAAAAGAAGTTATCAGTTACGCTTACCTTGGGAGTGGACTGTTCATGGATTTGGAAGCACCAGCTAGTCATTGGAGCGCCGGTGTGGTTGGAAACATGTCAGGTTAGACGGGGAAGCATTTTCTACCACAGAGGAACAAAAAAAATTCCATTAACCCTGTGAAAAATTGAGTTGGGAAAACACAGAGCAGAGCTCAGCTCTAGACCGACCTCCGACAAGTAAAAACAACTCAAATTTGAAACTCAAACACAGTAAAGGCCCCTTTCAAAACCCTATTGAACTTTAACAATCTCACCATCCAGTTTTAGGGAAAGGATTAAATCCCGTACTACCTTGTTGTCCTGGCTTCATTTCTAACTCGCAGCAAGGACATGTTTAAATGTCAACCGGAGGTACAAATTTAATTGCATGGCTGAAATCATTACAAATCAAATCATTTTGAATCCAACCATGGATATCGTTTAATGGCCAAACATATAACCTATGCCTTAGATCTTCAGATTATAACACATCTTATGTTATAACCAAACCTTATAGCATGTTAATCAACGTTGCATCAAAACCACACCATGCATCATGTACGCATAAGCTAGAACCTCATGGAGTTGGTTTTGGGACATAATGCCATCATAGGTTATCGCTAGATCCATATCTCTCCCATGGTAAAACATAACATGTGTTTAATAAAAATTCTTATACCTTAGCGCTAGGTTAGGATAAGGTATTGGGGAAGGTTTTAATCATAACATAGAACTGGGAATAAAAATATTAAACAATATAATCATGTTAAAACCATATTGCATGCATAGTATAGGTTATGTAGTATACGCTATAAACCATGGCTAAAATCATATGAGATACTATTTACTCATGCAAATCAAGGACTATAAAGAGATTCTTCAAAACCAACAGATGTAGATTCATGCCAACCAAATAGTATGTAAAACCCTCACTTTTGTTAATATTAAGAGGTTGTCGTATGGAGGACCATACGCTTACAAACCCTAAGCCTCTCATGTTTAGGGGCGAGTCTCTACATACATAGTGTAAACTATGTTAGGGCCAAAACCCTGAAAGTATAAGATAAATCAATAAAGAACAAGTTAACAAAGTACATCACCTACGTGAACATGGTTGAAGGTTCCGAAAGGAACTAGCCATCATAGGCATCAACAAACCTATCATAACCAATAGGAAGAATATATTAAAACTAGAAGCAACAAAACATAGGATTCTGCTAAATAAATGTAAAAGTATTGCATGTAAAAAAAATATTTACAATTTTTTGGTATGTTACATAATGGTATGAGAGCACGGTTACAACACTAGGCATGAATCGGCTCAACACTACAACTGCCACAGAAAATAGAAAACTAACTTCTATTTTATTTTGGTTAAATTCTCTTACAAACATCAAGAGAAGCACAACTATATTTTGCAGGAAACATGGCAGATGCAGAGATGTCTGCAGAAGATGAACATCACCCAGAAAATCCTTTAAATAACGAAGAGGGTAACTTAAGGGATGGAGAAATTTGGGTAGACTTAAATGACAATCGGGATAATTAATCTGAACTAAAACTAACTGTCAAAGAGTTAAGGTTTGAATTAAGAAAAGTTAAGGAAGATAACGAGCGGATTCTAAAGGCTCAAGAAGAACTAAATGCTATTATGTTAGCTAAGATCCATAACAATGAAAAAGAAAATAATAATAAGGAATTTGAACAATAAATTCCTAAAACGGCGCCTTACAAATGTAAGGGTAGAAAGCTGAAATTTTCCAGCCATAAACCTGACACTTCAAGTGAAGAGTCAGTTAAACATCATAGAAAACAACAAGAGTCAAGCGAAAGCAGTGACAATAACAAAAAGAAAAATAAATACAGATCCTATGAGGAAATATCTAGGGGAGTTTAAGAAAATTAAACCACCCATGTTTAATGGGGAAATTGGGAAGGACGAAGAAGTAGAAGCCTAGTTGTCCGAAATGAAAAAGTATTTTCAGATATACAACTACTCTAATGAATTAAAGGATAAAATGGCCATCTATAATTTGACTGGAAAAGAAGATATATGGTGGCAAGACATAAATAAGGTTAAAGGGATAAAAGAGAGATATGTAACCTGAAAAACAGTTAAAAATTTATTTAAAAGAAAGTACCTATAAACAAGAATATTATGAAGAAACAGAAAAAAAAGAAGAAGGTTATGAACTAAGGCTAGGAGCCATGACGATGAAAGAACTATGTATTAAGTTTTTATGTCTGCTTCATTATGTTCCTTATATAATTGATGAGAAACCTAAAATATAGTGGTTCCTCAATTGTTTTCCCATCATGTTACAAGAATGGATTGAGTATGACAATCCGAAGATGCTAGAGGAAGCAATGAGGAAGGAAAACTTTGGTTACGACCAAAACAAGAATAAAAGGGAAAATGCATCACCTTGGAAAAATGAAAGGCCAACTAATTTTGATCCTAGAAAGAAGCACGACAAGTTCCATAAAAACACAGGAAATAACTATAGGTAATATTAGGGTAATAACTACAAAGGATTTAAACCCCAAAATTTTGCAGTAAAAGAACCTTCAACTATTCTTAATAAAAACCCAACACAAAAAGAACCTTTAAAATGTTGGGAGTGTGGAGGGCCACACTAATTTAAAGATTGTGCAGTATGAAAAAATAATTTTAATATCCATTCTATCCAAGAAGTAGTTACAGTTGGGGACATGGCAAGGAACATGCCCAGAATTTGCGCTGCATTGGAAAACCGACAAGCATACCACCATACTTCTATGGTCAAAATTGAAGGTATGATAAGCATTTAAACTATCTCTATGTTAATTGATATAGGTGAAATTCTGAGTTATATATCATCTAGAATAGTTGAATTATGCAAGTTGGTAATGAAAAAGTTTGATAAGTCGTGGCTAGTACATTTAGCCACCATTACAAAATGGATAGTTACTAGTCTTGTTAGAAATTGTAAATTGATGATGAATGATTTCATTACACATGATAATGTAAATATTATGCCTTTAGGATCCTATGATTTATTAATAGGAATGGATTGGCCAGAGGAACATAAATTTGTGTTAAACTATTTTGACAAAACCTTTACATGTACTGACAATAATGGAGATAATATAAAGTAAAAGGGATCCCTAGGAAAGTGACAATATAATAAATCTCTTCGTTACAAATGAAAATATCAGTATAGAAAAATATGTAAGGTGTTTTTTTGTCTATATAATGAATAATAATGAAAATGATAACAAACTTAAACTAGAAGACATACCAGTCTTGAAGGATTTTGAAGACATATTTTTGGAAGAAGTCCCCGGACTTCCTCCGAAAAGAGACACCGACTTCACGATCGATCTGATACTCAAATCAGTACCAGCATTGAAAGCTCCATATATAATGAATATGATAGAACTTACAACGATGAAATCACAACTACAATAACTAATCGATAAAAATTACATTTGACCAGGTGTATCTCCCTGGGGAGCATCGGTCTTGTTTGTGAAAAATAAGGACGTAACATTAATATTATGCATATATTATCGACAATTAAATAAAATGACTATTAAAAATTGTTACCCACTCCCTCGGATAGATGATCTATTTGATAAATTCCGCAAAGAAACTATCTTTTCGAAGATAGATTTAAGGTCTAGTTATCATCAAGTACGAATAAAAGATGATGATATCTTTAAAACAACATTCAGGACCCGCTACAGTCACTATGAGTTTGTCATAATGCCTTTTGGGTTGACAAACACACCTGCTGCATTCATCTATTTAATGAACAACTTCTTAAGCAACTACCTAGACAAGTTAATGGTTGTCCTCATCGATGACATACTAATCTACTCTAAAAACGAACAAGAACATAAGGAACATTTACGAATAGTTTTGCAAGTACTAAGAGAACAAAAACTTTATTTAAAATTAAGTAAATGTGATTTATTTAAAGATAAGATTCAGTACATTGGACACGTAGTGTCCGAGGATGGAATCTCAATTGATCCAGACAAAATAAATGCCATCATGGAATGTGTTAGCATTTTTTTTCCTTCGCGTAGAATGATGGGGAGGGTAAGACAGAGCAATCAAGTCCTAATAATGCGTAAGAAATACTATACGCATATTATCCAAAACTACACAAAAGGGGATAGCACTTCAACGGTGGTGATATGGAGGCGAGCTAGATCAACGGATATAGTGGGTTTCACAAATCTAACAAGTGTTTCCCAAGTCACCTTTGTGTTTTCGCGGAACAAGTTAGAATGACCGCTGCTATCGAGGGTCAAGTTCGACAAAGGGGTAGATCAACGGAGGAGGTTGATTTCGTTAAATCAAAGAACTCGTGGAGATTCCATTTCCTAAATCCGTGAAATGGGATAAATAGAGGTAATTCTCAACAGTGTGGATCGAGCCGAGGAAAGATCCACAGCTGGCAGTGTCTCTGCTAATTGAACACGCTCAGGGGGGAAATGTCTCCAGGATATGTGAAATATAACACTCCCTTTACACATGGACGATGGAGATCAAAGACATTCAGATCGAAAGGAAGGAAAGGATTCTGCCTGGAAAATGTTGTAGGAGGATAGATCTGTGACGAAAAAGGTGGTCTTGCATACGATTTGTTCATTCCAAAAGGGCCCTGTAGATGTGATATTTTGATACAAGTGTGCAAAAGGTCGAAGTGATAGGTAATTGAATGCCTCAACGCCATTGGAGCATATCTGCAGTTGAAAAATCATCTCCACGGCATAGATCGCCCTCTTGAACCCAAACGTTCGGTGCATTAAGCATATGTAAATCAGGAAAATATCCCAATGATTGAACTGTAGGGGACAGGTATGGCTTCCACACAAAGTGGGAAGACATAGTGAACAAGAATATTTGGATATTGTCATTAGGAAGGGTAGATGAATAAGGGATGTCTATGTCCATGTGTCATGAGCCAAATGGGAAATGATGGGAACTGATGCCAGAGGCCATTTCCACAGCCAACAGTATAGAATCACAGCAGAAAGGGGGACGTGACGGGGATCTCCGCATGAAGTTCAGATCTAAAACCCATGTTACTACATGTGTTTTCATCATGCTACTTGATGACAAAGTGTGCGAGAGTGCTGATGGGGTCATCATTAGGTTCGGCCTTCCAGCTCTTTATAAACACCATTTTCAAAGCCATTGGGAACAGATACTGAATGAATGTAGAAGAGAAGTTAAGGTGGTTGAATTCTAGTCTACTGGGAATCCTGAGAGTCTTAAGGGAAGTATGCGATGGCTTCCTTGTATAAAAAATATGCTTGCCAAGGTGTTCTTTTGGTTGGTGAGTCTCATCCTAGAGTTCCACTATTCCTAATTTTTCATGCTAAGGGAACTCCAACCATCATGGTAAGGGCGTTCATTACAATAGAGAATCCATCTAGTGCCAACGAGGTCATGGCAAGGATGTTCATCACATTAAATGGACCTCCTAGGGCTAGTGAGGGCATTACTGTCCTAGTAAAATACAACACCCCCACTGGTGTTGTTCCTGGAATTTCATGTCCAATGGGAATCCCTCCAAAACCTCCGAACGTGGTTTCTATCTCCATAATCTCAGCACGTGGTGGCCATTACTAGAGGCGACCGGTTGGAGAGAATGCTCGGACGGGAAGAGAGGTAGTCAAACTCCTCCATCACCATCTTTGTGAATTCCACTTTTCAACTTTATCTAGGGTGGTGACGAATATGGGGAGGTGTCACACCGTGTGACCTATAGGAAGACCTTCCTCCTAGGAGGAGAGAAGAAAAAGAATGACAAGCCTCCTTAAGGACCTGTTACTATCAAAATCAGTGTGAACTTCTTCAAGTCCCCTCGAATAACAGTGTTACCAGGAGATAGGGGGGCGAGGTGGAAAGCTAAACACAGAAGGAACACAAACCTTCTTGCCAGCTGTGAACACAGCCAGAAAGGTGCCATTGAGGATAGAATGAACAAAAATGGCTCGAAGAGGAAGAAACACATTGCATACCCCACAGTAGAATAAATTATTCAAGCCAGTTCAGCAGCAAGCCATTGGAGAACGTCCTGAGCTGTCATTTTCAAGACATGTGAACCCGAAACTGAAGACGGTGCACAACCTCTTAAGACTAGCATGTGCATTTTCTCCATACTGTTTTATTTTATGTATGTAAACCGTGGTGTATATTCCACGTCCTAGTTTGTTAAAGTTTTGACTGTGATTGTAACTGACCTCTGGCCCTGTTTCGAGGTTAGTCTCGGGGGCTAGAATAACTATAAAGATACTCCCTTGTGATATATTGGTTCTTATGTAATTTGATCCATTTTAATACAAGAAACATAGTCGAATGCAGGCCTTTGAATGTAAGAATTCCTGTGTATTTCTCAATTGTAGTCTATAATATCCTCTTCTTACGTGCATGTACTTCCTGTTATTTATTTACATTATGTTTTCTTCATGTCTTTAACTTAGTGTATAATGGTTTGGAATTCATATTCTTATGCTTTGGCCATTGTTTTATACATTCACCAAATTCTTCTTCCAAAGTTGGTGTAGAATTAATCCTTGCGGTGCTCTACATTGATGGAATGTCATCATTCTTCATTTTTCACCAGACCCAAACATATCGACCGTGGCCGAAGTGATATCTTTCTCTTGCAGAAATTCCCTATGTAGACTGCTCTGTGTTTCTTGGTATTTTTGACCCCATAGCCTAATACATCTTCACCTCGTTTTGACCACCAATCCTTGAAATTCATTTTGCGACAATATATCTGGCCTTGTTATGTATTTGTGAGAGATACCTATCTGGAAATGGGGAAGTGAGCTCCCTTTCCTAAGGAGGTTCTAGTGTTACCTCAAGGCCCACCTTTCCACAACATTTTGGGTACGGTTCTGAGTGCTAACAAATTGGCGCCATTGTTAAGGAATGAAATTGAAGATCATCCCTGGGAAAACAACAAAGATTCATAGGGTTTTTATGGGAAAACAGAATCCCTTGCAAGTGAAAAAGGTTGTATCATTTTTCCTGTTAACTCCACTAAAAAGATTCTGGAAGGCAACTCCACCGAGGACATCAGTAACCAGAAGAACCGATACCCGAAGGAAGGTTTAAATCCTCCTGGACTATAGATGATAAATCTTTCACCTAGTAATTTCACTTTCCTGAGAACTGGCGGTCCGAATGCTTCAACAACTCCATTGAAGCCTTGATCTAGAAAGTCAAATCTCAAAAGGAGATTGGGGGATTTTTCTATGGTATTGGACTCACTGTGAAAGCATGGATAGACTTGATGAAAAGACAAGGTACTTGAGATCCAACTTTCTCCAAAACATCCTATCCTTCCTTGTAAATATTTCCTTCTCTTTTTGTAGGTTTATTAAAATAATCGCTCATGCCTTATTTTGCCCCGAACAAAGTTTTGAGTTCACCCTTGTATACCCTTCCTTACAAAATAAGAGCATCTCTTTATCCGGTATGTCTGATTCAAATCAAGACCTTTCATCTAGAGTCCCTGATATCAAGGAGCAATTTAGTAAACCTCACAATGTTGTGTCGGAGGGTATATCTCTTCCACCTAGCCTTGTTCTGTCCAATACCCGAAGCCAATATATACCTCTCTATTTGCCCCAGGCCCTTCATGATTTCCCCAAAAGAAACTGCAAATACCTTCCTAAGTTTGATAGAGAATCTGAAGACCTTACAGTTGAGGATCATTTACGATCCTTCGAGTATTTCCTTGACCTTTTTGAGATAGAGCATGATGATGTTCGTATGAGGGTTTTCTCCCAATCTTTGCAAGGAAATATTAAAAAATGGTTCAGACAACTGCGGCCTAGATCCATCTCTACTTGGGAGGAGTTTTCTCATGCCTTTTTAGGATTCTGGGGTGAAATAATATCATGGGACCAAGTACTCTGAACCAAGTATTATGGGGTGGAATTTTATTCTATGAAGAGACACAAAGGTGAAACTATGTCAAGTTTCAATAGGAGGTTTGCAAGATTTTATTAGAATATTCCAAAAGAGATTCAATCGTTAGAAGGTGCTGCCAAGTTGCTTTACGCATCTGGTTTTCCTCCTGAATTGTCTTTACTTATTTTGGAGAGGAAATCAGTAACATTGTAGAACATGTTTTCTGATTCATTGGAGGTCGAAGAGAATCTTAGGATGTCAAAAACATTCTTGGGCCTTGGTTGTAATCATAAAGTTGCTAAAGAAACAAGTCCGGCCGAGCTGTGTGGGGCAGAAGAAACATTCTCTTGCAAATCTACCCCTTTCTCCAGTAGACATAAAGAAGATCAGTATGATAACAGAAAGGTTGGCGGTTCTACTAGTTTGTTTTCTAAAGATTGCAACCAGCCTGTTGTAGGTTGTGTCCCTGGTAATTAATATGAGGATTTTGGTATGCCTATATATGATGAATATGAGGACGACTACTCAGATATAATTCCCGGTGAAACAACTATGGGTTCTACAAGTCTAGGACCAGATAGGGAAGGAAGTGAGAATTCTAGAACAAATTCTTCTCACTACAGAATTTGAGGCCAAAATCCGACGACTACAATGTCTGAAATTTGATACTAACTTGTCGGGTATTCGACACCCTCAATATTTTTTATCGTTGATGGCGTAACGTCGGATAGTCGACAGCCAAGACAAGGCTATCGGATTTCCTATGGCACGACTGTTGGATTTCCTATGGCAAGGCCATCGGATTTCCTATAGCAATGCAGTCGGATTTCCTATGGCAATGCTGTTGGATTTCCTACGACAAGGCCATTGGATTTCCTATGAAAATACCATTGGATTTCCTACGGCAAGGCCGTCAAATTTCCTACGACAAACTACCGTCGGAGCCACAACAATTTCGTCAGATTGGATGAAATTGAACGTCGAATAACTGACGGGATATTGTATATTAATAAAAAAAAATTGTATTCAGTGGCAAGTTTACTTTAAGATATGATATAGATATCATTGTATTTTGATATATTTTGGTGGATGTGTTTAAGTTTTAATATATCATCAGGACCAAAGATATGTAGGTCTCTTCATTTGAAAGAGGATTCAACATAGATGGAATCTAGGTAGCTATATGTAAATAATTTGATACTTATAGGTAGCTATGATAAGCACATTGCATGATGTAATAATAAGTTGGCAAGTGGATATGACATGAAAAGCATTGGCCTTGTGCAGTAGATTTCTGGGTCTATAGGTTTTTCATCTGTAAATTTGGCACAAAGTGGAGATTCTACAGAGAATTCACATGCTAGACCACAATCCTTGGCCACTCCTATGGTTCCAAATCTAATGTTGCTAATTTAGAAGCATCTAATAGTACTCTATTAAGAAGAATCTAATAGTTTTTTTTCCCCTTGCATAATTATACAAGCCAAGAAAGAATAAAAATAGGAAAACCAAATACAATCTGATTCCATAGCTACAAATCTGCTTCAGAATTTTGGAAACACAGTGTAAGGTTTTAATTTCTCAACATTTCAGGCTCAGTAGCTCAGCCCCTCATTAGGTTCCAGATTTGGTTCCATGACTACAAATCTGGCTAACATAAGTTTTCTATAAAATTATGAGATAGGCATCAAGACTTAAAAATCCAAGACAAAGACAAAAGGACAAGATGTAATACCTAAATTATCGATTGAGGCAGCGAACTCAAGTGCACCAAAAACAATAGTTGCAATAAGGGCAATGTGTAAAAACTGGGGCAGATTTCATGACAGATGAATGTTAATTTGCAATGTGAAAACCTGTGTCAATTTATCCTCCATAGGTTGGCTGACAAGTGATGCAAATATAGTAGGGAGACCCATCATACTTAAGAAGGAAAAAGTCACTCATTTTACATTATTTTATATGGCTTAGTACTTCACCATATTCAAGTCTTAATAGATTAGCTCCATTTTTCCTCTTCAATAGTAAGGAACAACAAGGAAGCTTATCCCCGCCTTGGAATCAATCCCAACAATAATTTTTTTATATTTATCTGCCCTGCACAAAGACGCCAAAAACAAGGAAGCTTATGTCCACCTCGAAATCAATCCCATCAATGGTTTTTAATATTTCTCTACCCCACACAAAGAAGCCTCTATTACTAGGGGTCAAGAATGCATGATATATTCCCCATACTTGGAGCACGGGAGAATCCTTTTCTATGGCTTAGCAGATTCACCATATTCAAGAGTCTCAATGGATTAGCTGTGTGTTCTCTGTAGAGCAAGGGAAAAAATGAAGCTTACCTCTGGCTTGGAATCAATCTTCCCTCAATGTTTTCCATATTTCTGACCTACACAAAGATGCCTCTATTATCGAGGTTCAATAGTGTATGATGTATCCCCAATTCCTAGAGCATGGATGGAGAAGAAATACCATGAAAAATTATACCAGTATATGGTATATACTCATGTCTATG
The DNA here is from genome assembly GCA_001517045.1 of Pseudotsuga menziesii. Taxonomy (NCBI): domain Eukaryota; kingdom Viridiplantae; phylum Streptophyta; class Pinopsida; order Pinales; family Pinaceae; genus Pseudotsuga; species Pseudotsuga menziesii. The sequence continues at coordinate 141,562 of LPNX010409292.1, read as the reverse complement.
TACCAGTATATACCTCTATACTCATGATGTATCCCTTGTATACCAGTATACAGGCTGGTAACTCCCCAAATTACTTTTCATTACTAACTTTATTAAAATTCCATTGCCTTACTGTCAATTTGAGTTCTATAACCCTTAATTTTGCAGTTACTTTTGTCTTTACTACTTACATTATTGTTTGTATAGCCACCCAGTAAATTGGGAAAAACAAGGATATAGCATAGGTGAAGGTTGCAAAAGGCAAGCTTATAAACAAAAGGAGTGGTAACTCAAAAGGCAATATGGAACCGTTATAACTGAGTTTAATTTAGATATAGAGAATGGCGAAGTGAAAAAAATATTTCAAGCTAAGAGTCATATTTATATTCGAAGCTATTAGAACCAAACAATTCAGACCAGTTTGGGTGTTTTCCATTCATAGCTGGTTGTTTTAAATGTTTTGAAACTTGGACTCCGACTCCAACTCAACTCTAACTCAGCTCTAATTCCAATAGGGCCCATAGTGAAGCTCTAGGCTTAGAGGTTTCTTTAACTGCCGAAACAAGCCACCAAGCTATGAGATCAAGTCACCAAACATCATTAGGTAGTTCTCAAGCAATTTACTGGATATGGAATTAGGAATGATGCAGTCATTATAGACAGGGCCAAACTTCAGCGTCACCAGCAACTTGAAAGGCTTTTATCTAGCTGGAAACCACTACTGTGATTCTACTCATGATGTCTTCACAAGCGCATGTGATACATGTTAAATTTTTTATCTAATAACATAAAGGGGAAAAGAAAAGAACCATAAAGGTTCAAACACAATTCTAAAGAGATTCAAAGTTTATTTTATTGCCCATTATTGAGAAATATTACATTTTTGAAAGAAGTTGTAATAACACAAAATATCTAGTGGGGATTTCAAAATTGTACTCATTTAAAGGAAGAACCATGTCCCTGCTTGAAGGAAAATCGATTGTAATATTTGGGGTGCAAGCTCAGTGGTACCCAACGCCCCCATCATTGTTGTGGAAGATAGGTGCATGATCGGTTGTACCCGACACCCTTTTGTTGTGTTTATTATTGACAAGCAAGCATTATTCTATCGACACTTCTAAATGGGTAAAGGAGGAAAATGACTACAAAATGCTTACCATGAAATTGAACTTCTTCAACAAGATCTTGAAGATGCTTTTCATGAAATTTACAAGCTACATAAACTAGAAAATTCGATAGGGGGCAATTTTTTTAAAGAAATTGTTGATTGCACTAGAAAACACATTAGTGAACTAACATAAAAGTTGGAATAAGTGGACGAATGGGTGAATAATCTCCTAAATATTCATGATAAGAAAGATCAAATGATAGAATCATTGTACCAAGAGTTAATGGCAAAGGAAACTGCGTTGTTGGCAATGAAACATGAAGTAAAAAATTTTAACCAGGAAAAAGTAATGTGTGATGCACATGATTATGAAATTTGTGATACAAGTAATTTGCTTCAAAAGCTTGATGGTTTGGGTGATTGCAGTAATTTGGTTGATGCTAATGTTGATGATGTACATGTGTATCTCATATTGAAGATGATTCTGGTGATATTTTTAAAAGTGAACCTGATAGTGAAGATGATGATATTGGATGTTTTAAAAAGGATACAAAGGGAATTAAGTCCAAAATTCAAAATGATGAATAAAATGGGTTCTGATGGAAAAGGTTTAGGCAAGAACATCCAAGGCATCCAAAATCCCATCAAGATATGTATAAGGCCAAGATATGAATGCCTTGGTTATGAAGGTCAAACAAGCAATGATGACATCAAATTTGTGAAAGCAGAAACATCAACAGACAAGGAATTATCTACAAGTAACATTGCAATGAAACAGGAGCAAATGTAGGAACAATCTTGCATTCAATTGGACTTCCATGTCATCATTTGATTTGGGATATGTTCCCTCCATGACACTTGTGATGGCTAATCATCAATTGGATGGTACAAACTATGGAGCTAAAAGGCCACAAAACTACTATCAATGGCTTCCAAGGCGATTGAAGTCATGGCACTTGCATAGGTACATTCATCTATGCCTCAGATGGAAAGTTGTTCTTACAAGTGTACCCCCAATCATTTATAAAAATTGGTCTCAAACTAGTTTCAAAATGGGAAAAATGCCTCTTGGCATGAAACTTGATCTTCTAGGAAACCATTTCTTCATCAAGATGGGCTTGAGACACCAATAAATCAACTATAGGGAAGTAAGTCCCCTTTTGTATTGTTATAGTTATTTTAACAATTTTTATCTTCCTTCAGTCTAGTCTTCATTTGAGCCATTTTCTCGTCCATCTTCTGTAGTATATTGTGTCCCAATATTGCCTAGTATTCTAAGTGATCCCAACTTAATGGGGTTATTACAAATTACAAGCAAAGGTAGTCTAGAAATATTTGCCCTATGACAAAGATTGCTTGTAATTGGTAAATGGATTATAAATATTTGTCCTATGACAATCATCAACAAAGGAATTCTAGAAATTGTTTAGGATTTGTATCAACCATAGATTGCCACTTGTTGCAAGATTGGGTGACTATTTGTTGGAAAAAAATTCCTAAGTGTCTGCTACTCATATTTTCCAAAATGCTAGGATGATGGGAGGGAAGCATACTATTGGCATATTCAACACTACTACAGCAAGGGACCGAGACACCGACACAAAGCAAATGTTGAGCTCATGCAAGAAAGATTTACAAAAGAAAAAACAAAAGATTGAGACTTCTAATGAGACTACACAACAACACTCACAAAAAGATGAAACTAGGAGATGGAGGGGATGGAGTCTGGAGTATGACCAAGAAACATTGAGCACACTCACTATTCAAAGAATTTTGCAGACAAGTCCCCCTTTAGCTACCATGATTTTTTCATGTTCTTAAAAATTCAGCTACAACCATATGTTAAATCAATTTGACAAAGGTTGTTCAAATGAACCCCAAGAAAAAGAAGGCAGCAAAAGAAGAATTAGAGAATCTACAAGTTACATAAGTTATTATTCAAGTAGACAAAAGCAAATGGGTGTCACCCATTGTAGTGGTAAAGTAGAAAAATGAAAATTTGCATATCTACATGGGTTTCCAAATGTCAAATAGAATGACAGACATAACCTTTTGCAAAAGAAATACTTCAGGGAGTTTCCAATCCAAATTTCTTAAGTTTCATTCTTTTTTAGATAGGTGTTCCGGCTACATCCAAGTTTCCTTCAGATCATAGGATCAAGTTCTGACAACATCAAACACTGAATGTGTAGCAATAAACATTGACAACAACAACAGTTGTTTAACCTATGGTGGCATGGAATTTCAAGCTACATATTGGCAAATGAAGAAAACATTGAAAAATCATAACAAACTACAAACATGGAAGATAACAGGATGTTGACAAAAGAACTGATAATCCCCTCAGTAGCCTGTTATCTACAACCCTTAAAGAACCACCTCAGCTCAATCCTGTGGGGAACATGTTGTTGTGTTATCTTGTGATATCCCGTAGTTACTTGAGCTGTGGTGGTCTGTCCTAGGAAGAAAAAGGATCAAATGAAAGTCCTAAGTGATTTTGGCGTAATATAAACCCCTCAAACATGAACTCTAAGCAAAAGGTTTCTGGCTTGTAAGGGTCTTGTTCGAAAGGGTATTTAAGTTTTTAACTTCCAAAAACTTAAAGGTTGGCCTCATTCAAAGTAGACAACTCAAATCATATACTGCAATTTCAAAACCTAAATGGTGAACTTTGTGTTTACATGTTTTAAGTAGCACATTTTGTTAAAAATAGGGGTTGGCCCTGGCCAACTGTAATTGAAATCCAATGAATTAAACTACCACATAATCATGCTTTCATTAGTCATGTGTTCTTTGTAAACATCCTAGGTATCTGACCTTGTGCCAATTACAGTTTCCAAGTCCTCACAAGTTCCAACTCTGTTGTAATCATGCATACCATTATAAAGTTGAATCGTACATGGGATTTATCAAGTCAAGGTGAAATGATGATGCAATCCAGCTGAATAGATTAATAGGCTCATGCAAAGAAACATATTTCTGATAGATCAAAATTTTAAAAATTCTTGAAAAAGCTTGTCCAATGGTAAAATCAGGTTAGATTTCGTTGCAAGAGTTGGCATGCTAAATTCATGTTAGACAACAAATAAAGAACAAGCACGAAGCTTACTAAGATAAATTGGCATATTTGTTGCATGTGGCTTACAATACAGAAAGAGGAAATGAATATGTGCTTTGAAAGCATATTTCACCTTGTTAGCCACAGTAGAGCATTGTGCAACTAGAAGAGCCCTTGGCTATTTTCTCTTCAATCTCCTTACGCACAATATCATATAACAAACTATTTTCTGAAGGATCCAATTCGTACTTAGCATCCAATCTCTGCAAAATCATTTGGAAAAATAGTTATCTGACATGCTAGAAATGGGAACAATTTATGTTTAAAATATGCACTATTTAAACTTTAGGTCAAAAAATAACCACATAATTGAACTAGTATTAAGTAATTACATGTAAGGATAAGTAAAAACCAAATCCAAAAACTCAAACAACAAGATGTGACTAAAAAACACAAAATCAGAAACATGAATATTTGTCAAATGCTTTCAAACTATAAGAAAAATAAACACTCTACCTTAAAATATATCTTTTAGAAACTATGGTCATGAAAATGAAGACCTGAGTTAAACTACATTTTTAAAAGATCGAATCTTAGTGCCCCTTCATAGAACCTAAGAAAAGTTACATTTTGAATGCTAGGGGTATTTGATATATGTAATTTTGTTTTGCAAGAAATGAAATTACGATTTTTCCCATCAAAATAAAAAGATATCCTTAAGAAACCCATTCCTAGCTAGTCAGAATTAGAAGTTTTTGAGAAAAAGCCAAAAACTAACCCCATTGATTACAAAGATTTATATTTATCATAAGGATTCAAAAGTGACAAAGTTGAAAACAATAAGCGTTTGAATGTAAAGAGATCCTTTCATTAACGATTCAATATTGAAATTGTTATTGGCATAGGTTCTTGGATATTAACGATTCAATGAGATTCTTGAGTGTGTCTCTTAAATCCATCAAACTCTCAGTTTTTGCAGAGTAGGTCCCATGTCCACCATTCTGAGAGCATCCCACTTGAAATCCATCCATAACAGGTCTGAAAGGACTGCCCTGATAAGTAAAAACCCACTAAAATATCTTGCAGACAAATGTACTAAAAAAAAATAGGGAAGCAGTTTGTAGGGTCTCAAGAAAAGTACTACTATGCAGAAATTTAAGCAGATCTAAGCTATGTAAACTGCCATTGCCCAAAATAAGCCAGAGCACTTATCTTTATGGAGTTTGAATCTCGTTTTGCATTGAGGTAAAACCTAGTTACCTTCACTCCGATCATACTCATAGCACGTCCTGTAGATTGGAAATGCACATTCGCTGCAAGAAGCAAAAAGCTCTCCATCCACTGTGAGGCCAACATCATCAATACAAATATGGCAATTTGTGCACTCAAATGATGTAGAAGCTTAGGTTGCAAATTACCCATGAAATCTTGTTAACTATAATGCTATGAATTCGACAACACAATAGTATTGTTATCTGTAGTGCTAGTGCTATGAGATACATCTCAAAACCCCCAACTAAAAAAGCATAATGCTGAAGCGGAGCTGGCCGAAAGTCAGCGCAGATGACATTCACTACTAAAATGGTTGATTGTAGAGGGACCCGAATGATTGTTTCAAACCAATTCAGATGAGGAAGTTCATTGTAGAGGGACCTGAATGATTGTTTCAAACCAAACAATCTTCTGCCTCTGCAAACCCTAACCGTTGCAAACCCTCCTCTGTGTAAACACACTTGACCTCCAGCAACCTCCTCTGCATGACCTCCGACAAACCTCCTATGCATGACCTATGGATGTGGAGGTATATTGTATTGGATCCACCATTAAATTATTGATTGGTTTATTTGTTTCACGAAGAAATATTGTGTCCGGACAGTTGTGGTTTTATATATATATATATTGCCCTAGTGTCAGAAATTCAATGACATAGCCCTAGTGTCGAAAATCCTACGCCCTAGTGTCAAAAATTTGACGACGCTAAAATAATTTAAAAGGATCATTACTTTTCATCGTTACTATTCGACACATCCGTACGATACGTCGAATGTCATCGGATTTTGTCGTCAGATTTCAGGTTCAAATCCTGTTGTGTCTCCATATTTTCCAAATTCAAAAAGTTCATGTCAAGAGGAAATTTTCTGTTTACTTGGTCTTGTTGAGGAAAATGATCATGCCTTTGATGAAGCAGGTGCGAAGAATGAATTCCTAGTTTCAAAAACTTTGAGCAGGATTCATGATATTTCATTTGAAAACTATCATAGGTACTCTATGCATGACTCCTTTGAGAACCTATCAAACTATGGGCCAGAGAGGTTACCTCCTGAGCAATTTTCACAAGATGATCAGGCAGTAGAGTTCTTTGGAAGCTTCTGTGTTTTTTATGATCCTATCGCCAATTATGTGGAAGGATTTTTCGACCAATAGGATCACCAAGGAGTATATGAAGATCCCGAATGTGATACCTCTTTATGTGTTCCAAACCAAGAAGTTTATTTGCCCGATTCTATTGAGGAGCGCAATGCTTCCTTCTTCACAACACTTGTAATGAATCAAGTTTTAGGTTCTAAAAATTCTCACAGAAATATTGACACCGTAGTTGCAAATGATCTGGGGATCCCCTCACAAAGTTTTATTGAGCAATGACTCTGCATGGTGCTGGAAGAGTGGCAGTTGGAACATTTTTTTCATGACAAATGAACGGCTGAAGAATTCAATAGTTGTCACAAGTTTTACGATCCAGTAGCATAATACATGGTGGGGCTAGGAAATGGTGATGAATGGTTATATATTTATTGTAAAGATCAATTTATTTATTATAATCCTGTGTCACTAGGTCTTTCAGTTCTAGTTTTGGTCCAACATGAAGAGAAATTGGATTTATGGGACCATTTTCTTGGCTGGATTCATTGGAAATCAAAAGCCACTTGATTGGGCAATGAGGTCCTATAGGTAGAGTATGTAGATATAGATGAATAAGCTTGGCATGACAAACATTTCCTTTTAAGCAGTTTTTTGTGTTAGTTGCTTTCATCATTGGTTTAATTTTGGTTTTTGGAGCATTTTGAAAGTTTGCAGCAAAATTTGGGGAGTCGCCCAATGGATTTTGGCACCTGGTCTACGTTGTTCTTTACTACCTCACAGGGAGGATAGCATCTCTAGCTGCAGCCACTTATTAGCACTATTTTTGCTTGATGTAGAATGATGGGGAGAGTAAGACAAATCAATCAAGTCCTAATAAAGTGTAATAAATACTGTACACAAATTGACCAAAACTACACTAAAGGGGATAGAGCTTCAACGATGGTAATATGGAGGCTATCCAGATCAACAGATATAGTGGGTTTCACAAATCTAACAAGCGCTACCCAAGTCACCTTTGTGTTTTCATGGAAAAAGTTAGAACGACCATAGTTTTGAGGGTCAATATCGACAAAGGGGTAGATCAATGGAGGAGGTTGACTCTGCTATATCAAAGCTCTCATGGATATTCTAGTTCCTAAATCCGCGAAATGGGATAAATAGAGGTAAGTCTCAATGGTGTGGATTGATTCGAGGAAATATCCACGGCTGGTAGTGTCTCCGCTAATTGAACATGCTCGGAGGGGAAATGTCTCCAGGATATATGAAATATAGCACTCCCTTAACACGTGGATGATGGAGATCAAAGACATTCAAATCAAAAGGCTAGAAAGAATTCCTCTTGGTGAAAGTTGCAAGAGAATAGATCTGTGACGAAAAAGGTGGTCTTGCGTACGATCTGTTCATTCCAAAAGGGCCTTGTCGATGTGATATTTTGAGATGAGTGTGAAAAAGGTCGAAGTGACAGGTAATCAAATACCCTGACACCATTGGAGCATATCTACGATTAACAAATTGGCTCCACGGCATAGATTGCCCTCCTGAACCCAAAAGTTCATTGCATCAAGCATATGAAAATCAAGAAAATATCTCAATGATTGAACTGCAGAGGATAGGTATGGCTTCCACATGAAGCAGGAATATGTAGTGAATAAGAATATTATAATACCGTCGTCAAGAAGGGTAGATGAATAAGGGATGCCTATGTCCATGTGTCATGAGCCAAATGGGAAACGATGGATGATTCATGCCAGAGGTCATTTCCGCAGCTAGCAGTATAGCATCACAATAGAAAGGACAGCGTGACTGTGATCTTTGGATGAAGGTCGGATCCAAAACCCACATGACCGTGCATGTTTTCATCATGCTACTTGATGACGAAGTGTGCAAGGGTGCTGATGAGGTCATCGTCAAGTTCGGCCTTCCATCTCTTTATAAACACCATTTTTAGATCCATTGGGAGACAAAGACTGAACCAATGTAGAAGATAAGTTAAGGTGGTTGAATGCTAGTCTGCTGAGAATCCTGAGAGTCTTAAGGGAAGTATGCAATGCCTTCCTTGTGTAAAACATCTTCTTGTCAAAGTGTTCTTTTGGTTGGTGAGTCCTAGTTTGGAATCCCATTGTTCCTAATTTTTCATGTTAGGATAACTCCAACCATCATGGTTATAAGGACGTTCATTACATTAGAGAATCCTTTTGGTGCTAGCAAGGTCATGGAAAGGATGTTCATCACATTAGATGGACCTCCTGGGGCTGATGAGGGTATTACTGTCCTAATAGAATACAACACCCCCGCAGGTGGTGTGCCTGGAATTTCCTGTCCAATAGGCATCCCTCCAAAACCTCTGGACATGGTCATTGTCTCCATAATTGCAACACTTGGTGACCATTTCTAGAGGCAACCGATTGGAGGGAATGTCAGACGGGAAGAGAGGCAGTCAAACACCTTTGTCACCATGTTTGTGAATTCCACTTTCCAAATTTATCTCAGGTGGTGACAAATAAGGGGAGGTGCCATGCCATATGACCTATAGGGGGGCCCTCCTCCTAGGAGGAGAGAAGCACAAGAATGACAAGCCTCCTCAAGGACTTGCTATTGTCAAAATCAGTGCAACCCTTCTTAAAGTCCCCTCGAATAACAGTGTTACAAAGAGATAGGGGGCGAGGTGGAAAACTGAACACAGAAGGAACACAAACCTTCTTGCCAGCTACGAACATAGGCAGAAAGGTGCCATTGAGCAAAAAATGAACACAAATGGCCCAGAGAGGAAGAAACATGTTGCATACCCCATAGTAGAATAAATTATTCAAGTTGGTTCAACAGCAATCCGTCGGAGAACATCCTGAGCTGTCGTTTTCAAGACAGGCGAACCCAAAATTGAAAACGGTGCACTACCGCTTAAGACCAGCATGCACGTTTGCTCCATACTGTTTTTTTTATGTATGTAAACCATGGTGTATATGCCATGTCCTAGTTTGTTAAAGTTTTTATCGTGATTGTAACTGACCTCTAGCCCTAGTTTGAGGTCAGTCTCGAGGGCCAGAAGCACTATAAAGATACTAATCCGTCAGAGGGAGAAAGGGTTGGTTTTGGTTGGAACCTATGAGATTTTGGTTATTATGTAATTTGATCGATTTTAATACAAGAAAGAGAGCCAAATTTTGGCCTTTGAATGTAATAATTCCTGTGTATTTATCAGTTGCAGTCTGTAATATCCTCTTCTTACGTGCATGTACTTCTTGTTATTTCTTTACATTATGTTTTCTTCATGTCTTTGACTTAGTGTATAATGGTTCAGATTTCATATTCTTATGCTATGGCCATTGTTTTAGACATTCACCAAATGCTTCTTCCAAATTTGGTGTAGAATTCATCCGTGTGGTGCTCTACATTGATGGACTGTCATCGTTCTTCATTTTTCACCAAACCCGAACATATCGACCATGACCGAAGTGTTATCTTGCTATTCCAGACATTCCCTATGCAAACTGCTTTGTTTTTCTTGGTATTTTTGACCCCATATCCCAATACATCTTCACTTGATTTCAACCACCAATCCCTGAAATTCATTCCGTGACAATATATCTAGCCTTGTTATGTATTTGTGAGAGATCCCTCTATAGAAACGGGGAATCCATTTCCCTTTCCTAAAGCGGTTATGTTGTTACCTCGGGGCCCGTCTTATTAATTCTTTCACATGATCTAGGAACTAAGAATCAATCTCATGAAAGAATAATCAACAAATACTCATGAAATGGTGTTAATCGGAACCAGAATGGTTTCCTCTCTGTATATTCAATAAACAATGAATAGTTACAATACCAATGTTGAGCAATAGTTTAACTCCATGAAGCATTCGAATACCTAAGGAGACAATTTGAATTCAATGAGTGAGTCTAGCTTAACTGACTCTTAGCCATTCAATCACACTTAGTTAACCACTTGACCAAAACCCTAATTGACTCACCAAACCCTAACTAAATTCGAAGTGCAATAAATGACTGAATCTCAACTGAAGGAGATCAAACACATGTCATAGCAAGCCAACCATCAAGTGCTAGTGCTCCATGACTTCAATGAACCCCGATGAGGTTAACTGAAGCTGAACTGACCATCAGAAGTTGGTGGAGGTGCCCTGTTGACTCCAGATCATTAAATAATAATAAATCATCATTAAATAATCATTAAATAATATATTTAATAACAGGAGGTGCCTTAACTGACTGGTTGAACTGATTGTAACCACCAGTTAGCAATTAGGTGCAATAATGTCACTCAGATCACCCCCGGAGTGCTCCAGTTAGCCTCCTTGACTGTAGGTAGGCGTGGGTGTGATTGGATGATGGCAATTAATGCTCCATTGATGTCAATTATACTTAGGATAGTGGTTTAACTAGGCCATTTTGACCAAAAGAGTGCGTATGATGGTAAATGTCTCCAACACGTCTTTCTGCAACCTTTTGGGTTCAATTTTGAGTGCTAACAAACTGAAATGGCTAGTTCCTAAAAACATAATTGACATCAGATCATTTATGGGAATTACCGAATACTACCGGAAGTTCATTGAAGGCTTCTCTAAGATTTCCTACCCCATAAATTCTTTACAAAAGAAAGGTAAAAAAGTTAGAATGGAATGAAAAATGCATGGTAAGCTTTAACAGACTAAAAAACCTATTAACTACCACCCTGATCTTAAATATTGTTGATCCATTCAAGGATTTCGTCATGTGTACTGACGCTTGCAAGGATGGGCTAGGCAAATTTTTATTACAAGACAACTATGTTGTGGCATATGAATCCAGGAAATTAAATGAACATGAGAAAAACTATACAACACACGATTTAGAGCTTGCTGCTATAATTCACGCAAAAAATGTGGAGACATTACCTAATTGGAAGGAAATTTCTACTTATGTCAGATAACAAAAGCCTTAAATATTAATTTGACCAACAAAATTCAAATGCAAGACAGGCGATATGGCTATCTTTTTTAAGCGAATATGATTTTGAAATCAAACATATAAAAGGAAAAGAAAATAAAGTGGCAGACACTCTAATTCGTCATGCAAATTTACTGTTTGCAAACAACAACTATGAATCTGATCTAGAAAATCATATCATTAAGCGCTAAAAAATATGATACAGAATATTAGAATTTGAAAGAAAACACTGCTAAAAAAGGAACAAAATCAAGTAAAACCATATTTCATCCTAAACAAACAAGGACTGTTGCTACATAAAAACAGGATGTACATACCAAAACATAACAGAAATTAAACTTACAGTCATGGATGAGCTACATAAAACACCATATTCAGGGCATCCTAGATACCAAAAAATTATCACTATGATCATAAAGGGTTTCTTTTGGCCAAATATGAAGAAAGAAGTGGCACAATACTTATTTCATTGTCTTGAATTCCAGAAAGTTAAGTCAGAACATCAACATCCTGCAGGATTGTTGCTGCCACTACCCATTCTGGAATGGAAGTGGGAAATAACTAGTATGGATTTTATAACAGGCCTACTAGAGAATTTCCAATAGCATGATTCAGTCATGGTCGTAGTCGACAAATTAAGTAAGGATGTTAATTTTATTCCGGTTAAATCTACCTATAAATTTATTAACATTGCAGATATTTTCATGAAAGAGATATTCAAGCTACACGGTGTACCGAAATTAATAGTCTCGGATAGAGACGCAAAATTTACAGGAAACTTCTGGAAATCCTTGTTTAAAGTTTTGGGAAAACGGTTAAATTTCAGTATTGCATATCATCCACAAATGGATGGGAAAACCAAAAGAGTAAATCAACTCTTAGAATACATGCTAAGGATGTATGTCATGGACAAACTAGGTAAGTGGGAATACTACCTACACTTAGTGGAATTTGCATATAATAATAATTTTCAAGTTTCTGCAGGTATGAGTCAGTTTGAAATATTATATGGGCGTAAGTGTAATACTCCAATCTCATGGAGAAGACCAATTGATAGATTAATGTTAGGACCTGATTTATTAAAATATGTGTAACTAATCGTGAAAAGGGTACAACCAAATTTGAAGGCTTCCCAAGACATGCATAAAAGCCATGTTGACTTAAAAATAACTCCTAGAGAGTTCCAGGTGGGTGATCATGTGTATATAAAGGAAAAGCACAAGAAAAGTTCTTTGATATTGGGAAGTATTCAAAATTGGCACCCAGGTATTGCGGGTCATTTGAAATTCTAGATAAAGTAGGGTCGGTTGCATAACAGTTATCCCTACCACCCAATGTTAAAGTACATAATGTGTTTCATGTTTATATATTGAAAAGATATGTTCATGATGATTCTAATGTGATTGATTGGAATGTAATCTAGGTGGAACCTGAAAGAGAGTTCCAAGTGGGGCTGAAGCGCATTCTAGACATGAGAGAACTTTTACTGCGGAACCGTACCATCAGACAAGTCAAGGTGAAAAGGAAGTACCTTAGTCTGGAAGAATCTACTTGGGATCTCGAAAGTAATATCCAGGAGGCATATCCAGACTTATTCCAAGAAGATGAAATGGAAGAATAAAACAAAAGTTATAACACCGAGGACGGTGTTATGTTTTAAGGGGAGGTGTATCTAATACCCCCTGAATTAATAATTGTTATTGATTCTGCTGGAAAAATACTTTATTTATTATTTTATTATTTTTATTATTATTGAAAGAAAAGTCAAGAATAAAACATTTTTGTAATAAAAACATTTTTATTTAATAAAATATGCTGAAGGGGGGAAAACATGGACATAGTTTTGAAGAGTGTTTGCTGACCCACAAGAGGAAAATACTAGTGGCAGAAGCCATTGAGTGAGAAATTAGGATGCAGGAGGCATCATCCCCAAAAATCAAGTCACAACTCCTAGTTGAGTACTAAAGAGCAGGAGGCTCATAAATGACCAAGTCTTAGGAAAAATAGTATAAATTAGTATGTCCATGAGCAGCGGGAGGATAGCATTGGATGGGGATTAACATCTGTGAAATTCAAGAGATGGCGCATTGAATTATTTTTCTCTTGTGGTTCAACGAACAGGCTTGGGGATTCTGGAGCAAGTAACTTGGTTTCTGTGGGAATTGGTTGGGAGGAACAACTCCTCCACTTTTTTTCCTCGATGTTGGTGCTAGGTTCATAATTTATATTTTTAAATATTGTAGAATATTTTTATATCCTAGATCTGAAGTAGATTAATGTAAATTCTAGCCGTTTTCATTTAGCTTATTGATGTTATACTTTTATCTTGTACCTAATGGAATGAAATCGTCTATTTCTAATTTGTATAGCATATTCCTATATTCGACAATATATTTCCTATGTGTGTCATTTTCCTAAATATTTTCTTAATCTTCATTTACGAAATTAAATTGTCGATTGAATATATAATTCTTGTTTATACTATAGATGTGTATTGTTCAATATAAGCGAATGGAATCCACTTTTATAGTATTCATCCAAATTTCCTACACAATTTAACAGTATCAGATTATAATATATTATTATATAGATATGTAATATTTAGTATAATTATAGACATAATTCATTAAAATAATATTTAAAGTAATATAACTCATAATATTTAATTCGAGGTATTAGAATTGAATGAGATCTATATAGGAATGTTACTATCATAAGTACTTACATAGAAATACTTTAATTAAACTATACAGATCCCATAACCAACTTAGTGCAGTTATTGATATATGATTATCAAATCATGTACAAAGGCAACGAAATCAAGAAAAGGTTACATGAATTAAGATAACCTCCATGTCTATATAATTTACAGTAAAAAAAACCCAAATCAAACCAAACCATTTCTCCACAGATTAAATGGCATTATAGAGGTCACGGCATCGAATCCCTTCAAAGTATTTAATTAATTAACATAATCAAGAAGAAGGTTATTAGACAACAGCTAGGTCTGCCCAGTTACTATAAAAGGAATTCTCAATCAATTATAAACAATCAAATGCTGGATGGATAAAAACATACTCCCCTTTCACTACCAAGATCATGGATCAAATCTCCTCGAGATATTTATTCCACTTTCCTATGAGAAATTTACCCCTCGATCTATAGTAATACAACCATGGAATCATCGAAAGAAAACCAACTTACGGATTGAGGATCCTATTGTTGGAGGAGCTAGTCGGTAAGCCGACTAAGTCAATTAGCCGACTAATTAGAGATTAGGTCGGCCACATAAGGTTGTGTCAGTTGACCAAACTGACATGTAGTTATTTGTAACTTTTTGTAAATCATATATAGTAGACTATTGATCCAGATGAGAACTTGCTTCAGTTCTATGTCTTGTATGGACATTTTTTCTATAATATAATATGTTATTCCACTTCTGTGTTCTTGTCTCTTGTATCTAATATGTCTGTATGCTTTTAATGTGTGTTATTGGTAACCCTCTGTGATCTGTGATATTACAATGTTCATTCTGTTGCCGGCAGTACATATCCAAGATGAATACAAGTAGATGATATCAGAACAGGAGATTAAGGACTGGTGGGAGCGTAAAATAGAAAATTAATTGAAAAATTACGCGCAGAGAAACAGGCTAACAACTACTCAGGCAAAGGAAAGATTCTTTACCAAAACCCATGAGAATTTTGTAGAATCGGTACCCCAGCTCTTGAAGAAACTTCTGGATGAAAAAGCTGGAAGTGACTAAAGACCAATAGCTACTAAAGAAACTAATTCGAGGGGGGAGAAAAAACCTGTCAAAGTGGTTTGAAAAGATCACCGATGAATTCTGTGAGGAATAAGCTATAGAAGAAAGAACTTCGGTGGAAACAATTCAGAAGAAATTCTATACATACCTCACTGAGCAATTTGTGTGTTCCTTACCGACCTTACTGTTCAAATTCCTGATAGAGAAAGGAGTGGGTCATATCGTCGAACCTCGTCCATCACTACGTAAACCGCCATCAAACTCTAACTGGGAGGAGAAATAAAGGAAGTGGGAGAAATTCATTGCCGAAAGGGAGTGGGCCCTACTTCCTACACAAGTAAACAGAACTATCCTAGATTTCTAAAGTGTCGGGTAGGCTATGGGGGGGTATCTAGTTGTATGTTAGGGTA
The DNA here is from genome assembly GCA_001517045.1 of Pseudotsuga menziesii. Lineage (NCBI taxonomy): Eukaryota > Viridiplantae > Streptophyta > Pinopsida > Pinales > Pinaceae > Pseudotsuga > Pseudotsuga menziesii. The sequence goes on along the minus strand of LPNX010409292.1, from coordinate 125,940 downwards.
AAGTGGATAGGATTCTAGTCGACTAAAAGATATACCATCACCAACGATGAAAATTCAGCCTAAAAAGGAAATCAAACAGACAGTGTCACACAAAGGTACGGCGGATTTACAGAAAATAAAGAGAGAGAGAAGAGGTTGAAAAGAAGGGAAGAAAGAAGAGAAAGAGCTATAGCACTGCAAAGAGGAATGAGTACTAGGGTGATAGACCAAGATAGAAATCCTCTAGAGTCAGGTCATGGCCGACAAGAAGAAGGTGTGGAGGAAGAGGCATCACCCATGGAAGAATATTTGTGGATAGAGCAGCGAGAAGCTCTCCAAATAGAAGTTCCCAAGGAGGTAAGACCTCTATCTCCAATGAATCTGAGTAGTAGGATGCAAGCCATTGTTGAAGAATATTTAAGACTATGAGCTGGTGAGTTTGGTATATGGAGCTGACTAGACGACGAGATAAACAATGATAGTCATCTACTTATCCATCGACCAGAAGAAGGAAATTGGGTCACGCTTCAGGCATACCCTTCCAACCGAAGTATCCACTTACTTTACCTGACACATGAAGGATCACCCCCCCTGCCAAATACAACTTTGGAGAATACATAAAAATAAGTCCCGTAGACAAATAATTGCAGTTGGACATCGATAGGAGAAGTCAACCCCGACCGACTTCTTGTCGGAGAAGAAATGACAAATAAAATAATCGACGGGAATGAGAGTTCCATCGACAATAGTTCTACACAAAGAAATAACTAAAACATCCCACTACCCCCACCACCCCCCCAACCATCACCACCTCCTAAGGAAGACAGTGACAGTGAATCCGACATGGGTCACGGGTCAGCACATATCCCTCTATATGAGGGTGATGAAGATCTTAGATGACATTGGTTCATTTGTGAGTTGACATGGGAGGCAAACCAAGTCATAGATGAAGATAGACAGATGGCGCAGTTTGTTGGTGCCTTGAGGAAAAGAGCACTAACATGGTATATGACTTTTACCGAAAGAACTCCTCAAGCAACCAAAGCGAAAATCAAAGCACAATTTGTTTTGTTCTTTAGAAATCTAGATGCAAAACATCTAGCAGCTAAGAAATTGAAAACAACATCACAAAAGCCAGCAGAATCTGTCCACGACTATGACAAATGCTGGAAATACCTCCTCAGCTAATTGGATTATGTAATTAATGAACAACTATTAATCCAGTGGTTTCTTGCAGGTCTATCACAGAAAATTTGGCGGCACATAAGCCTAGAGACGTTCAAAACATACGAAGATGCACTTACTAAAGCCCTACAAGTAGAGATGGATGAAGACTTCCCAGCATATCCCATGGATACTAGATTGGAAGAATAGCTTGAGATCATGCAGAAATCTTTAAAAGAGCTAAACTTGAAGATTCGGGACGTCTGGTGCATGAAATGCTCAATGGCCAAAAATTCAAAAGATAACTGTCGACAGGATATCAGCGGATAGGATGTTTGATTTGTGCAAACAAAGTGTTTTTGCGACATTTGCCAAGAATATGGAGAACACGCAACAAAATATTTCCCGTTTAACATGAAAATTGGTAAAGCATCTTAGTGTGCTATCTATGAAATAAAGAGTCATGCCACGGTCGACTGCCACCTAAACTTAAAAAATTGACAAAAATACCAGGCAGTCTACCAGACAAACGTAGTCGCGCAGAACAATGATCAGTGAAACAATGCTCAAAACGAACAGAATAATGAGAGCCGGTTTGACAACCAACGTGGAGGATATGGAGGTTGAGGTCGATTCTATGGGAATCACGACAACCGACCACCTCCTCCCATCCAATGTTTCACATGATACAAAGAAGGTCATTGATATGCAGACTATCCATACAAGGACAGAACTAACTTAAAATTCTATACTAGCTGTGGAGTAGGGGATCACTCATTAGAGGATTGCCTTACTATGCTTGAAAAAATAGATAAAAAGAAAATTTTTAATGTCTTGTCATGCGCGTAAAAAAATTATATAATCAATACAAAGAATCTGCATATAGTAACCCAACAAGGGACCAAAATTTGGAGTGATAATCCATGAATAAGCAAAAGAAAAGAAAAGAATGATTATCCTAACCCAGCTAAACAAAAACAACTGTATAAAGACACATCAAATATATTCAAAGAATTTGCTCGACAAGAAGAAGCTGATGATAATCAACAAAGCACAGTTAAAGAACTAATACGTTTAGTACAAACTGATAAAATTGTGTCTCAATTCATTGACCTATTGTATAAAATAAAACACAACAACAATACAGAAAAACAAACAAAAAATATCTGCAGTCTAGACCAGAAAGACAAAAGTGATGCTGACCCACTTGTCGACCTAGAAAATGAAGGTTACCATGTTAGACAAGTTGTGCTCGACTTTAGGTCACAAGTAAACATTATGACTCGCAACACTTGGGAACAATTGGGTAGACCCCGACTATATGAGTCAGGAATATACCTAAAATCAGCTGACCAAGGTCTAATTGAACTTTTCGAAGTTTGGAGAAATGCCGACACGACCATAAAAGGAATATTGACCAAAGTCGACTTTGAAATTATTGACCCTAAGGAAGGATCTAGTTCCTTCCCAGCGTTAGTAGGTCGACCTTGGGGAAGAAAAATGAAAGCATCGACATCCTTAGACAAGGAAAGAATAAAACTAAAAGAAAATGGACAAAAATTCATAGTACCTATTCATCCATCTCAAGGAGAACCTTAGATAGAACCTATTGATGAAGAAGTCAACATCCGACAATTATATCAGATACAGAACAACAAAGAATACACGGAACCTAATGTCTATGGTGAACTTCACTTAGGCAATCAAGATTCAATAGGATACAATTCAGACGTAGAATTATATGATTGGGAAGTCGAGAACTACGAAACACAAGCAAGAGGGTGTTGGACGGTTCAAAAAGTGAAGAAGAAACCAGTCCAACAGTGATTCTTGGTGTCCATCATCCCAAAAATATTTGATAAGAAAACCAAGGAATATCCTACCCTACAACCAGGAAATGTAAATAGTACACAAATACCAAGGTACAAAGTGTTGGAATATAATCCGTCAGGATTATACGTTAGTGTACATAATAGGAATATCAATAGTTACATAGGAAGGTGAAAAGGCTGGTCGGTAGATGAATCTCAACCACTAGATGAAATGTATAAATGTATGCATTAGCAATGGAATAGAACCAATTCGGGAGTTATTCCACCTAACAGTGGTATCATAGTTGCCTGTCGTAACTCCTGCCTGCATGCCTGCTATTCTTCCTGCCAGACCTCCATCCTGCCCATAGTCAGTATGCCTCTGCATGCATTTCTCCTCTCCCAGCCTGCGCGCATTCATGTATGCATTATTCTCCTTCAAATGTTCGTTTTAGGTTACCTTGGAGGGTCTTGAGCCACCGTTTGGAGACTGCATTGTGCTTCGCTGCGTATTGGAGAGAGTGATTATTTTAAAGTCTGGTGAACATCCTATTTGCTGCTACGAACTGTAAGAATGTATACTGGTGGAATCTCTCGATTAACTGCGTGATCTATGCTGCATGGTAATTTGCTTTTGCTAGTTGGAATACAAAAACCCTAGTTTTTCCCGTGAAGTGCATAAAACGTAATTTTTTTGCCCTAATTCCTGTGCGTGGAGTTTTCTGGGAAAATTCTGCAAATATTTTCATATGTACTATATAGTTGTTGTGTATTGATGATATAGTTGTTGTGTATTGATGCGTTGGAGTAGTGTATGCTGCACTTCACCTTTCTGAAGCGAATTTCTTCTTGAAAATTGCTGCAAGTTCTTGAAGATTAATGTGGTAACTCTATCGAGCTCCCTCATGGAAAATGTGGTGACTCTCTCTACCTGCGAGTTAAACTAGAGATTCTTGTAATCATGTGGATTCTTTGTAGGGAATATCATGATCAAGGCATATCCCTGAGAATGTACATCATGGAATAAATTAACTCAATTTAGACCACTCACCCAGCTATAGCGATTCAGGTTTGTTCTTCATTTTTTAAGTTGCGAGCCTGTGCTGCATTGAAGATTGTCGCGTTGAAGAATAGGAGTTGAGGATTAAGGCTTGAAGACTGTCGTGTTGTATTGCTAGAGACTCAATCTCCTACTCAATCACATGGAGATAATGCATTTTTTCTAGTTGGGAATACAAAAACCCTAATCTCTACCCTAGCTATTTGTGTGGAAGTTTAATTGGAAAGTTTGTGAATGTTTTTCATATGCAGTAAAAGAGGCTTGTGAATTCTATCAATGATATATTGGAACTATGAGTTGCGTATGATACGGCTGATGTATGAGCCCGTGATTTTGATGAGCTGTGGCTACTGTATATTTTTATATGCATTGACTATATATGCTGTGTATTGAAGAGGCCCGTAAGTGCTGTATTGGAGCTGTGAGTTAGAACCTATATCTATATGCATGAACAATGATTCCTGAACTTGGAAAATGAGCTATGAATGCTGCATTTTACTTGTACACTTTGTTGTGTATTTAACGAGCTCTTGATTGCTACTTGATACTGTGTGGAGATATTATTGAATAAGACCAACGTGAAGAGCATGTCGAATGCGACCTTGGTTTTGAGAGAAATGAGAGCACTCTTTTTATGCTGTGTTGAACTGGTATTTCCTTTGGCGTATTGCTAAGCAGTTCTTCTAGTGCTAAAAATTTGCTTATGAACTTATTGACAACATATTTTCTCTGCATATTTTCTCTTCCCACGTAGATTGTAAATCACCTTAGCAGAGACTGTAGACCTGCAAGGTTATTTTTTTTCTATTATCTCATTCTCTTTGTCATTTTAAGTTCACTATTGTAAATTACACTAGCAGTTGTGAAATATGCAATCTATAGCATCTGTAGTTGGTGCCACTCTCACTGGCAAAGATCACCCCAAAGGAGAAAGCAGCAAGAGAGGTAGAGGAAGAAGAAACTTCAGAGGTAGAGGAGGCAGAAACAACTCCAGCAAAAGATCAGATTTGCAGTGCAAGAATTGTGGAAAGACTGGACACACATCAAATCGGTGTTGGGCTTTGTGGGACTCCATCAAAGACAGACATAACCAGAAGAAAGATGATAATAAAAACCAAGATGCTAGTAAATCTTCTGATTCTGCTCATTGTATTGTTGCACATTGTAATCTTGGAATTAATGAAATGACTTCACTTTCATCTTACAAAGATTGTTGGCTACTTGATACTGATGCAACATCACACATGAATTTTAGAAAAGACTATTTTGAAGAACTTAATGAAACAATAAATGGCATAGTTTACTTTGCAGATAAGTCAAGTCTTAAAACAAAGGGAATGGGCACCATTCGACTGAAGATGCCTGGATTCCCTGATTTCTTGTTGAAGAATGTTCTTTATCTTTCAGAGTTGCAGAGAAGCATGCTGTCCTTGGTGGAGATTCGACAGCAAGGCCATTCCATCCACATGTTTGATGGAATCGTAGAAATAAGAAAGTCCTCTGACAACCAATTCATCATGACTGGATACGAAGATGGGAAGCTGTTGAAGCTAAAGGGTTCATCTGCAAGAGTTCAGAACTATGCCTACCTCTCTCAGCATGGAGAAGATAATTTGTCATCAAGTTTATTGTGGCATGCAAGATTTGGTCATTTGAATTATAATAGTCTTCGTTTGTTGAGAAAGAATGGTGTATTTGGTTTTCCCACCATTCCCAAAGAGAAGAGCAAATGTGATGCATGTATATTAGGGAAACACAGTAAGCTGCCATTCCATGAATCTAATTTCAGAGCAAGTAGGAAATTAGAATTAGTGCAATCTAATTTATGTGGCCCAATGCCAACTCCTTCTACCAATGGGAATAAGTATTTTATGACCTTTGTTGATGACTACTCAAGAATGTGCTGGATTTACGCATTAAAGACAAAATCAGAAGCATTTCAAACATTTAAGGACTTTCATGCATTGATAGAAAAAAAAGCACAATCTAAAATTAGTACACTTCATACTGACAATAGGAAAGAATACACTTCAAATGACTTTGAAGATTATCTTCGCCAACATGGAATTGCACATCAGACTACAGTTCCCTACAATCCTCAACAAAACGGTGTAGCAGAAAGAATGAACAGAACCATAATGAATATGGTACACTCAATGATGTTTTTTAAGAATGTAAAACTAATGTTTTGGGGTGATGCAGTGAAATGTGCAGCCTATTTGAGAAACAGAAGTCCCTCAAATTCTCTTGATAACAAGACTCCACATGAACTGTGATTTGGCCATCTCCCTTCAGTCAGGCATCTCAGAGTTTTTGGTTCCACCTGTTATGCCTTGATTCCAAAGGAGCAAAGAAACAAGCTTGGTGCTTGAAGTAGAAAATTCATTTTCCTGGGGTATGAAGAAAACTCCAAGGCATACCATTTGTATGATGAGGTAAACAAGAAGTTTTTTATTTCCAGAGATGTCATTTTTCTTGAGACTAATAAAAATGACCAGTCCATTGAGAGACAGCTTGATCATTTGGAAAAATATCCTCAGCCAAAGAAATATTCTGAAAATGAATATGAAATTCCAAACCTTGAAGGGGGGATTCCTATTATGGATCAACCTTTGGAATTTCCATATGAAGCACCAACTCCCCCGCATGAAGAAGTTCCTGCTACTTCACCTCAATAAGAGATTCAACTGGATGATGTGATTGAGAGAATCAGAAGACTCTCAATCAATGATGAAGAACCACTAGCTGATCAACTAGGACCATCATGGAAGATTCCTAAATGAGCCACAAATACACTTGAAAGTGTCCATCCAGATGAAGTTGGAAAGACAGGAACGAGAAGTTCAAAAAGACATGAAGATGGAGGAGAAGTAGATAATTCAGGTGATGACATGGATGTATCATTTGATTGTGAATTTAATTTATCTACTAACTTTGAACCAACTTCCTATGAAGAAGCTTCTACTTGAGTTGTGTGGAAAGAAGCTATGCAGAATGAGTATGATGCACTCATGAAGAATGGAACTTGGAAGCTGGTTGACCCTCCAGTTGGAACCAAACCAATTGGCTGCAAGTTGGTGTACAAGAACAAATACAAATCAGATGGCTCACTTGACAAGCACAAAGCGAGGCTTGTAGCAAAAGGCTATGCACAGAAGGAAGGAATTGACTATGAAGAAACGTTCTCTCCTACAGCAAAATGGGCTACCATGCGTTCCTTACTCTCTTTAGCTGCTTAGAATGGGTGGAAAGTTCTTCAAATGGATGTGAAGACTGCTTTCTTGAATGGATACTTGAAAGAGAATTTCTTCATGTCTCAGCCAGAAGGCTTTGTTATGAAAGGAAAATAACAAAAGGTATGCAAGCTTTTCAAATCCTTGTATGGCCTAAAACAAGCGCCTTGCGCATGGTATGAAAAATTAACCGAGCATCTTTTGAAGTTAAATTTCGAACATTTTGATCTTGATGATGCAACACTGTTTATAAAGAAAGTTGGAAGATCTGTTGTGTATCTTGTGGTGTACGTAGATGATCTTTTGATGACAGGGAACAATGAGAGCTATATAGCATCCATAAAGAAAGATTTGAAAAAGATCTTTGAAATGATAGATATGGGACATATCCACTATTACTTAGGAATTGAAGTCACTCAACATCCTAAGTACATATTTCTATCTCAGAAAAAATATGTTGGAGAACTACTAAAGAAATTTTGCATAGCAGAATGCAACCCTATCTCTACTCCAATGGAACAGAAAATGAAGCTCACATCAAGCGAAGGAAAGGAATTTGAGGATGCGACTAAGTATCGACAACTTGTAGGAAGTCTTATCTACCTTACAACAACTAGACAAGATATTTCTTATGTTGTTGGAATACTTTCAAGGTTCATGCATAAACCTTGTGAAGGACACTGGTCAGCTGCAAAAAGAGTTCTAAGATACTTGAAGGGGACTCAAGACGTTGGAATCAAGTACTCTAAAGTGGATGACTTCAAACTTATTGGGTACTCAGACTCAAATTTTGATGGTGATAAGGAGACAGGAGTATCAACTTCTGGATACACTATGAGTCTTGGATCAGCAGCTGTCTCATGGAGATCACGCAAACAGTCAGTTTCGGTAGATTCAACAACAGAAGCAGAATATGTGGCTGCAGCTGAAGCAACGAAAGAAATAGTATGGCTCAGGAATATATTTGAAGATTTGCAAGAAAAACAAGAGAACTCCACTCCATTATTGATCGACAATACTTCTGCAATGAAGCTAGCTAAGAATCCCAGATTCCATGATCGAACCAAACACATCAACACAAAGTATCATTTGATTCGACATCATGTAGAGGCCAAGACAATCCATCTTCGACATTGTTCCACAAATGATCAAGTTGCAGACATCTTCACCAAAGCACTTGGACGAGAAAAGTTTGAAAGATTCAGAAACATGCTCGGACTTACTAACACCCCTTTGGATTAAGGGGGGGATTGTTGGAATATAATCCGTTAGGATTATACGTTAATGTACATAATATAAATATGAATAGTTACATAGGAAGGTGAAAAGGCTGGTCGGAAGATGAATCTCAACCACCAGATGAAATGTATAAATGTATGCATCACCAATGGAATAGAATCAATTCGGGAGTTATTCCACCTAACACAAAGAAAGAGAATTACCAGTTATGCATATAGAACAAGTATCCCTAAACATTGGTGAACATGGCCGACTACAAAGCTTAGTGGAAACTTTCACAGGACAAGCTTCTAGATGGTGGGATATCCATCAATCAAGATTGCATACATGGACAACAGCTTCAACCTACTTCATAGAAATATTTGGAGGAAAAAATTTAACCAATCAAGCCCAAATACCTATGTTCATCCAAGGGCAGGATCCAGAAGACCACATAAGAACATGTGAAAAAGAATGGAAAATACTGGGGTATAAGGATGAACGTACATGGCCACACTTGTTTCCATCGACGCTATCTGAATTACCAAACAAATGGTACAAAATTGAAGAAGCTCGAGGTGAAACATTCCTATGGCATGAACTCAAAGAAAATTTTATCAAACATTTTAGCTTTATACCACAAGATGAGAATTTGGTCGAAACAACAAAACAAATCAAGGCATTTATACAACCGACCAAGAATAAAACCCTAAAATATGACCAACCGACAATAAACTGCAATAATATACAAACAAAGACAACACCACGACCGACAAGGATACAAATGGAAAATGAAAATTCGGAAGGGAAAATCTTTCGATGGAAATCATACCATTCAGAAAAAAACAAAACTAATCCGCATAGTACTCAGAGTCGAGACAGTCGAAGACACCGACCAAATGACTGCAACAGATTTTCTTGCCACATTTTCACAGTTTAAAGAAGGGAGCCGACCAATCAATGAAGCCAAAGCACCAGAATGGTTAGATGCTAAATTCAAAACTAAATAATTTGACATCTCAAGTGATGATCGACCGAAAATGGCAAAAATTGGAGACTACTGGAGTGAAGAACAAACAACATAAATAGTAAACTTATTAAAAGAATTTCAGGATGTATTTTCCAGAGATTACATAGATCTCAAAGGTCTAGTCCATGAAATTGGTGAAATGAAGATCGACATTAAACCTGATGTCCGACCTGTAAAGAAAAGACCATTTAAACTAGCTCATAAATATAAAGAGATAGTCAAGAATGAGATTGATAATATGCTTGCAACAAATATTATCTACCCTATTGACCAGTCAGAATGGGCAAGTCCAATGGTTGTTCAACCAAAAAAACATGCATTAGAGGAAATTTCAACTCAAAATGGGCTTCCTAAGGAAAATTAATAAAATAATAGTTAAAATAATAAAATAATATTTATTAATTTTGGAGGAAGAAAAGAAAAAACTACTTTTTGTTTGTATTTTCGACATATCTCCCCGTGTTTTTATTCAAATTTCGATCGAGAGAGCTTGTTGGATGTAGAATTAAATTACGGATCCAACGAGTACCCACTTGGCATACGTTTTATGGGCCCCGCTACCCCAAAAACAAGAAATACCTGAAAAAATGTGATGATGATGTCATCATCATGTTTTTTAGGTATTTCTTATTTTTGGGGTAGATGGGCCCATCAAAAGTATGCCGAGTGGGTACTCGTTAGATGCATAATTTAATTTCGCATCCAACAAGCTCTCCCTATCGAAATTTGAGTAAAAACACGGGGAGATATATCGAAAATACGAACAAAAAAAGTAGTTTTTTTATGATACCTATCCCCAAATTTATATTAAAAATTTGTTTAAGAGGTGCTCCCTTTTTTAATTTTAAATAATTTTGATTGGCTAATACATGATGACATGGAATTTGTATTACTTTTGGAAGGCCCATTTTAAATTGAAATTTCCTCTAATGATTCAACCAAGCTAAGAATCTGTGTCGACTTCAAAGAGCTAAATAAAGTTACATTAATAGACCCATTTCCAACTCCTTATGCAGATGAAATATTAAATGAGGTCGCATGACATGAATGCTACTCATTTACAGATGGATTCTCAGGGTATAACCAAGTACCAATATCCAAAGAAGATCAGAGAAATACAACATTCGTACGTGAATTTGGCTCATTTACTTGCAGGGTCACGCCTTTTGGATTAAAGAACGCACCTACAGTATTTTCAAGAATTGTGGTAAAAAAATTTCAAGAATATATTTACAAAACAATGGCAGTATATTTCGATCATTGGACAATATACTCTATGTTGAAATATCACTGCAAATGGCTAAGGCTTATTTTGGAATGATGCTGACAAATCCATCTATCTTTGAACATCAAGAAGTGCATATTTGTGACCCCCATAGGGATACTATTAGGACACATTATCTACAAAGAAGGCATTAAGGTTGACTTCGCAAAAATAAAAAAATTTCCTCGACCTTAAACATCGATGAACCCAAAACAAGTCAGGGTATTACTTGGTCATACAGCATATTACAGGAAATTCATAAGATACTATTCAAATATGACCTACCCACTGGAAGAACTGTTAAGAGAATATCAGGAGTTTGACTGGACATAGGAATGCAACATATCATTTGAAACACTAAAAATAAATCTAGTCGAAGCACCCATTCTAAGATTTCCAAACTGGTCGACTAAATTCCATGTACACATCGACGCATCGGCCTAGCAATAGGATCAATCCTAACTCAACCAGGAGATGATGGAATGGACTGCGCTATAGTTTACAATATCAGAAAATTAAATAAAATAGAAAGAAACTACTCAAAAAGAGAAGCATTAGGAATGGTTTTTGCACTACAAAAATATCGACATTACCTACTAGCTAATCCGTTTATCTTTTATAAGGACCACCAAGCACTAAAATACCTCATAAATAAGCCCTTTCACAATGGGAGAATTTGTTGATGGCTACTTCTATTCCAAGAATTTGAATTTGAATTCGTTGTCAGACCAGGAAAGTTAAATGTCGGTCCCGACCACTTATCCCCAATCGACATAGGAGAGGAACCGACAAGAGTCGAAGATGACCTACCATATGCACATTTATTTCGAATAGAAGTAGTTCTAGCAGAATTAGAGGAAATAGCTCAGTTTTTAGAAGATGGACAAGCACCAGAATGCATGAGTATGAAGAAGAAACAAATATTAGCCATGAAAGCTGCACCATATAGCCTCATAAATGGATTCCTATATAAAATGGGCTTGTACGACATCCTCAGAAGATGTGTACTAGAACATGAAAGAAATAATATTATGTATGAAGCACATTATGGACCTGCGAGAGGACATTTTCAAGCAGACACAACTGTCAAGAAAATCCAACAATCAGGGTTATGGTGGCTGACACTTCACAAAGACTGTAAAATGTTTGTGAGCCAATGTGACAGATGTCAACGTCTGGGTCGACCTCTTCCTAGTACATAAATGCCCTTGATATCAGTAAACCCAAGTTTGACATTTAAAATTTGGGCTATTGACTTCATAGGACCATTTCCCATACCAGCAAAAAGAACAGGAGCAAGGTACATAATAACTACAGTTGAGTATGTAACCAAGTGGGTAGAGGCAAAACCAGTCGACACATGTTCCAGTGAGATAGCTACTAAATTTATCTATGAAAATATCATTACCAGATTTGGATGTCCAATGACCCTAATCAATGACCACGTGTCACACTTTATTAATAAAACCATTAAAGCACTAACATATCCATTCCAAATCGACCATAGACGTAGTTCAACATATCACCCTCGGTCGAATGGAGCAATTGAGGCATTTAACAAAACATTAACAAAAGGCCTAACAAAAATATGTAACACCGACAAAGACGACTGGGATAAGAAGATACTTGCGATACTATGGGCTTACAGAATAGCATATAAGTGCTCGACAGATCAAACACCGTTCTGACTAGTCTATCGACAAGAAGTAGTCGTTCCAGTGCATTTTCGACAACAAACGCCTATCATAGCATAAATTTTACATGTCGATGTCAAACAGGGAAGGAAGGACCGACTAGTGCAATTAAGCAAGCTCGAAGAACATCGACTAATCATTGTACAACACCAAGAAATTCAAAAACAACAGCAGAAGGCATGGCATGATCATAATATCAAAAACAAAAACCTATCGGTAGGGGACCTTGCCTTACTATACAACAGTCGAGTAAAAGGAAAACCCAAAAAGCTACATACATAATGGATGGGACCCTACATTGTCAAAGAGATTCATGCCAATGGATTAGTCCGATTAAGGATGTTACAAGGCATAGTATTTCAGAAACTTGTTAATGTTGCCCAACTAAAGCGGTACAAAAATTAAAACAACTTTAAAAAAAAATATAACGACCATAACGGTTAGACAAAAACTATAAAAATATGAAAAAATCTAACATAAAACAAGACAAAACTAACACCCATAAACTAGGATGACAGGAAATCAACACTTCGAGAGCCGACATTACACCCATCGACATACCACCATCGACTGCTCATGGTATCGACATCGACCAACAACCCCGAAGGTCACATCATGCCTTCATGACTACGAGCACCAAAATCAAATCACCACTAATGCAAAATCAAGTGGCCACGTTGGACCATCACTTCTACCATTAATACACCCATCGACAGAAACGTCAAATGCCCCACCTATAAATACCGGACCAGAAAAGGATCATTTATAGTATTTCAAACAGAGAGAGCAAGTTAGTAAACATAAAAATGAGAATTGAGAATCCCTAAGTAAAGTCGAATAGAAAACCGAAAAAATGGCACCAAAACAAACCAGAGCCGCAACAAAAACTAAGGAACTACAAACTGTTGAAACCCCACTACTGAGGAGATTAAGAAACATAAAGAACGCCAAGGTTCAGGAGACCTCATGGGAAAAAACATGGGCCAAGATCAAGGAATGGGCCTATGTCAACAAGAAACCAACCCAAGCTGCAGAGAAGGTAAACCATAGTTCTATCATGAACTACATGAACACATCATTCATGACAAGTTTCGATGGAACAAAGGAAACGGCAGTCAAATTCATTATAAGTTGATACCACAATGACAGATTCTACTTCAATAGACCAGTCGAGATCTCTGGTAAGGTGATATATAAACTGACCGGTCTATCCAACCAGGGAGACCCAGTAGTAGTCAGCATAAAATAAAGGCTGGTAGAGAGACTCACTGGAACACCATCGGGCAAGAACTCAAGAGGTCTAATGATTAGCCAAATACAAGCCCGAATGCCAAAAATTATGGCTAAAATCATAGCAACAAGGCTTACACCCATAGGTCAAGGAAGCAACCTAAAATTGGACATGCTAGAGGAAGTGGATATGATTTCCAACATGGGGAAAGTTTACAGATGGGATGAGTATGTCACCAACATGCTCAAAGGAATCTATGAGAAATTCCAGGAGACGGGAGGGATTATAAGGTTCCTGTCCCTTATAATATGGATAATAATGTACTACTTGTGCCCAGTTGGGGACAAGCAGTTCCAAGAACCCACAAAATTCCATATGTGGAGGTTCAAACCCTTCACTCAAACTGGAACAATGAAAGAACTGGAAAATGGCAAAGTGCTGTTGGAAAACTGGTTCCAATAGCTCAAAATTCACACAACCAGATGGAGGGTGCCCTAGAACATCCAACAAAGTCTGCCTAAAACCATGCACATACAGCTGGAACTTAACCATACCACGGTTTGGTACATGTAGGGTGCTAAGGCAAAAGCAAAGACTCTCGAATACTATCCAATATTCGAAGAGATCTTCCTTGAGCTAGCTCGACAGTTTGGCACAAAACTGTCGATACCAGCAAAAGCCAAGGAAGCAACCTTAGCGATAGAAGAACCACTCACTGACCAAGAAAGAGAAGAAGATTATGAACTCTGACTACACATCAGCACATTCGTGTCGAAGGAAACACCAGCAGAGGACACCATTCGGCTGCAAATCACAATCATACCACCAACAGCCCAAAAAGGGAAGACACAAACAAAACAACAGGTAACCAATCCAACTGAGAAAAGTGTCGACCCAACTCAACAATAGGGGGGAGAAAAAGGACAATAGGATGGCATGGAAACTAAAAACCCCGAGTATGCTATAACCAAAGAAAACATCTGCAAGCGATCAAAGGAAATAACAACTTCAAGGAAGAGGAGAAAAATTCAAGAGCAGGAGCAGGGGAAGGGGAAGTGCAATATTATCATCGCAGAATCATCCGAAGATGAAGATGAATTAGTAGCCACGGTGGTTGACATCATCGAAGACACCATATAAAACAAAGTTCTAGTTGAGGCACAGTTCAAGAAATTTGTCAAAGCAAGAGCACAACAAGGTTGGACGAAAAAGGTAAAAAGTACAAATACCTCGACGGCTGAAAATGTTGCCAACCTAGTACCAACACCTCCACCCCTGTCTCCGACTCAAATCACACAGGAAGAAATTCCAAAGCTTCCTGTTGAGGCCTGGAAATTTGCAGGCGAAAATAGCAAGGGATTCTCCCCAATCAACGTTCCCAACTAGCCCGTTGATTGTTTGGTGTAGGGAATCCGTCCGGTTTTGCGGTCCGGCTACCGTAGGTCAAAGTAACAAAACTAAGGTTTTACCGGTTGCGGCCCGGTCCACCGAGTTTTTGTATTTTTTGACTTAATGTATGCAATGCAAATGCCTAGCTAATAATGCAGGGTGATAAGGATGCGAGGAACTACACAATGTGATGCACAGGTTCTTACCTCTCGTCTTAGGCTCACAGGCATCTAAATCATGTATGCAGGTATGAAATAACTAACTATCCATCTATCTATCCCTGGGGATCAAACTAAAATTTATTATGAGTAATGTGCAGCGCGCATACAACATGAAGAGAAACTATAGTTAGCTAATATTTCTTCCCATATTGCATGAGCCATTTAAAGATATTTCACAACCAGATAGCTAATTGTTTATTAACAACATCCATTACTCATGGTAGAAATCTTCACAAAATAAACTGGAAAGCATTCAAGTAAGAACATAGGTTCAATAAGTTAGAATGGTCTCACAGTTAATGGATGCAACTCTGAAAACAAAATAGTTCATCTTCAACAGATCCATGGTACAAAATTTGAATAATCTACCAAGCTTTCTCCAATCAAGCAAACTGTAATTTTTTATTGCAAAAGGAAATAGTTCTTCTTACAATAAGTATTCACCAGTCCTACTGGGAAAAAGTCCTCTTTCTCTCTTAGTCAATCACATTTATACAAAAAGGTGAGATGGTTGGGTTGCCCAATGTGACCTTTGGGCTTCCTAATGCTTCATTTTCCCAACGCTTAACCTTTTCTCAAAAGTTTGTCTTTTTACAAAATTGTTACAAATGCAAAAGGTGACCAATCCTTCATGTGGAGGGACCCACTTGGGCCTCTAGAAACTTTCTCCATGCTGCAGCTTCAGAAGAAAGACCCTCAAATGAGCTAGGTTCTAAAAACTGGATGTTTATCTCAAAATTTTCAGCCTGGTTTTTTATGGCCTCCACTCTGGCTGCGTTCAATCGTAGCTGGTCTTCTAAGAGCTGCACACTAACGGTTGCATGGCCTACTTCGCTTCTCGGAATCTGGTCATCAATGGTTTTAATGCGTTGTTTTCTTGCTTCTTCATCCTGCTGTCTTTTTTGCAACATTTCCACAAATGAATCGTGGTTTGGGAACTCATATAGCCTCTGCTCGGCTTCTACCTGACATCAGTTGTAAGTAACAAGGGCTCTTCTGAAAAATTCCGCGCAGGCTCCCTTTGTCTTCTTGACCGTTTTCTGGAAATATTCTACAGTGTTGATAGCAAATTCTATCAGGTCGTAGTCCCGCTTGAGGGCTTGTTTATCTTTGGATGGCAGTTCTGTTGGAACTTATTCATTGTTATCCACCCTTTCCATCCTTGCAGTCAGAACCTCGAGGACATCCTGAGATCTGTCAACAAAATAAGAAGTAGTTTCCAGGATTTCTTCCAGTCGGCCATCAATCTGCAGCACTCTACATCTCTCATCTTCAACAGCAGTTTGTAGCTGCAGCATCTTGGTTTTTTGGGCCAAGACATGTTCTTTGAATGACTGGAGGTCAACCTGTTGTTGCTTTGCCTCCTCCAGGGCCGTTGTTAAAGAAGTGACCTGCTCTTGATGCTCCTTTCTCAGTTCTTGGGTGTGCAGATCATTGGCTTGCAGGAGTATCTTCAGCTGGTCTTCTAGCTCCTCCAATTTTGTCAGTATCTTTTCCTTTTCACTCTTGAGCTCTTGACATTCTTTTTGTGCCTTTTCCAGAGACTCCTGTGTGGTTTCCATGACCTGTCTTTCCACTTGGAGGGCCTGTAACTCACTTTTAGAGGATTTCATTTCTCTTTGCATATCATCATATTTCCTTTTGAGTTTGTTGCTTTCTTCTCTCTCTTTCCTCAGTGTATCTTTCAACTGAGAGGAGGATTTCCTGGACTGTTCCAAGTCCTTTATGATCTTGTCTACATTGTCCTCTGAGGCGTGAAGAAGGGCAGAGCCAGCTCTCAAGGTGAATCTCGGATCTAGGTCTTTTCCCAGCATAACAGCCGTATCCGTTATCATTTTTCCAGGCATGCTAGGCAAACTTCCTGCTTCTACTTTCCTTTTTGTTCTCTTTATTATTCTCTTCGTTTCCCTATCATAATATACAGTGTTGAAATCAGGAATTTCCTTTCCCTTTTCCTGCACAAAAGGAAACAGCTTGAGAGTGGGGACCATGGGTGAGCTGGCATCAGGTACTTGAGAGGTCTGAACCTCAGGGTTCTCCACTTCCTGGGTCTACTCTGCAGCTGTTTCAGAAGCTGACTGCTGTGTTAAATTTATCCTCTCAGCTTCTTGCGTTTGGAGCTCCTCATCTAGCTTTTCCTTTGGTTCTTCTGCTTCTTTTCTAGCTGCTTCCTTTGCTCTCTCAGCTGCTTCTTGGGCAGCTCTTCTTTTCTCTTCTTCTACCGTATGCATCCATTCTACAGTTTCCTTTTCCAACCTCTGGACTTCTTCATTTCTCTTTCTGTCTTCTTCTTCAGCCTTAGCCTGTTCATCCCCCTTTCCACATTTAGTGGTAATCTTTTTCTTGAATCTTCTCATTAGCATTGTCATGTTTGGGGCATTTCAGAAGACAGATTCTTCCCTATCAAAGTGGTGAGTATACTCAAAATGTACCTTGTGCTCTTTACAGTGCTCAGCTACTTTCCCATGAGTATCATTTCTTCGGTAAGGCATCTCACCAAAATGGAACTTTTCTAGCTCTTGTAAAAATTCATCAGCTTGTTTCACCTTGGTGAACCTGTAGCTACCTAGTTTGAAGGGAAAGGGAGGGTAAGCAGTCTTCTTATGCTCAAACAAAAAACTGCCTATTCCATCCAGGAATACTTGTTTGACTGCCTCCTTGTGGATAACATAATCGGTTGCGTACTTGGGAAGCAGAGAAGGAGTTCTTGTACCACCAAACATTCTGAAATACATGTCATTTTCTGTCAGGAAGTAATCCGCATAATCCTCTATTACTTGCATGGCCCCCTCTGACATACAGTCACACTCTTTCCAGAAAATGAGTGTGTAGAGTGGCATAATGAAGTGCTCACATACTTTTCTATAATGGTTGTGGTACTAGTGGGCCCATAATGGTTTATACACAGCATAAACAGGCATTCTTTCCTTGTCCCAGATGCACCTGAGACCAGGGAAAGGGTGGTTGCACAGTATGCAGTCTATCAATATTGAACTCATATAGAATTCAGACTTTTTCCTAGATTCTCCTCCCAATGCTGCCGCCAAGCAAGAAGAAAGACTGCTTGATACCAGGTTGGCCCAATTGAAGACTGTTCCTTGGGATGCAACGTAAAAAATAATAGGTATCCATTCCAGTTTGAACAACCTGCCATGAGCTCTTCCAAATATCCTATTGAGCAACAAAGCTATAAATCTGTATGGAACTCTTAAACTTGCAGTGTCATATTCCCCTGTCACTCTATTTCTGAAATGTTTTCCAGTCAACATCATTCTTTTCATGGTCTCTATAAGGTCCATTCTAATGCTATCTAACCAGTCGTCAGATAAGAACACCTGAGCCTCTAGCAGGTGGTAGGCTAGGGCTATGTATCCAGGGCTATAAGCAGCATAGCCTTGCTTTTCAATGTTCCTCAGGATCATTGTGGTTATATCTGCATGGGGCAGAATCCATCCAATTACCTCAGAGCATGGGAACAACTCTCGTCTGGTAGCAACCTTCATGATAGAGGATTTCTCTATGTTAGCATAGATGGGCTCTTCTTCTAAGCCCATATCGGGAACTTCCCTACGGGAAATCAATATATATATTTCACCCCATTTGTACTCGGGTTCAACACCAGAAACACATTGAGTATCTTCATATATGTATTCGGTCTTTGTGACAACCTCTATTTCTGGCTCTTCTTCGACCAAAGGGGCCTTTTTCTTCTGCCTCTTGGACATGGTGGATTCGAATTCTTCCTGCCATATAAAACATTGTAACATTGAGAAATTCAAAGTGCAGACATTTATATGACAGTGTGCAGCGTTTTACTTCTTCAATGTGTATTATGACAGCAACTTGTTAGAGAGATACATGTATGCATGGATAGCCTAACAATGGCCTAACTAATCGGAACTGTTACAAACAAAGTGCAGCATTAAATGACCTTGTCTATATCTAGCATAATGCGAATATATCACATATAGTAAAAATAGCAATTTACTACTGATGTATGATATTTGAACAATTATATCAGTCATATTCAAAGTGACAAGGAAGACTACATCCATAGGCCACCCATTTCTGCTCTCTATACATGCCATGATCCTTTCGCTGCGAGGGAAAGACAGCTACGTAGGTTTTAACGGTGTCTTAGCAAAACCATACCCGCGCCCCTTTGGTCAATCAAACTAAGAATATAGATAAAACTCCTCACACAGGCTGAGGCTTGATCGCTGAGCCCTACGGGGTAGCTTGAAGCACATAGGTACAAAACAGCTGGGGCTTTAAGTGGGGCGGGAAACAACGGTAGTAACTATGAGGTTTTCTCGATGGCGCCATGCCTACACACCAATAGAAAAGACATATTCCTCCCAGCAGGCCACGGGTTTGAAACTAAGCTCGACGAGAACGTGCAGAACCGCGTAGCTAGGGATTTCAAATACGGGTAACACGCCATAGGATAAACATCCCCAAAAACCCCACAGCAGTCCATGGCAGACCTACCTCCTACCTATCATGACCATGCAGGGTGGTTTGGCGCAGACGACGTAACGGCCGTCTGCACCGAAACGCTTCAACCCCGATTGGCGAGGTAGAAAAACGAACGGTGGTGGAAAAATCAAAGCTACTCTGAAGGTTAAAATGCCCTCCCACGGTCAAAGAAGATAAAATCCCTACTTATATAGGCATATAACCTAGCGGGACGAAGAAAACACCCGGGGACCCAAAACCACCGTAGAAAACCATTAACAGTTCCAAAGGAAAAACGACGAGGAGCCTACCTGGCAAATGCAACACAATCAACGGGAAGATGAGCGGGTCGATGACGGTCAGGCTTCCACAATTCGCCACTTGGATGTAAGTATGCCAACAACAGGGTCCTTCACTACTTCAAGAAAACGATAGCTCGACGGCGACAGTGCTTTGGCGATTAAAATAACAACGGAAAAACAATACACCGTCCCCGTATATATATGTGCTTACACATGCGAGAAGAAAATATCGGACATCAGCGAGCTTTTGCATTGGAGGCTGGCAGTAATCTCCCTTCCGCAACGGTGGACGGTCAAAGAGTATACCCAGCCGCGGAGACACACATGGCAAGAAAAGAACCAAAAGATCATACGTCGGATGGTTTTCGAATCGCGAGATGAAATCTTAAATCCATCCGCAACGGCAGAAGAAAAGATCGTAAAAGCTTCCGCTCGGGTTATACATCAGGTAGCGATTAAAATATCGGACGTCGGATGGTTTTCCAATCAGAAGAAGAAAAGGTACTTCCGTCCACAATGGTGGAAGAAACAATCATGACAAAACCCAAAAGCTCCCAATCGGGACGGGAGGAAAGAAATCGAAGTCAAACAAGAAATCACCCGCAATGGCGGAAGAAAAGAACATAAGCACTTCCGATGGAGAATCAAAAAGCATCCGACGTGAAAAATCGAAAGGGTTGGAAGTTGGAAGTAAATTCGATCCGCAATGGCGGAAGACCAAAGCAAAACTCCACGCACAACAGCGGAAGATTAAAACCAATATAACTTCCGATTTAAACATGCTTCAAATGTGCTTAAGGGAAGTGATAAAGCTAGATCAAAGAGTGGATTATTTCTAGCATCAGAAGAAGAAAATCAACCCAATGGGTAGCTCAATCCAATCATAAGAAAAGTATTTCTGAAATTTCTTAGACCAATTTCAAGAAGAAAAATCAAACTAATTCAAGCAAAGGAGGGTGCTAAATTTTTTTAGAATTTTGGGAATTTGTTGCAGCTGTAACAATTGGAGACTACCTGGTGAACCGCAGATTTCTGATTTAACTCTTTTCTTAGTGCAAGACTGTCTATGTAAAAGTTGAAATCTTCTAGATGTCTTTATCCTTGGGCTGGAAAACTTACGCATTTAAACCATTGAGAAGTAGTATATTCTTTGGGAAATGGTAACATCAGAAATATTGCAAGTCTCAATAACTCTTCTGAGGCCAAATAGGTGAAGTTTATTTTGCCTGTCCTCAGGTAGTTTACAGCTTGGACACCACAGGATTGTAATAGAATGTAAACAGTATTATCCTTGTGTTCCCCATTCCCATGCCAACTGCACTTTTGTGTCGTTTGAACCTTAGTTCTTTTTGATATGAGTCCTACTGCAGGGATTTCTTACTGAATTTTAATTCAGGATCCTCTATCCCATAGTGCCCTTTTGTGTGAACAATGTACTTCATATTTCAGTTCACCGACGGAGAGGATCTTGTGGCCTTTTAGTATCTCATGCTATGATATTTTTCTTTGATATGTATTGTTTTCTTTAAGGAGTTTTGACTCTTGATAGCTTATTGCTTTTCTGAATATATGACATGGGATCATTTATATATGATATACTGTTTTACTCTGCTTCCTTTCCGTGAGTGTTTTGATGTCACCCCCTTGGTTATTTAAGATGTGAAATGGATGGAGCCTCTAAATAGTATTCCAGACCTCTTTTACTTCTGAGTTATTTACAGGGGTTAAGTAAGACTTCAATGAATGCTTTGCCAGCTAGGAACACTGCTACTAGAAGATATTCTATACTTTTAAAGCATAGTCTTTCGCTCAAGATTTCAGTTAATAAAGAACCCTGATGTTTCCATTTCAACCAAAAGTTTGCACCTTCATTCAAAACCAAAAGAAATGCCAGCAAAGCAGTAAATCAAAAGAAAACAATATTAAATCAATTAACAAAAGAAAACAGCCTCAAAGCATCAAAGAAAACAAACAATTTATTTATGTACAAAACAAAAAGAAAAAAAAATTTCTGCCCACTCCTGAAATTTTTTTTTTTTTTTAAATCTAGAGAGCTAAAGGGTGGGCTGGATCACAGACATGAGATACCTAACCATGGTCTAGTTGTGTTGCTTTTGAAACTGAACACATGTTGAAAATCCTATAATCATCCTTTATAGCATGAGGAAGTTGAAGGAGCTCAGGCTGAGTGTCAGTCATATAGCTAGCCTTTCTTGAAGTAAGATGCATTAACACAAGCTCAGTCAGATAATTTCCCAGGGCAGACTCAGTAGATTCATTTTCCTCTCCTAGCTTAGTGACATTGTGCTTCATGTACGGTTCTCTTAATATCTTAATCAGGTTTGGGCTGCCCTTCTGAGGTAACCACAAGTGAGACCAATCTGAAGCAAAGTACCCATTCAGTCTTGCTGTCCAATCTCGGTTCAGGATCATTCCATAGCCATCTGGTATGTCTGCTACTACAATATCAATGTACTGACATGTCCTTTTATTTGCAGACAATCGAATCAGAACATTCTCCATCTCCCCCACTACTTTGACACTAGTCTTGTCTAGTTGAGTGACATCCCAACTAGTAGGTTTTAGCTTCCCATTAAGCTTTTTGCAAACTGCTAGAGGCATAACATTCATCGATGATCCAGAGTCCACCAAACAATTATGCACCTTATGATTCAAAATCTCAAGATTCACAAAGAAAGGTGGGGCACTAGTTTTCCTTGTCCTGGTTAGTTCGATCTTTTCTTCCATCGGGTGGTTAATTGTGGGCATCTCCTCTTTAAGTTTGTCAGTGTTTCCGTACTTAACATCTTCCACAAGTTTGGTAGACTCACCGAGTGGCTCTGTTTCCTGTTTGCCAGTAGTGGTTTCAGGTGTGTCATCTTTAGTATTCACATCTACCTGCCTCCTGACCTTCTCTTGCAAATTTTTTACCTTTGGAAGTATTGCATTGTCCTTAGTTTCTAGGTTCTTATCTTTTGTGGCTGGAGGTGTATATTGAGATTTGAGAGCATCTTCTTTTGTGTTGAAAAGCGAAACCCCATTCCATAAGAGCATGGCATCCTCATCTTGCTTCTCTATGATCTGTTCCTTTCCTCCTTCTTCACCACTATCTTCAGTCAATTTGGAGTTCAGCAACTTATTCATTGCCAAATACATTGAATTCAACCATTGAGGGCAGTTCTTCTCAGAGTGAGGTTGATGGTGAAAAGTATAGAAATTATCCCCCCCTATTTCTGTTATATTTATTGAGGCTAAATTTGGGGGAGGGATTTTCCATTGGTTATTATCTTCTCTTTTCGGATAGTAGGGTTTATGAGCTTTCTGAATGTCCCTTTCTTTTTCCAAATCTATTATTCGGTTGGAAAGCTTCTGCATCGTTTTCATCATTCCCTCAAAATCATATGAGTGCTCCCTCTTAGGTTTGGATAGCATCAAAACTCTTCGATCTGTAGTTTTTTCTCCAGGTAGATCGGGATAATATTCTACACTTTCCCTTTCAGCCTCTACTCTTTCGGCCTCTTCATAAGTCTCTACCAATGTGGGTTTGGCTTTCATCTTGGCAAACATGGCCAGCTCAGGCCCTAGGGCTGAGGTATAATACTTAATTAAGACCTTGTCTGAGGGTCTGTCAACTTCAGAGAAGTTCTTTAGGTATATTGAAAATCGTTGAGTGAAAATATGGACCTGCTCAATCTTCTCTTTTCTTAACAAACCAAGACCTTTCATTAACGAGGCATGTGTTTTTTGGGTGGTGTATTTACCTCTGAAAACCCTCTCGAAGGTGTCCCAATCAGGAATTGAATTTGTAGGGAGACTGAAATACCAGGATGCTGCTGCTCCTTTCAAGGTGTGAGGGAACAATCTACAGACCACATCTTCATGCTCCCCAGCCCTTAGCCCTTCCAATGCTAGATAAAAGCTTTGCAGGTGGTCTTCTACAACAATTCTTTCTTTGGGGTCAAACTTAGGCAACAACTTATCAAAGGCTTGGGGCAGGTTATGCAAAGGCAGTGTGAGGTTCAAAGGAGACCTTGCTCTCCATGCTGGTAATGGGTTGGGCTGATTTACATTGATTCCAGCCATAGGCACGGCTACAAGAATAAGAGTCTGAGCAAAGAACAACGCAGGATGAGAATAGGCTTTCTTACTTCAAAGGTATAATGGAAACCTGTGAGTACTTGGGTCAGGCTGAAAGCTTCAAATATCTGCTGGTAAGGTAATCTTGGGAAAACTAATTTTCCACGGCCATCCATGCACTGGCGGCCCTCCTTCTAGCGCCATAACTGTTGAGGCCTGGAAATTCGCAGGCGACAACAGCGAGGGATTCTCCCCAATCAACATTCCCAACTATCCCGTTGATTGTTTGGTGTAGGGAATCCATCCGGTTTTGTGGTCCGGCTACCATAGGTCAAAGTAACAAAACTAAGGTTTTACCGGTTGCGGCCCGGTCCACCGAGTTTTTGTATTTTTTGACTTAATGTATGCAATGCAAATGCCTAGCTAACAATGCAGGGTGATAAGGATGCGAGGAACTACACAATGTGATGCGCAGGTTCTTACCTCTCGTCTTAGGCTCACAGGCATCTAAATCACGTATGCAGGTATGAAATAACTAACTATCCATCTAACTACCTATCTATCTATCCCTGGGGAGCAAACTAAAATTTATTATGAGTAATGTGCAGCGCGCATACAACATGAAGAGAAACTATAGTTAGCTAATATTTCTTCCCATATTGCATGAGCCATTTAAAGATATTTCACAACCAGATAGCTAATTGTTTATTAACAACATCCATTACTCATGGTAGAAATCTTCACAAAATAAACTGGAAAGCATTCAAGTAAGAACATAGGTTCAATAAGTTAGAACGGTCTCACAGTTAATGGATGCAACTCTGAAAACAAAATAGTTCATCTTCAACAGATCCATGGTACAAAATTTGAATAATCTACCAAGCTTTCTCCAATCAGGCAAACTGTAATTTTTTATTCCAAAAGGAAATAGTTCTTCTTACAATAAGTATTCACCAGTCCTACTGGGAAAAAGTCCTCTTTCTCTCTTATTCAATCACATTTATACAAAAAGGTGAGATGGTTGGGTTGCCCAACGTGACCTTTGGGATTCCCAATGCTTCATTTTCCCAACGCTTAACCTTTTCTCAAAAGTTTGTCTTTTTACAAAATTGTTACAAATGCAAAAGGTGACCAATCCTTCATGTGGAGGGACCCACTTGGGCCTCTAGAAACTTTCTCCATGCTGCAGCTTCAGAATCAAGACCCTCAAATGAGCTAGGTTCTAAAAACTGGATGTTTATCTCAAAATTTTCAGCCTGGTTTTTTATGGCCTCCACTTTGGCTGCGTTCAATCGTAGCTGGCCTTCTAAGAGCTGCACACTAATGGCTGCATGGCCTACTTCGCTTCTCAGAATTTGGTCATCAATGGTTTTAATGCGTTGTATTCTTGCTTCTTCATCCTGCTGTCTTTTCTGCAACATTTCCACAAACGAATCGTGGTCTGGGAACTCATATAGCCTCTGCTCGGCTTCTACCTGACATCAGTTGTAAGTAACAAGGGCTCTTCTGAAAAATTCCGTGCAAGCTCCCTTTGTCTTCTTGACCGTTTTCTTGAAATCTTCTGCAGTGTTGATAGAAAATTCTATCAGGTCATAGTCCCGCTTGAGGGCTTGTTTATCTTTGGATGGCAGTTTTGCTGGCACTTCTTCATTGTTATCCACCCTTGCCATCCTTGCATTCAGAACCTAGAGGACGTCCTAAGATCTGTCAACAAAATAAGAAGCAGTTTCCAATATTTCTTCCAGTCGGCCATCAATCTGCAGCACTCTACATATCTCATCTTCAACAGCAGTTTGTAGCTGCAGCATCTTGGTTTTTTGGGCCAAGACATGTTCTTTGAATGATTGGAGGTCGACCTGCTGTTCCCTTGCCTCCTCCAGGGCTGTTGTTAAAGAAGTGACCTACTCTTGATGCTCCTTTCTCAGTTCTTGGGTGTGCAAATCATTGGCTTGCAGGAGTATCTTCAGCTGGTCTTCTAGTTCCTCCACTTTTGTCAGTAGCTTTTCCTTTTCACTCTTGAGCTCTTGACACTCTTTCTGTGCCTTTTCCAGAGACTCCTGTGTGGTTTCCATGACCTGTCTTTCCACTTAAAGGCCCTGTAACTCACTTTTAGAGGATTTCATTTCTCTTTGCATATCATCATATTTCCTTTTGAGTTTGTTGCTTTCTTCTCTCTCTTTCCTCAGTGTATCTTTCAACTGAGCAGAGGATTTCCTGGACTGTTCCAAGTCCTTTATGATCTTGTCTACATTGTCCTATGAGGCGTGAAGAAAGGCAGAGCCGGCTCTCAAGGTGAATCTCGGATCTAGGTCTGTTCCCAACATAACAGCCGTATCCGTTATAATTTTGCCAAGCATGCCAGGTAAACTTCCTGCTTCTACTTTCCTTTCTGTTCTCTTTATTATTCTCTCCGTTGCCCTATCATAATATACAGTGTTGAAATCAGGAATTTCCTTTCCCTTTTCCTGCAAAAAAGGAACCAGCTTGAGAGTGGGGACCATGGGTGAGCTGGCATCAGGTAGTTGAGAGGTCTGAACCTCAGGGTCCTCCGCTTCCTGCGTCTGCTCTGCAGCTGTTTCAGAAGCTGACTGCTGTGTTAACTTTATCCTCTGAGCTTCTTGCTTTTGGAGCTCCTCATCTAGCTTTCCCTTTGCTTCTTCTGCTTCTTTTCTAGCTACTTCCTCTACATATTTGGCTGTTTCCTTTGCTCTCTCAGCTGCTTCTTGGGCAGCTCTTCTTTTCTCTTCTTCTACCGTATGCAGCCATTCTGCAGTTTCCTTTTCCAACCTCTGGGCTTCTTCATTTCTCTTTTTGGCTTCTTCTTCAGCCTTAGCCTGTTCATCCCCCTTTCCACCTTTGGTGGTAATCTTTTTCTTGAATCTTCTCATTAGCATTGTCATGTTTGGGACATTTCGGAAGACAGATTCTTCCTTCTCAAAGTGGTGAGTATACTCAAAATGCACCTTGTGCTCTTTACAGTGCTCAGCTACTTTCCCGTGAGTATCATTTCTCCGGTAAGGCATCTCACCAAAATGGAACTTTTCCAGCTCTTGTACAAATTCATCAACTTCTTTTACCTTGGTGAACCTGTAGCTACCTAGTTTGAAGGACAAGGGAGGGTAAGCAGTCTTCTTATGCTCGAACAGAAAACTGCCTATTCCATCCATGAATACTTGTTTGACTGCCTGCTTGTGGATAACATAATCGGTTGCGTACTTGGGCAGGAGAGAAGGAGGTCTTGTACCACCAAACATTCTGAAATACATGCCATTTTCTATCAGGAAGTAATCCACATAATCCTCTATTACTTGCATGACCCCCTCTGACATATGGTCACACTCTTTCCGGAAAATGAGTGTGTAGAGTGGCATAATGAAGTGCTCACATACTTCTCTGTAATGGATGTGGTACTGGTGGGCCCATAATGGTTTATACGCAGCATAAACATGCATTCTTTGCCTATCCCAGATGCACCTGAGACCAGGGAAAGGGTGGTTGCACAGTATGCAGTCTATCAATATTGAACTCATATAGAATTCAGACTTTTTCCTGGATTCTCCTCCCAATGCTGTGGCCAAGCAAGAAGAAAGACTGCTTGATACCAGGCTGGCCCATTTGAAGACTATTCCTTGGCATGCAACGTAAAAAATAATAGGTATCCATTCCAGTTTGAACAACCTGCCATGAGCTCTTCCAAATATCCTATTGAACATCAAAGCTATAAATCTGTATGGAACTCTTAAACTTGCAGTGTCATATTCCCCTGTCACTCTATTTCTGAAATGTTTTCCAGTCAACATCATTCTTTTCATGGTCTCTATAAGGTCCATTCTAATGCTGTCTAACCAGTCGTCAGATAAGAACACCTGAGCCTCTGGCAGGTGGTAGGCCAGGGCTACGTATCCAGGGCTATAAGCAGCATAGCCTTGCTTTTCAACGTTCCCCAGGATCATTGTGGTTATATCTGCATGGGGCATAATCCATCCAATTACCTCAGAGAATGGGAACAACTCTGGTTTGGTAGCAACCTTCATGATAGAGGATTTCTCTATGTTAGCATAGATGGGCTCTTCTTCTATCGGGAACTTCCCTACGGGAAATCAATATATATATTTCACCCCATTTGTACTCGGGTTCAACACTAGAAACACATTGAGTATCTTCATATATGTATTCGGTCTTTGTGACAACCTCTATTTTTGGCTCTTCTTCGACCGCAGGGGCCTTTTTCTTCTACCTCTTGGGCATGGTGGATTCGAATTCTTCCTGCCATATAAAACATTGTAACATTGAGAAATTCAAAGTGCAGACATTTATATGACAGTGTGTAGCTTTTTACTTCTTCAATGTGTATTATGACAGCAACTTGTTAGAGAGATACATGTATGCATGGATAGCCTAACAATGGCCTAACTAATCGGAACTGTTACAAACAAAGTGCAGCATTAAATGACCTTGTCTATATCTAGCATAATGCGAATATATCACATATAGTAAAAATATCAATTTACTACTGCTGTATGATATTTGAACAATTATATCAGTCATATTCAAAGTGACAAGGAAGACTACATCCATAGGCCACCCATTTCTGCTCTCTATACATGCCATGATCCTTTCGCTGCGAGGGAAAGACAGCTACGCAGGTTTTAACGGGGTCTTAGCAAAACCATACCCGCGCCCCTTTGGTCAATCAAACTAAGAATATAGATAAAACTCCTCACACAGGCTGAGGCTCGATCGCTGAGCCCTACGGGGTAGCTTGAAGCACATAGGTACAAAACAGCTGGGGATTTAAGCGGGGTGGGAAAAATGGTAGTAACTATGAGGTTTTCTCGATGGCGCCACGCCTACACACAAATAGAAAAGACATATTCCTCCCAGCATGCCACGGGTTCAAAACTAAGCTCGACGAGAACATGCAGAACCGCGTAGCTAGGGCTTTCAAATACGGGTAACGTGCCATAGGATAAACATCCCCAAAACCCCCACAACAATCCATGATAGACCTACCTCCTACCTATCATGACCATGCAGGGTGGTTTTTGTGCAGACGGTGTAACGGCCGTCTGCGCCGAAACGCTTCAACCCCGATGCGCGAGGTAGAAAAATGAATGGTGGTGGAAAAATCAAAGCTACTCTGAAGGTTAAACTGCCCTCCCACAATCAAAGAAGATAAAATCCCTACTTATATAGGCGTATAACCTAGCGGGACGAAGAAAATGCCCGGGGACCCAAAACCACCGTAGAAAACCATTAACAGTTCCAAAGGAAAAACGACGAGGAGCCTACCTGGCAAATGCAACACAATCAACAGGAAGATGAGCGGGTCGATGACGGCCAGGCTTCCATGATTCGCCACCTGGATGTAAGTATACCGACAGCAGGGTCCTTCACTACTTCAAGAAAACGACAACTCGACGGCGACAGTGCTTTGGCGATTAAAATAACAACGGAAAAACAATACATCGTCCCCGTATATATATGTGCTTACACGTGCGAGAAGAAAATATCGGACATCGGCGAGCTTTTGCATCGGAGGCTGGCAGTAATCTCTCTTCCGCAACGGCGGACAATCAAAGAGTATACCCAGCTGCGGAGACACGCATGGAAAGAAAATAACCAAAAGATCGGACGTCGGACGGTTTTCGAATCAGGATATGAAAGCTTAAATCCATCCACAACGGTGGAAGAAAAGATCGTAAAAGCTTCCGCTTGGGTTATACATCGCGTAGCGATTAAAAGATCGGACGTCGGACGGTTTTCCAATCGGAAGAAGAAAAGGTACTTCCATCCACAACAGCGGAAGAAACAATCATGACAAAACCCAAAAGCTCCCGATCAGGACGGGAGGAAAGAAATCGAAGTCAAACAAGAAATCACCCGCAATGGCGGAAGAAAAGAACATAAGCACTTCCGATGCGGAATCAAAAAGCATCCGACGTGAACAAACCAAAGGGTCGGAAGTTGGAAGTAAATTCGATCCGCAATGGCGGAAGACCAAAGAAAAACTCCACCCGCAATGGCGGAAGATTAAAACCAATATAACTTCCGATTTAAACATGCTTCAAATGTGCTTAAGGGCATCCATAAAGCTAGATCAAAGAGTGGATTATTTCCGGCATCAGAAGAAGAAAATCAACCCAATGGGTAGCTCAATCCAATCATAAGCAAAGTCTTTCTGAAAGTTATTAGACCAATTTCAAGAAGAAAAATCAAACTAATTCAAGCAAAGGAGGGTCCTAAATTTTTTTAGAATTTTGGTAATTTGTTGCAGCTGCAACACTTCCTTCCATAAGCCCAGTCGACATATGCAAAAATTCTATGCTGGAAACCCTAAAGGAGAGGTTCAACCAAGCTATATATTTTTAGGCATACATTGAAAAATTGCCTGAGCTACTTACTTCTGTATAGAATATCACCACCAAGTTCCCCCTATTTGAAACTGGTGGATCTAGACAGCGCGTCCCTCAACCTGGCCAAATACCCCAGAGGCCGAGGACTGTGGTAGTTTTGAGTTTGACATTTGTAAGGAACCCGACAAGACAATTGAAGTTGTCACAAGTCGAACTACATCCCTCACCCCAACCGAGGGTTCACCCCCACAAATTGACGACTTGACACATGACCACATCCCCACCACTCCAATCACACCTGACCATTCACCATCACCATCACCACCACCACCCCCCAACCCAGAACCTGCAACTGAAACATCTGCACCTTTACCACAACCTTCAATACCAACAACGTCTGTACCTGAAACTTCTGCACAAAATCCACCAGATACACACCCAGCTGCAGAAACTATCCCATAGACCCAACCAAAAGTCCCACCAATCACCGCAGAACAACAACCAGCTAATCCACCACTGGAAAACTTAACTCTTACAGGTGCACAAGTACAGTAGCAAGCAGAGCAATAAAAGCTCAAAAGGAAGAGAGACAGAAAGAAGAGGGACCATCAATCCCAAGCGACAATGGTCCACATCAGTCACCTTGGGTCGACCACTGCAGTTGACACAACAAAATTGAAATATGGAGATTTGGGACAACTCTTGGAAACTCTAGCTATCGAAGCAAAAACAAGAAGCCAGACCAGATGCAAAGAACTCGGTGACACTGAAAGAGAACAAGTCGAGTTCCTGATAAAATGCAGAAACCTAGCACAATCAATGATACTAGGATCAATAGAGGTCGACACTGACAAGCCACTAGAGAAATCCTATCACCTGTTTGAAAGCATGGTGTCAGCGCTATAGACACAGATGAAAAACACAAGAGAAGAGAAAAAAGAAGAAACAGCTTGACTACTGATGCAGCAACACACAGCCTTCTCTAAAGCTTACAAAGTGCTTCAAGATCACATGGAGGAGTCTGTCATAACGGAAGGGGTACTACAAGACTGGCCTGCCTACTACGAGCAAGTCTTCCAGCAGATCCGACAGACTTGACAAGAAATTCAAGCACTAGAGAAAAGAAAGAGCACGAAAGAAGCATTAAGGAGAACCATAAAAAGATCAAATCATGCTCGAAATAGCCAAACTGTAGAAGCTCGAGCGACCACCACACCAGTGGGTGCAGCGGAAATCTCGAGCTTGGAAAAATTAGACACCATTTGCCCACAGATGAAAAGACTTTTGGAGATGACAGAAGAGAAGGACCAGCTTAAGGGTCTCGACATGGAAAGGATAGCAGACCTTTCCATTCAAGAGAAGATGTCGACACTATCAAGCCTTACAATGCTAACCATCAACATCCAGAAAGTACTGTAAAGTTGGACAAAATTCCAACATCAGTTGGCCGTGATAGCATAAGCAATTGTGGAAGTCTGTGTACAGAAAAGACCAACTATCTGACTTCAAACACCATGAAAGTCAAACACATAAATAAATAATTTAGACAGGCAATATATTTTTGAGTACCTCCCTTGTCTCTTCGGGACGAAGAATAGTTTTGTTCGTGGGGGAGATGTTGGAGGAGCTAGTTGATAAGCTGACTAAGTCGATCAGTTGACTAATTAGAGATTAGGTCAGCCACATAAGGTTGTGTCGGTTGACCGAACCGATAGGTAGTTATTTGTAAATGTTTGTAAATCATATATATTAGGCTGTTGAGCTAGATGAGAACCTGGTTTAGTTCTATGTATTGTATGGACCCCTTTGCTATAATATAATCTGTTATTCCACTTCTGTGTTCTTGTCTCTTATCTATGATATGTCTGTATGCTTTTAATGTGTATTATTGGTAACCCTTTGTGATCTGTGAGATTACAACACCTATTAACATCCACCATCAGGATTTAGATAACAAAAAAATAATCTAAATCAAATCTACAATTGACTGATAGTTTAGCTATCACATATATTATCATTGTAGTGAAATCGGTGCCGTGGGTAAGTCCACATCATGGCTACCTTAAGTCTAACAGAGATATGCTATGATTAAAACATTTTGTTATAACTTTCAAGCACTCACAATTGTATTAAATAAAGTTGCAATCTATATAATACTCTGACCTAACCCACGCCCATAATCCCATCACGATGGCAACTAACTAGTTTAAATACCAAACCTCCTTGTTACTTTAAAATACAGATTTGTTAAGAACATGTGTATTATCTTCCCACGGTCATAATACTATCATGATGGAAGCCGGCTAGTTTAAATACCAAACCTCTTGGTTACTTTAAAATATAGAGTTGTTAAGAACAAGTGTAATATCTTCCCATGGTCGTAAGACCATCAACGATGGAAGCTGAAGGGCTTATCATAAATCAAACATAAACATATTTACACAATAAAGATAACAAAATAATACTAGGGTGTTGTTCAACGAAGGATCGATGCCCATTATTTAATTCAATACAAAATACATACATACATACATATATATATATATGTATATTACAGAGTGGTTGTAAGACCATAGTTGATGTTTTCCACTATAAAAATCGAAATACCAGTGATATAAATGATATGGGAATAAGACCCATCAAGGGAACCCCAAACCTTACCAGGGTTTTAATTAAAACTAAAGTATTCATTACATTACAATTCCAAGTAATGGCTATAAGCTAGCACAACCTGAAAATGGTTTCTAAACACAACCATTTACTAGTTTAAACCAACGAAAACCACTTATCTTAATCGTTGTGGCCACTAAGAAGCCCTCATGACCTCTGCCCAGTGAGATCTGCAACACAATTTTGTTAGGGCAGCGTGGATACTACAAGTTAAAAGAATTTTTTAAAACGAAATCGAATTTTTGAACCAGGTTTGAGTGAAGACTTACCCAAGCATTTGGAAACAAGGTTCTGGGAGGAGGTGACCTTGACGCCTTCCTCTCCATTGCCGAAACCTGCAAGTAAACCTTATTACAATCAATACATTGTATTTATCTTTTAAAAAATAGAATAAAACTTATAGCGTCTTGAACTCTTACCTTGGCATTTGGAAACGAGGGCCAGGGGTCGGATACTCCGAGCACCCTTATCCCTCCATAGTATGCAGACACCAAAACATATCAGTAAAATGAATAAATAAAACTACTAAACAAACCTTTTAAATTGCAGAAAGAAGTTATTAGATATGCTTACCTTGGGAGCATACTGTTCATGGCTTTGGAAGCATTGGTTGGTCGTTGGAGCTCCGGTGTGGTTAGCGACACGTTAGGGAAGATAGGGAAGCATTTTCTACCACAGAGGAACCAAAAAAACACCATTAACCCTGTGAAAAACCAATTCGAGACAACACAGAACATAGCTTGGCTCTGGACCAACCTCTGACAAGTAAAAACAAGTCAAATGCAAAACTCGGACATAGTAAAGGACCCTTTAAAAACCCTATTGAAATTTAACAATCTCACCATCCAGGTTTAGGGCATGGATTAAATCATGTACTTCCTCGTGGTCTTGGTCGCGCTACCAACTTACAGCCATGACATGTTTAAATGTCAACCAGAGGTACAAATTTAATTGCATGGCCGAAATCATTACGAATCCAACCATGGATATAATTTAATGGCCAAACATATAACATATTCCTTGGATCTTCAAAGTATAACACATCTTATGTTATAACCAAAACTTATAACATGTTAATCAAGCTTGCATCAAAACCACACCATGCATCATGTACGCATATGCTAGAAACTTTGTGGATTTTTTTTGGGGACATAATGCCATTGTGGGTTATGGCTAGATCCATACCTCTCCCATGGTTAAATATAACATGTGTTTAATACAAATGCTTATACCTTAGCGCTAAGTTAGTATAAGGTATTGGGGAAGGTTTTAATCATAACATAGATATAGGAATAAAAATGTTAAACCATATAATCATGTTAAAACCATATTGCATGCATAGTATAGGTTATGTACTATAAGCTATAAACCATGGATAAAATCATATGAGATAGTATTTACTCATGCACATCAAGGACTGTAAAGAGATGCATCAAAACCAACACATGTAGGGTCATGCCAACCAGATAGTATGTAAAACCCTCACTTTTATTAATATTAAGAGGTCGTCGTATCGAGGACCATATGCTTACAAACCCTAAGACTCTCACGCTTAGGGGAAGGTCTTTACATACATAGTGTAAACTATGTTAAGGCCAAAACCCTTAAAGTATAAGATAAATCAATAAAGAACATGTAAAGAAAGTATATCACCTGCGTGAACATGGATGAAGGTTCTAGAAGGAACTAGCCATCATAGGCATCAACAAACCTATCATAACCAGTAGGAAAAATATATTAAAACTAGCAGCAACAAAAAATAGGATTCTACTAGATAAATGTAAAAGTAATGCATGTAAAAAAAATTATTTATGATTTTTAGGCGTGTTACAATTATACAATTCTATTCTATAAATAAAATAGAGATTTAGGATGAAGAAATCTCCCTCGTTTGTATTTCTTCCTTGTTGACCACATGTGCCCTTTACCACTGCAATCAATTCTTGACATACTTGTAGCTTCTTGGATGCTTTTGTCACTTTTGAATTATATTCATTTCCAAGATTTGTTGTTACAATTGCCTTCATCAATCCTATCCAATTCCAACTTGACATCTTCTTATGAAGAGCTACCTTTAACCTTATCCAATTATAGAATGTTTATCTACATTCCTTGTAAATTTTCTTGGCCAACTCAATTGTGTCATAAACTCTGTCTCACCATACAATTATTCACAATGGAGTGCCTTACTCCCTTGATAGAAACTTTCAAGTGAATTGAAGTTCATCATTCACTACAAGTAATTCAAATTTAGAAAGTAAATCGGGAGATAAATTCGTTTTTGAATACTTTCATTGCCTTCCCTACAACTTTGTATTTCAATCCTCAAAATTCTCAGTCTCCACAAATCTGGTGGATTTACATTTTATTTGAGCTCATTTGTTTTGTTTCTCCATTCTCACACTTATATGCTGGCCTCTAACATATTCTTCATGGTTGTATGGAAGCTCCCCTTATTCTACTTTACTCTTCTATACTTTTATAGAAATATGTCCCATGACTGTTTTTAAAGACAAACAATATCAATTAGAGGAAATCTGGATGAAAATGGGCCTCTTAAGGAAAATGATAAAAAAAAAGCCATGTAGGCAATTTTTATACTATTTCACTTTTATCGAAGTTGCCCATGGTTATTTCACTTTTATCAAAGCTACTTAGATGTATATTTTAAATTAAAATCAATTTATGAGGCTGAAGTTTGATTTAGTGTTTTCACCCAAAATAAGGAAAGAATAATAAATAGAGAGTTCCATCTTAAAAGTTATTGGATCCAATTTTTCATGGTGTATAGTATTATTATAGTATGTTAATTATAATATAATATTATTATAAATAGTTTTAATATTAATTACTATTATTATGTGGATAGGAATTTAGATATTATCTCATATTTTGGGCTTCCTTGGGGGGATCAACGAGATTAACCCAAGTGTAACAAGTGTACAACTAAGATTCATTTCATGGTCATCGTATTTTGTTATGCTTAAATGCATCTTGATTAAGATTTAAATAAGCTTCACTTATGTTTTTTGTTTTTTGAATAGTATTTGTGTTATGTTTATAGTAATTACTTTATTGTTTTTCTTTTAACAACCAACCATCTCCACAAAATAAGTGGCTGGTTGTGCACTTTTCTTATGGTTGTGCTAGTATATTACTTATAATATTAACTATTGTTATACATTAATTATATATTGATATTAGTTAAAAGTTATTGGAACTGTCTTTTTTTTCAATAGTAATATTTTAATATATAATTATATAATTATATAATTATATATTAATTACTGTTACTATTTATTCTACTTTTTGGACATTACAGTGGGTTTTTATCAAATCGGGTAATTGTTTTTTAGTAAAACCCAAATTTGGAGGTGTTTAGATTGTGTTTTTGAATCCATAAATCGATTGAGCACCCTATCCTCAAATTATATTATTAAATAATTCCACCTATGCCCAAATTATATAATAAAAAGGTGTTTAAGACATATACGGTTTTTTAATTTTAAAGCAATTTGATTAGCTAATACATGATTACATGGAATTTGAATTAGGTTGAAAGACTAATTTTTCATCCAAATTTCCTCTAATAGGCTACAATATTTTCATGTCATTAAATTTGTTAGATAAACTTAAAAAACATTCAATATAAATTACACACAAACACACATACACATCCACATTTTTTTTAGTTCTGAAAAAACATCATTCGACAGTTTTGTCAAAATAGGCCTAGAGGTCCATTTCTTCTCATTTTCTGAAAGGACATGTATTGCTTAATTATGAAAACTAATTCTACTTTTATTCTCCTTCTAATAATCCTTCTAATGAATGCTCCCATTTCCATTTCTAAATTTAGAGTTGAAAGTTATAGCTCTTCCAAATCAACAATTTTGCCCAATTTTATAATGTTCTTGTGGCTGCAATGATTCTGAAGGACCAATTTATGAGACCTATAGAATAAAATTGGTAAAAAACTGGAGAGAATTTTATAT
The DNA here is from genome assembly GCA_001517045.1 of Pseudotsuga menziesii. NCBI lineage: Eukaryota > Viridiplantae > Streptophyta > Pinopsida > Pinales > Pinaceae > Pseudotsuga > Pseudotsuga menziesii. The sequence goes on along the minus strand of LPNX010409292.1, from coordinate 88,788 downwards.
CGGCCATTGATAGTACATATGATGGTGATTTCTTGGACACTCACTTTTCTAATCCGACACGCCCATCTAATTTTATAAAAATCTTGACTAGTTAATTTTTAGTTTTTGCACTTTTTTCTCATGGAATTTTCTCTGAAAACTACTATCTCCCAAACTAAGCATTTATGGAAAATTTTCCTCTCTAAAAATTCATTCAAATCAATGAGTTGGAAAAATGTAAAAATCATAATATTTTTTGGTTACGAGTTCTTGGGCCACTTTTTCCTCCAAATTTTAAAAATATTGCACTTTTGTGCACCCAAATAGTGGGTTTTGGCCTTCTTTTGTTTCTCGAATTCACATAGTTTTGAATTTTTCCTCAAGGCTCCAAAGTTTTCTGGGTGTCTAGGTCATGACTACACCATAGCAATTTGGGCCTTAATCGATCCCTCATCCACTCGAGCTATGTGCACCTTCAAAACCACTAAATCCAAATTTATGTAATAATTAAGAAGAATTTTATCATATCCCTCTCTAGCATTTATGTAGTCTCCAAAAATAACATTGAAATGCCAGAAGTCTCTTCAAATTCTAATATAACTTGCTCCTATTATGGCCACAATAATATTTTGTCTCTAGACTTTTTTAATTACTTTCCTAATTTTTTTGCTAACATGGCATGATGTTGATGTGATAAGGTGTTGATGCATGTGTGTTGATATGTCAAATTATCTCTCGTGTCATCCAGTGATGTATTCTTGTCATGCATAAATCTTCCATATCACCACATTACTTTTTTCCTAGAGTAGATTCACATGAGCGGTTCTCCCCTACCAAAGGTATAAAATTGAGGCACAATAATCTAAAAATCAAGACAGAAAATTACTATAGATTCAACAAATCAATTTTACTCAAAGAAATGACATGAACAGTGAAAAATACTTGCAGTTGTATATTTTGTTATCATTAATCAGAATAATAGATTACAATGCAATACAATGGCATGAACAGACATGCAATTCGAATACAAAAGAGGTGATTCGAATTGGGTGCATAGGAATGGCTTACTTGTGATTTAACACCACTTGGCACATCAGTTAACCACTTAATTCCAACATAATTGACTCTAACTGAATCAGAGTCACTTTAGAGCGATTCTAACTGAATAGAACTCAACTTCATGTCAACAAGTAGATGAGGGTGCCTATCTGACTTCAGCTAGTTGATATGAATTGAACTGAGTCGCCAAAAGTAGGTGGAGGCTCCTTTAATCACTCCAGTTAACTGCATTTAACAAAAATTAGGTGAAATCATGAGGAAGGCACCTTTAACACTTCAGTTTAACTGAAAGGTTGGTGAAACAACCTCCAGTTAACTGAATGAGGCACATATGTCAAGTAGATAAACCCAGATTTGATCCATGATTGAAGGAGGAGGCTCAATTAGTCTCCTCGATTGAAGGAGAAGACTCGGTTAGGCTCCCTGATTGAAGGAGGAGATCTGGTTTGATGATGTAGTCACATGTTTGAATCAAAACTTAGGATAAGAGATAAATTAGGGAAAAAAAAGCCAAATAATGATGTGTGGTTGGAAAATGACTCCAACACCCCCACTTAAGATAATCTCATGTGGAGGAGTAAAACAAATAGGGCCCTAGAAACAAAGGCCATAGGTCACCCTTTACAAATTTAATTCTAAAATGCTCAAAATAACTAAGTGAAAAAAAAAGTAAAACCTTGTGGGAAAGAAAACCCCCCCTCAAACTGAACACTAAAGAATTAATTTGTCTTCACTATGATGGAACTCACCCCCAACAGTGAACAGAGGTAAGAGAACTTCTTCTCAGTGAATTTCTTGGTGAAAATGTATGCAATTTGGTCATGTGTGGGGCAATATTGTAGAACAATTGTTTTATCATGCAAAATCTCTCTGATGTAGTGCATGTGGATGCCGATGTGTTTGGTTCTCTGTATCTGAACCGGATGTGTCAAGATCTTGATAGCACTCCGATTTTCAAAAAAAATGACAGTAGAAGTTTTGCTACCAATGTTGAACTCTGCTAGAATACCTTGTAGCCAAACTGCCTGGATGCATGCATTGACCACTCCCCTATACTCTGCCTCTGCTGAAGATAGGGAAATGGATTCCTTCTTTTCATTTGACCAGCAAATAGGCCCACCACCATACATGAAAACATAGCTGTAAGTAGACTTACGATCAAGGCTACCTCCATCCCAATCCAAATCTGTGTATCCTACCAAGTCTAGATCGGAATCTGCAACATAGTGAATGTCAAAGTCTCTAGTACCATGCACATATTGTAGAATCCTCTTGGATCCCCCCCAATGAAGTTCATGAGGCTGATTCATGTACCTTGATACAGCATTCATGTCATAACAAATATCAGGCCTTGAATGTGTCAAGTATAGAAGGCTTCCAATCAATTCCCTGTAGATAGTGGAATCCCGGTGTAGAATTTCCTTCTTCAAGGATGATTCCTAAGAGGAATGGGAAAGGTGAATCCTTAAAATGAACCTCACTAAACTTAATGAGAAGTTCTGAAGCGTAATTTTATTGGTTTATCATTATCCCTTCAAAATATTGAGTGATTTCTAAGCCAAGAAATTGCCTTAGCAGGCCTAGATCACTCATGTCAAGCGCTTCATGCAAAGTGGTTCTTATGAAGCTGATTGAAGCAAGTGTGATCCTGTAATTAAAAAATCATCAACATACAGAAATATAATGAGTAAATCACCTTCATATTTTTGTAGGTACACATTTGGATTAGACTTACAACTTGCAAAGTTTTGTGATAGCAGAAAAGAGTCCAACTTTGCAAACCAAGCTCTTAGGCATGTTTCAATCCATACAATGATATCTGAAGTCTGCAAACTAATATTGGTTCTGATATGTACCCTTCAGGATGCTTTATGTATATCTATTCTTTCATATCCCCATGAATAAAATCACTCTTCACATCCATATGGTGCACCTCCAAGTGTTTGGATACGGAAATGGATAAAACTAGCCGAATAGAATCCATCTTTGCCATTGATGCAAAGGTTTCTGTATAGTCCACTCCTTGGAATTGTGAGAATCCTTTTGAGACCAATCGATCTTTATATTTTTATATTGATACATCTGCAGCGACCGTAGTTCTATAGAACCATTTTCATTGAACAAGTTTCCTCCCATGTGGAAAGGAAACTAGTTCCTAGGTTGTATTTTTCTGAAGAGATTGATACTCTTCATCCATGGCATCTTTCCATCTTGGATCATGCTAGGAATGATAATATGAGTTAGGATAAGATCCAACCATCATATATAAATTCTTGGATAGCAAAGGATCAGTTCATGAAATAGCAATACCTGCTCTTTGATAGTCTCCTCGAGTTCTTCTTGGATCAACGGGATTTCCAATGTTTGACCCAACGAAGGAGAGTCTTTTCTTACCATTTTGGTATATGAGTGGGTTCATTCATATCTGATTCAGAACCTGATATTTCATTCTCACTGATATCAGACATTACATATGAAATATAAGAGCACAAACTTTCATTTTCATCCACATATTCTTCATCAGAAAGAGGAAGCGGTTTTGCAGTTTCTTCCTCTACTAGTTTCAAATCTTGAAGAGGTTCTTCGAAGTGGACACTTCTATTGATGATTATATTTTTAGATATGATATTCAAGAGCTTATATAATTTTTCTTCTTCATCATACACAACGAGGATACCCTCAACACTATATGGTTTCAAAGACTTTCTTTTATCCGGTGGAATTCTATCCCAAGAAGTGGACCCAAAAACCCTGAGATTGGAAACATTAGGCTTGTGACCAGTGTAAGATTCGAAAGGTGTTCTCCCTTTGATGGATGAATGTGGAACCCTGTTATGAATGTATGCAGAAACATTCAAATCCTAATCCCAAATATCTACATCCAAATCCTTAGACTCAATCATACAGGCTGTCATCTCCTTTAGTGCTCGATATTTCCTTTCCGCTACACCATATTGCTGAGGTGTGTAGGGGATAGTGTGCTGGATATTGATCCAATTTTCCACAAAAAGTTTCAGAATTCATGATTTAATTTATTCACCTCCATTATCATATATACGAGATTTTATCTTGCTCCCAGTAGCAGTCTCAACGAAAGCTTTAAAATCTATGAATTTTTCAAGAACTTCTAATTTTGTTTTAAGAAAGTAGACCCATGTAAATATTGAAAGGTCATCTATGAAGGTAAGAACATACATCTATCCACTCATGGAGGTTGTTGTCATTGGACCATTGATATCAGAATGGATCAACCCCAAAATATATGTAGCTTTGCTAGTTTTCCCCGATCAAACTTATGCTCGGGATGCTTGTTGATTATGCATCCCTTGTAGATCACTTTTGAGGATTTGGTTGCTAGAAGGTATTCCACCATGGAATCCTTTTGTATCAGCTGTGAATATTTATAATTTAGGTTTCCAAACCTCTCATGCCACAACTGACTGACCTCATTCCCATGAGTCAGAATTTCACTAGGCTTTGAATCAGGCACAAAGTTGGGAAACTCATAGGTCTTAGCATCATGATTTGCTTTCCCTACAGCAGTGAGTTCTCCCATGTCTATCTAGATATCTCAACATCATTGGGGCTGAATAAAAATCTTTTAGGAAAACCATTATGTGTCAATTGATACACAAACAACAACCTTTTAAGCTAAAGAGGGCACATATAGAACATTTTTAAAGCTTCCATGTTCTAGGTGGATAGTACCTTTTCCTTTTGATGAGACTTGAGAGTCATCTCCCATGTGGATGGAGATGTAGCTATCAGAATATAGTGATGTGAAAGAATCCTTACATGAAACCATGTGATTCAAAACACCAGATTCAATCAGGAGAGCTCTAGCCTTCAAAACATTAGCCATGAGTGAATGTCCTCTTTCTAGTTGATCATTCTGATCTACATTATCTTTCTTCCTTGCGCCTTCCAGAAGAGTAATTTTTTTTTATCAAGGAGAAGGTCCATATAATCAATTTTTCTCTTCATGCAAGATATTTCTATATGAAAGCCTCTAGCACAGTAAGAGCACTTTGTCTTCTCTTTGCTTCGTTGCTTGTTTTTCCTCGATCCTGCCGGCTCATCCAACTGTTGGTTTTTCTCCTTCTGCTTGGGAGGTTCAAACTTAGTATTATATTTATTTTGTTTTCCTTTTGCATTCGAATATTTTCATCCTCTAGTAAACAAATCTTGATCTTTGGAGGATCTCAAGGATCCCATCTAAACAAGTTAATCATTCTCATTGGTAAGGGACTCAATGAATGCATTTAGGGTTGACATCTTCCAATTTGGAATTGTAATATTTCTGGTATGGAAGGTAGATACGAATATAGAGTATTCTGTTCCTAGCTTTGAAAGGATATAAAGAATGAGATGATAATATTTCTTCTCAACTTCACATTGTTTCAATTGGAGCATCGAGTGCTTAAACTTAGTGAAGAATTCATTGATGGTATCAAAGTTTCCTGGATTGAGAGAGATTAGTTCATTCTCTAACTGATAGGCTCTCAAATCATCTTACTTGCCAAAATGTTTAGCAAGATGTTCCCACACTTCCTTCGTATTCTTCAATCTAGAGAAATAGAAAAGAAGATCCTTAGAAATGGAGAGACATAGGCAACCATACGCTTCATCTAGTTTGTTCCAATATTTTTCCTTCTCTATCACTACATTTGGCTCTATATTTGTGCCTGTGGTGACTCTGTAGAGTCCTTTGGAGCATAGTGATATCTCAATATCCTCTTTCCACTGATGATAGTTGAAAGGAGTGAGAGGATTGCTTGAAGAGGAATCCATTTTGTAGCTGTAGCGAATGCGGTAGAAGATCTTGAGATACCTGCAACCACACAAAAAAAATGAAATAAGGTCGAAAAACCTGCACTTTTTGAGTTTGCTTCACGCCTGGATAGACTTCTCTGGATAGAATCCAGAGGGAGCAAGGCTATTTTTCCAGGACTTATGGGGAAAACTCTCCACTTCTGGTGCATAGTTGGAATTATTTTGAGCAAATTTGCTCAATATTCATCAAAGATCCATTGTAGCTTATGTACAATACTCGCCTTGTCTATCCATGGCTCTGATACCATATAAAATTAAGGCACATCAATCTAAGAACCAAGACATAAACTTACTATAGATTCAACAGATTAATTTTACTCAAAGAAAAGACATGAACAGTGCAAAAGACTTGTAGCTGTATATTTGCTTATATTAATCAGAATAATAGATTACAATGTAATACAATGGCATGAATAGACATCCAATTCAAATGCAAGAGATTCCATTCGAATTGGGTGCATGGGATTGGCTTACTTATCAGTTAACACCACTCAGCACATCAGTTAACCACTTAAATCCAACATAATTGACTTTAACTAACTCAGAGGCAGTTTAGACTGAGTCTAACTGAATAAAATTCAATTGAGTGACAACAAGTAGGTGAGGGAGCCTATCTAACTTCAGTTATCTAAGATGAACTAAACTGAGTCACCAAAAATAGGTGGAGGCACCTTGAATCACTCCAGTTAACTACATTTAACCAAAATTAGGTGAAATCATGAGGAAGGCGCCTTTAACACTTCAGTTTAACTGAAAGGTAGGTGAAAAAACCTCATGTTAACTGAATGAAACACATTTGTCAAGTAGATCCACCCATATTTGCTCCTTGATTGAAGGAGGAGGCTCAATTAGTCTTTCTGATTGAAGGAGAAGACTTGATTAGGCTCCTTGATTGAAGGAGGAGATCCAGTTTGATGATGCAGTCACATGTTTGAGTCAAGACTTAGGATAAGTGGTAAATTAGGAAACAATAATCCAAATAATGATGTTTGGTTGGAAAATTACTCCAAAAAAGGCGGTAACGCTCGTGAGGAAGGTGATTTAAAAAAAAGGAGGTGTTATCAATGAAAAAGTGATGCATGGACTGACATGTTTTCCTCCAATGCCTCATCCATCTGTTTTGAGTGAGCGTGCATGTTGTGGGCACATTATGAATCACAGTATTTGATATTGGACTCCTTATACTATCCATCGATGTTACTTAGACCCCATTCCACCCCTCTCCTGGATATTTTCATTAGGCCACCTATTCATAAATCTAGCACTTAGGTTCTAAGATTCTACAAACATTCGGATTAGTCTCTGGCCTTTAGGTGCTTATGATTTCTTTAACATCTACCCTGCAAGTTAACACTCGGTTGATGTGGTTGTTCCACATTACTCTTTTCAACCAAGTGGTAGTTCCACCTCATTGTGCGTCCTTGTGGAACCACCATGTCACACTGCCCATGTGGAACCTATGAGGTCCACATATAATTTTCAATTTTTTTAATTTCTTCGTGTGTTTATATATAGTTTAAGGGGGTTACAATTGGAATATTCTCGTCAACATGTGTCCACCAAATCCTCACACTTTCCAATAGGAAATTACATATGACCTCGTCTTTAATTGTTAAATTTTTCCTCGTCTATGAATGGATATGGCAATATCCATGCACTAATAGAACTAGTAATTTTCAACCATTATCAAAACTATAATACTTTCCTTGGCCCTGGTTCGAATTCCACCAATAATTTTCTCAAATTTGTATTTCTCTATTACATTTATCTAAATTACCATCTCGCATGTGGAATATGACAATAATATATGACATTTATACCATGAATTTCATAGGGACATTTTGTCATACATTTCCTGTGCAACCTGTTATTCTTCCTATAAAATTCAAATTTGGCCGATGCAATCCAAGCGGTGCAAACATGTGCTCTATTACCAATCTATAGTGTACCCACTCACCTCTTTTAACCAGTGATACCACATGGTACTCAAAATTTTGTGTTTAAATTACTCATTCATATCCAATTTCATTCTTACCTTAATTCATCCATTTAACAATGGAAATAAATGAATATATTGACCCAAATAATCTTATGCATGCATTATAATTACATGAAATTCAACCATGAACAAACACATATTCCATATCGTTTAATTCCATGCATTTCAACATCCATATACAGTAATTTAATAACAGTTAAACATAGAATTCAAGTGTATCATTCATAAAAAAATAAATACTTGTCTTTTAAGCAATTATTCTCCAACTAGATGCATGTGAAGGACGTTCCTCCCAGCCATAGTCATTGTCAATCCAAAACTTACTTTGAAAGGCCACCCCCAATATAGGGCTATCAATCCATAAGGGAAAATATCTCCCTCAATCCCACTTTACTCAGTCGAATCTCTCATGCAACCCACTACTTCCTAAACCCACTCCATAATTGTCTCAATCCTCAATTCTCCTTCCCCATCAACTTTCACAATGCAGGGAACAAGCACCCTTCTACAAGTTAATAGTCCCTCGATCAGCCACTAGTTCCCTTATTCCAATCCAACACAAGCTAGACATGAAGTATCTAAATTTGTACTCGAGAGCACAAGTTGTATGCTAGTTTTCTCCCACACCAATCTACTCAGGTTAATGTTATGCATAGTTCATGTTCAACAATGGCATATTCCTTCTCTTGTAGAGTTCCAATCTATGGATTTAGAGGTGATTGCATAAAGGAGTAGAATGGAAGCCAAATGGCGATGGAATACTAAGGAATGGAACCCCTGTCTCACTTGGAATGTTTCATATTTATATGAGGCCCCTCCACATGGAACCACTTATCCCCTATTCATCCCATTCTTAGGCTAATTAAATAAATCTTAATCAATCATGGATCCTAATAATAGTTTGATGACTTGGTTTAAATGGCCAAGGCTAATTATATAAGCTAAATCTCACTATCACTTCCCCACTTGTGGATTCATATCCCCCCATCTCTTCTTCCCCCCTCCTATGACGCCATTAGAGATTTTATATTAATATTGAAATGTACATATTTACATAGTCTCAGTTATCTTGACCATTTTTTATGGATTCTATCCTTTTACATAAATAATATACAAATTACATTACAAGGTCATACTTGAGTGTTAGATTCCCCTCCTCTTTAATTTATGCACTGTCCTCGGTCCATCACCAACACAATGTACACTTACAATGTTTCTTCAAAAACTCAAAAATAGTTGTGTGGCATCCTCTAGCTCCCAAGCCACTTCTTTAGCTAAATTTTCCACAACATTATTGGTGTTCTCTTCCTTCAATATTTAATACCATGTATTCATGTATTTGATCTTTGGTTGCATAAGCCAGGTTATCCTGTTTATTTTTGCTTTCATTTGATGGCGAACTAGACATCAATGTTCCATTGTTTTTTTCCCCGCTTCCTTGAGATGCTTCCAAAACCTTTGTATTTCAGCATATAACTATAGGAAACATCAAGTAAACATGTTTATGACAACCATTCATATGTAATAATTATTCCCTTTATAGGAATTTCAACTCATAAGAGAAGCATTTATATTCATAACACAAGATCAAGTATGCAAACCATCCCAATATGTATCTGTATGAAAATATTTTATAACTTCACATAGTTTCCATCATGGAGGTTCAATTTCTTCCCATCTATCCATCGACTCCATACCCAAGCCATCCCACGGTGGGGTTTATAAAGCTATTAGAAGGCCAAGCCAACATGCAAGTTGGGTTAATCAGGTCGTTCACAAATAACAATGCCAAGCTAGCACACAGTTGGGTTTATTAAACATTTAGATAAATGAAAATGGAAATCCTCCCTACACTTTTTTACTAATAGAAATCACTTTCCCTCTCTTGAACAAGTCTCGTCATCTCACTTGTATTCACACACATACAATTATGTAAGATGCTGACATCAAAATTTCAAATCAAAATTTTTTAAAATCTTCCTTCTACAAAGTCATATTATTCATCTATGAGGCTCTCCTCAAGTTATTTTGCCTTGTAGGAAACAATGCATAGTATCCCTCATGGGATTACACCCACTGCCATGTCCAAGGCTACATATATGAAATATGTCCTTCCTAACATATTCAAAACATCCCATAGCCATTAGCTTCATCATAAAATTTTCAATAAAAATTTCACATTTTAACTATACTCATTCAGATTTTTTTCCCATGAGATCCTTCTCATGTTATTTGTACCTCACAAGAAAGAATGCACAATCTTCTTGCAATATGTATTCTTGACGTAATTCTCAAATAACCAATCAATCATTAGTATTTTCATCATTTAAATTTCATTGTGCTACCCACAACAACCATGAAATGATCTCATGATTATAACAACAATAATTCAATCACTTCCAATTGTCAACATACTAAATGCAATGAAATATCATTCACCGTAAATGTATTACCAACACATCAAGTGTTCTCACAATGCAATCAACACATGTTCCAACATGCACATTCACATACTCTACTTATGCATATATACACCATGCATCTTTGTGCCACCTCATATGATTTTCCATGATAATTTGAAGGGTTCAAACAATACCTCAACACATCATACATCCACATCACAATTACCTTTTTGGTCATCTGGATACCCTCCTCTTCATCCCAAACACAACACCAAGAATAAACTTCTTTAGTGCTCTTCATCATTGGCAAATAGGTTGAATTCGAAGACATTGATCACAAGAAACGAGATCATTGAATACTTGTGTTGCAATATAGTCTTCCAATTCAACTACACATGGCCTCACACATGGTTATCTCACATGGAATCTATATCCCAAGCATGTGTATAATACTCAATGCAATGGTTATTAAATCTTAACCATTTGAATCATGACACACTAACTCATGAATGCATCAAAAGATTATAATATCTTTTGATACCCAAGGATTTATGCCTTTATCTCAACTAGTTATCAATTCGATATATGCATTCAATTTTCATCATGAATGTGTTAATGAAGATATCAAGCATGAATGAAGGAATTCTTACCCAATTTCCTTCAAGAATCATGAAACATAGGCATGATAAATTCCATACGTGTATTGTTTCCTTCCACACTTGGATGTTACCTAATCAGTTGGTGTTTTCATGGGAACTCACATCATAATTCCCTCCATCAATATCTTAAAAAGTTCTTTCCTTGTTCTCTTTCAATGTGAGATTAATATCTACAAGCATTTTCATCATCAACATCTTCAACCGAGCTATCAACCCTTCTTGGATATACAACCCATCAGAAAACATACTTAGTTATCATGCCAACAACATAAAAATATCATCCCATATGTAATGTCATAGACATGCATTTCAAACATATTCTCATGCACTATAACACATATTATTTCTCAATATGCCTACTAGTGCATATGCATTCCAACTATGTTACACTCTTGCATTCTAATGCCATAAAACCTAGCGACAAATAGCTACTTTATTAACATAAAGGAACATAAACAACACAAAAGAAGAGTCAAGGAATTTCTCTTTCTCTATTCTTCTTCATATCATGGTGTTGAGGCCCGTAAATTCGCAGGCGACAACAGTAAGGGATTCTCCCCAATCAACGTTCCCAACTAGCCCGTTGACTGTTTGGTATGGGGAATCCATCCGGTTTGCGGTCTGGCTACCGTAGGTCAAAAAACACAAAGGGTTTACCGATCACGGCCCGATACACCGAGTTTTTGTATTTTTGACTTAATGTATGAAATGCAAGTGCCTAATTAACAATGCAGGATGATAAAGATGCACGGAGCAGTCACAATGTGATGCGCAGGTTCTTACCTCTTGTCTTAGCATCCGCAAGCATCAAAATCACATGGACAGCAAGAAATTAAACTTACTAACCTATCGCTAGCGAGTAAGATTATCATTTATGAGTAATGCATCACTGTTCAGGTGTCATGGCAAATCACAGATAGTTGTTCTTTTAACCAAACATATAAACAGAAGTGAAGTATACATGACAAGATAGCTCATCAACAATTAAAACATCCCATTACTCATAGTGGAAGAACATCATAAAATGTACTGAAAAAGCACTCAAACAAGAACATAGGTTCAGGCAATTAGAACGCTCTCACAGTTGCTGAAACACAGCTGAAAACGAAATAGTTCCTCTTCAACATTGTTCATTTAATCCAATTGTTACATTCCACGGTGGCGCTTTCTCCAACAAGAAAAAGTTGTAGTTTTGATTGTAAAACGAAATAGTTCCTCCTACAAGCAAACTGTTTACAAGTTTTTCCCAGGGAAAAAGTCCCCTTCTAAGTCCTATCTTTACATTATTTAAACTATACAGTAGACTGTTGGTCTGCCCCCAAACGTGTGACTTTCCAGTCCCTCAAACGTTTCCGATTCTTCCTCATGCCGCTTTGTCTTCATATGTTCGTGATTAGTTGAGTAAATGCTGGACCTTTCGGATCTGCGCTTTGTTCTTTTCGATTTCGTCTTTTCCTTCCCTTCGTCTTCCCACCGGTTTCGATTTGATCAACCTGCAATCAATTATTGTGCATCATTTGTTGGAACGGCGTTTTAGACATTAAAAATAACCACCTGAAACAACTGATCCACAAGAAAATGGTCAGGTGCATCCCTGGATCGGGAAAGAGTTTTGATCAAGCCTTGGGCGGGAAAGTTCTGAATCGACAGTCGGAATGGTTTGGACATCGGACGCGAAAAGGCTCTCCTAGCCGCAACGATGGAAAAGACAAGGGCTAAAGTCACGTGAAAAGCGGGCGGGAGAGGCTTTAATCGGAAGTCGAACGGCTTTCCACTTCAGCAGCTAAAAGAATTTGTGAGCCGCAATAGCAGAAAAGAGAAGGTTAGAGCCATGTGATGCATAGTCGGAAGTCGGACGAATTTGCACTTCGGAAGCCAAAAGACTTTCCCGGCCGCAACGGCAGAAAGTAAACATACTAAAAATCAGGAGCAACGTGGGTGGGAAGGCTCTCAATCGGAAGTCGAAAGGGTTTGGACATCGGAGGCTAAACCACATTCCTGGCCGCAACGGCGGAAGAGAGAAGACTAAGACATGTGACCTTCAGGCGGGCAAAATCCCAATCGAAAGTCGGAGCATTTTGCGCTTCGGATGCTAAAAGGCTTTGGGAGCCGCAACGGCGGACGGGAAAAAGATTACAACTTCCGATCCAACATAAATAGACGCCGAACCACAAGAAAACTTAAATGTCTGAAAACTAAATAACAACGACGGCTAATTGATTCACCTCAGAGGCAATGGTTTGTTCAAAGGGCCACTGATCTGATGAGGCTCTGGCTAGCAATCCAACATCAATTCTGTAGCTCACAACAAAATATTAACACAAGCATCCTCTGAAAACAGGCAGTAAAATAATCTTTAGAATCAACCAAAGTTAAGTAAGACCAATCATTCGTGGATCAAACGGACTCACAGCAACTCGAAATGATGAGGAGGGGCCCAAAATTTAAGAAATTTGGGGAGAACAGTTGCGCCTGCAACAATTGGCGATTACCTGGTGAACCTAGATCTCTGGGCGATTATTCCTTGAGTGACAGACTGTTTAACAAGAAATGCATCTATTGAATTCTTCCAGCCATATGGATTTCTCAAATGACAGAAGTGTGTCCCCTTAATCATTGATGATAGTCCAATTTGGGAGAGTGGAAACCAAGATTTTCAAGTCCAGATAACTCTGTTGAGGCCGAAAGATGAGTTTCATTATTAATTTTGTCTTCAGGTAGTTGACAGCTCAGACACCACAAGATTGTAGCATATGGTAAAAAAGAATATTCATTTGTTCCGCATTCCCATGCCACTTTGGCATTTTTATTTTTTTTGTGCTCCTGGACTTTTGTCCCTTTTCATATGAGTCCTCCTGCATGCCTTTCTTTCTGAATTTTAATTCAGGATCCTCTATCCCATAGTGTCCTTGTGTGTGAGTGGTGTATTTCAAGCTTCAGCTCATGGATGGAGAGGGACTTCGGCAATTTCAGTATTTATTATTCAGCATTTGCTTTGATGTATGATGCTTTCATAGGAGTTTTGACTCTTATTTGCCTTTTGGCATTTATTTCTTGGCATGGGATCATTTATATTTAATATACTGTTCCCCTTGCTCTTTTCTATGGGTCTTCTGCTATCGCTCCTTAGAACATTTAAGTGTGAAGTGGATGGAGCCTCAACATAGTATTTCAGACTCTTTGAATCTGGTTTATTTCACAGGGGTTAAGCAGGAATTCAATGCACACAACATTTATTCGAGAAAACTGCTAAATTGGAAGAAGCTCAAATAGCAATACACAGTCTGATACTCAAACATGTTTATCATTCCCAAAGATTTTGATATTGAAACCAAGAAAACTCAAACTAAAACAGACTGGAAAACATGACTCGAGAGACAGTCAAACAGTTTATTTATATACAAGATAGAAGAACTCAAAGAAACTCAAGAAAAATAAGGCTTGAGAACCAAACCATTTACTGGAAAGTTCTCTTCCCAACCCTGTAAATCTTGTAACTTATACGTAGAAGGACCAAGCTTCGCTGCGACCTAAAAAGGGCCTACCCACAACTGCTGGAATTTAGTATGCTTCCCTTTCTCATCATGGGGGTGATCCCATTTGAGAACCAGATCTCCCACCTCAAAGTCTTTTGTTCCAGCTTTATGTTTTTCAAACCACCTCTTTATTACCTCCTGTTGTTGCTTAAAGCGTTCTCTGGCTTTAGATCTAGCCTCCTCTGCTTTCAGAAGATTGCATATCCTCATCTGTAAAATTTCGTCATCCGACCCCCTAGAATCTTGAGCCAATATGGAAGATGGTAGCATGATATTGGGGGGAAGGATGGCTTCTTTACTGTACACAAGGGTATAGGGTGACACTCCTATCGCAGACTTGGGGGTGACTCTGTCAGCCTAAAGGGAATTTGGTAGGGCTGAATGCCAACTCCTTTGGTTTTCTATTACAGTCTTCTTTAGAATTCTAATCAGATTTTTATTTGTGGACTCATCCAGGCCATTTCCTTGTGGGTAGTAGTTAGCAGAATAATGCAATTTTATCCCTTTATCATGAGCAAAAGTAGTTAATTTAATTGATGAAAAGTACGTATCATTATCAAAAACTAACGAAACTGGAACTCCAAACCTGGTCAAGATGTGGTCTTGCAGGAAGCTGATGACTTCGTCTTGATTTATTTTGCGCAGTGGTACTGCTTCGACCCAGCGAGTGAAATAATCCATTGCGGTCAGAATGTACTTGTGTTGTAGCGAGGAGTTTGGTTTTATTTCTCCAATGATGTCCAACCCCCATTGCTCAAATGGCTCTGTGATCATCATAGGCTTTAGGGGTGCTGCTGCTCTAGGTTTTCTCCCACTACACCTCTGGCAAATATCACATTTCCAGACATGTGCGTGTGCATCTTTAAAGAGCATGGGCTAGTAGTAACCGGCTCTGAGGATTTTATGGGCCGTAGTATCCCCTGAATAGTGTCCCCCAATAGGGCCATCATGCAATTCTGACATTACTTTCTTTGCATCTCAGAAGAACTCCATCGTATTTTTTTCTGAATAATACTCCTTCAACGATCTGATAGGAAGCTGATTTAAGATGCAACGCCCTTCTTTGCTTAGAGTTCCAATGTTCTGGCAACAGCCCTACCTGTAAGTAGTGTACAAGGTCTCTATACCAAGACTCGGGGGCTATAAACAAAGGACATACATCCATTAAATGTAATTCGTCTTCATCCTCCCAGGCGCGTTCTTCATTTTTTTCACTTTCAGTCATCAATTTGCACAACCCTTGTCCCTTGAGTATGGACGCTGGTTTGAATTCAAGGTCGTACTCTTGAAGAGCTATTACCCAGTTGCCCCTTCTTTCTCCTAACTCCTTTTGTACAAGAAGGGATCTTACCGCTGGGTAGGGAACGATTACCTTGGTTCGATTCTTTAAAATATAGGGCCTGAATTGCTTCATGGCCTTGAACTCTACGTAAGCCTGTTTATCAATGGCCGGGTAATTTAATTCTACCCCTTGTAGACCAATGCTCATGAAGGATATTGGGAATTCATCCCCCCCATCTTCCTTTTGTGTCAGCACAGCTGCTAGCGAATCATCGGATGCAAAGGTGTACAGTATAAAATCTTTGTCGAAATCTGGGCTTTTCAGGGAGGGCGCGTGTGTGACAGCAGTTTTAATTTTGCCGAATGCATTCTTTTCAATCTCAGTCCACTTGAATTGTGCATTTTGCTTGACCATTTGCTGCAGCGGTTTGATAGTCTGAGCAAAATCAGGCACGAACCTTCATACAAAATTTATGGTTCCCATGAATGATTGCATCCCCTTTTTATTATGGGGCAAGGGGATTTGTTCAATAGCCTTCATTCTTTCTGGATCAATGGAGATACCTTGCTTTGACACTATGTGACCCAACAACTTGCCCTCTGTGACAACGAACACGCACTTCTTAGGATTGAGTGAAATGCCACACTTTCGATAGCGTTCAAAAATCTGCCTCAAGTGGAATTTGTGTTCTTCTCTCTTCTTCGAGAATATCGTAATATCGTCAAGGTACACTACAACGCTACGGTCGATCAATCCACAGAAAGCTATGTCCATAGCTCTCTGAAACGTTGCTCCCGCATTTATAAGCCCAAAGGGCATCCTTCTGTAGGAAAAGGTTCCCCATTTGGTCCTGAACGTTGTCTTCAACCTGTCTTCCTCGGCTACTAATACTTGATTGTAGCCAGAGAAACTGTCCAATAACGAAAACAGTTCAGAACCTAAGACCATTTGGAGCAATTGCTCCATGGGTGGCATCAGGTAATTATCTTTATCAGAAGCTCGGTTCAGATTTCTGAAATCAACGCATAATCTGATTTCACCAGACTTTTTCCTAACTGGTACCAGATTTGACACCCACTCAGAGTGTCTGACTTTAAAAATGATTCTAGCATCTAATAATTTCTTTACTTCACTCTGAATCAACGGTTCCAACTTTGGATGCATTTTTCTTGGAGGTTGCTGATATGGCTTGATGCCAGCTTTGATGGGGACAATATGCTTGATGATGCTGGTGTCATATGTTTTTAAATCTTCGTATGTCCATGCAAAGACATCTTTATATTGTTTAAATAGGCTGACGAACTTGTCTCTTTCTGATGGTGAACAACATTTGCCAAGATTCACAAATTTTGGACTTGTCTCAGTCCCTAGATTTATCAGCTCGAACTGTAGAGATGAGCTGTGAGTCTTCACGTTGGCCGGTCTTCTGAATTTTTCATTTAAATCAAACATATTTTCTAGTGTCCTGACTCCTTTAGGGATGAATTTATCATACTTCATCTCGGCCTGATGTTCTTCATCATCTATAATTGCTCCTTTAAATACTTCATCATTCGTTAGAAATTCTACAATTTGCTGGTCATCATCGAACACTCACAGGTTGGTGATCATATCCGGTACTGAGGGCCTGAAAAGCAATTCAACAGTACATCGATTATTAGTAGGTACCAATCTAGCAGCCGATGTGGCTAACAAGTCAGCTGCTGCGTTTTTTAGTCTTCGAATTGAAATAATATTGAATGCATTAAAACATTTAAGCAGGTCCCATACCTCATTTTGATAAGCTTTCAAATGGGGAGAGACACAATGTATTTGATTTCTGATTTGCTTTACAATTATTTCTGAATCTCCAAAAAATTTTAAATTACTTACGTTTAATTCAGTTGCTTTCCTTAAGCCCTGCACCAGTGCTTCATATTCAACTGTATTATTCGTACATTCAAATTCTAACCTACATGCAAGAAAGTGTTTATTCTTCTGAGGGTCAATCAGGACACAGCCATCCCCTGACCCTTCTAATGTCTTAGAGCCATAAAAAAACAAAGTCCAAAAATCACTAACTACGGACTGCGAATCTATTCCTACTGCTAAATCTACTATTTTGCAATCAATTTCATCAACCTGTGAAAATCGAAGGAGATCAGGTTGGGTGTCTGAAATGTTGTTGGCTTCTTCTGCTTGGTAATTTCCAGGTTCCAATTCAATAAAATAGTTTCCCAAGACAGAATCCACTGGTTCATTCTTTACTTCAAGTTGAGTAACACTATATTTCATGTGAGGTTCCCTTAAAATTTTAATCTAGTTCAGACTCCCTTTATATGGCAACCACAGATGTTAGCAATCAGAGGCAAAATAGCCGTTCAACTTTGTTGACCAATCTCTGCTCAACACAAGACTGTAAGCATCTGGTATATCTGCCACCACGATATTAATGACCTGGTATACTTTATCATTTGATGCCAAACGGATTAGGACGTCTTCCATCTCCCCAATTAATTTTACATCAGTCCTGTCCAACTGAACCACTCTCCACGTGGATGGCTTAGGCTACCCATTGATCTTTTTACAGACTGATATCGGCATGAAATTAACAGTCGCCCCTGAGTCTACCAAGCAATTATGTACGTTGTGGTTAAAGATTTCGAAAGTAAGGAGGAAAGGTGGATGTTTATTCTTGGACTTACCTCCACCGCTGGTTTCTCCAATTTCTTCTTCTTCTTCTGGTTGATTATCAGTGGGCTTCCTCTCTTCCAATGCTTCAAGTGCTTTCAACAGTATTTCTTTTTGCCGTGGCACTTTACACATTTCGAATAGTGAAACGTTTGCCTTCACCTTCTTTAAATCCGTCATGACATCATAATCCATCTGATGTTCCATGTGATGAGGTCTGTCCACATTCACCTTATCTTCATCTGGCTTGGCTATTGTATCCTTTTGCTTAGGCTCTTGGTTGGTAATAGTGAACTCTGGAATTTTATCAGCTGAGGATTTATTTTGAAATTTCTTCTTAACATTTCTCTGTAGCCTCTTGATTTTTGGGAGTATAAGACTGTCTTCTTTAACCGTCCCTTGACTCCTTGTTGCTACGTTGGTTTCCATGACTTCCTGGTACCCCTGAGTCTTCTCCTCTTCAGCATCAAATAAGGAAACAGAATTCCATAAAGCCATAGTTTCCTCTTCCTGTTCTTTATTAGAAGTAGCAGCAGAATTCTCTTTTCTTTCTTCTTCTCCCTCTTCTGTTAATCTAGAATCCAACATCTGATTCATGACCAGCATCATTGAATTTATCCATTGCGGACAATTCTTTTCAGAGTGGGGTTGTTGGTGGATAGCACAAAAATTTTCCATCCCTATCTCTATCAAATTCATGGATGCTGTATTGTGCGGAG
Source organism: Pseudotsuga menziesii (assembly GCA_001517045.1). Classification (NCBI taxonomy): domain Eukaryota; kingdom Viridiplantae; phylum Streptophyta; class Pinopsida; order Pinales; family Pinaceae; genus Pseudotsuga; species Pseudotsuga menziesii. The sequence goes on along the minus strand of LPNX010409292.1, from coordinate 69,650 downwards.
GTGGTTGGGACTGATTGTTATCCTCTCTTTTCTTATAATAGGGCCTATAAAACTTTTGTGCTTCTTTTTCTTTCTCCAAGTCTATGATTTTGTTGGAAAGCTTTTGCATCATTTTTGCCATATTTTCATAATCTGGTGCTTTCTCCTCCTTAGGATTCGCAAACAATAAGGCCTTCCTTCCCACACCTTTCTCTCCTAACTGTTCGGGATAATCTTCAACACTTTCTCTTTCAGCCTCCACTATTTCTGCCTCTTCATAGGTTTCTGCCAAAGTAGGCTTGGCCCTACCTTTTGCAAACATGGCCAAATCAGGACCCAAGGCTGATGTATAATATTCAATCAGGACCTTGTCTGAAGGTTTGTCAGTGTCAGAAAAATTCTTAAGGTATGTTGCAAATCTTTGAGTAAAACTGTGCACCTTCTCTTTCCTTTATTTCTTCAATGCGCACAGTCCTTTCATGAGGGCTGCATGAGTCTTTTGAGTTGCATACTTACTTCTGAAAATTCTCTCAAAGGTATTCCAATCAGGGATAGAGTTAGCGGGAAACCCAAAATACCATGAGTCCATAGCTCCTTTAAGGGTATGCGGGAATAGTCTGCAGACTACATCTTCATGCTCCCCAGCCCTCAACCCTTCTATTGCCAAGTAAAAACTTTGCAGGTGATCATCTACTAGTACTTTCTCATTTGGATCAAATTTAGGCAGCAATTTTTCAAAGGATTAAGGCAAATCATGCAGCGGAGGGGTCAAGTTCAGAGGTGATCTGGCTCTCCATGCAGGTGGTGGATTTGGTGGATTAGGAGGAGGTTGGTTGGCGTTAACGCCTGCCATAAGTAGGGGCGGAGAGTGAGGAGGTGAACCAATAGGCATATGAGTAGGAGAACTGTGAGGGGTCTCTAGGCCTTCTTGATTCAAAGGTAGTACAACTTCTTGTAAAGCTGTTTCTACAAGTTCTTCCCAGTCTCCAACCAACACTGAGTCTTCTACTATAGGACGATCTTTCTTTTTATATTCTCTTCTGGGCAATTCAGGGATAATCGGCAATCCTCCAATCTTTTTTACATATGCCCTGGTGTGTCTTCTTAGGTCATTTACAACTTCGTTGCCAACAGAATAAAGATGTTCTCTGTAAAGTTCACTGCTTTCAGAGCTGTCATCGGTGGAAAAGTCTCGGGAAAACAGGTTTCCTCGGCCAGCCATGCATTGGTGGCCCTCCTTCTAGCGCCAAAAACTGTTGAGGCCTGTAAATTCGCAGGAAAAAATAGTAAGGGATTCTCCCCAATCAACGTTCCCAACTAGCCCGTTGACTGTTTGGTATGGGGAATCCGTCAGGTTTGCGGTCCGGCTACCGTAGGTCAAAAAACACAAAGGGTTTACCAGTCACGGCCCGATCCACCGAGTTTTTGTATTTTTGACTTAATGTATGAAATTCAAGTGCCTAATTAACAATGCAGGATGATAAAGATGCAGGGATCAGTCACAATGTGATGCGCAGGTTCTTACCTCTAGTCTTAGCATCCGCAAGCATCAAAATCACATGGACAGCAAGAAATTAAACTTACTAACCTATCACTAGCGAGTAAGATTATCGTTTATGAGTAATGCATCACTGTTCAGGTGTCATGGCAAATCACAGATAGCTGTTCTTTTAACCAAACATATAAACAGAAGTGAAGTATACATGACAAGATAGCTCATCAACAATTAAAACATCCCATTACTCATAGTGAAAGAACATCATAAACTGTACTGAAAAAGCACTCAAACAAGAACATAGGTTCAGGCAATTAGAACGCTCTCACAGTTGCTGAAACATAGTTGAAAACGAAATAGTTCCTCTTCAACATTGTTCATTTAATCCAATTGTTACATTCCACGGTGGCGCTTTCTCCAATAGGCAAAAGTTGCAGTTTTGATTGTAAAACGAAATAGTTCCTCCTACAAGCAAACTGTTTACAAGTTTTTCCCAGGGAAAAAGTCCCCTTCTAAGTCCTATCTTTACATTATTTAAACTATACAGCAGACTGTTGGTCTGCCCCCAAACGTGTGACTTTCCAGTCCCTCGAACGTTTCCGATTCTTCCTCGGGCCACTTTGTCTTCATATATTCGTGATTAGTTGAGTAACTACTGGACCTTTCGAATCTGCGCTTTGTTCTTTTCGATTTCGTCTTTTCCTTCGTTTCGTCTTCCCGCCGGTTTCGATTTGATCAACCTGCAATCAATTACTATGCATCATTTGTTAGAACGGCATTTTAGACATTAAAATTAACCACCTAAAACGACTGATCCACAAGAAAATGGTCAGGTGCATCCCTGGATCGGGAAAGATTTTTTATCAAGCCTTGGGCGGGAAAGTTCTGAATCAGCAGTCGGAAGGGTTTGGACATCGGACGCGAAAAGGCTCTCCTAGCCGCAACGGCGAAAAGACAAGGGTTAAAGTCACGCGAAAAGCAGGCGGGAGAGGCTTTAATCGGAAGTCGGATGACTTTCCACTTCGGCAGCTAAAAGAATTTGTGAGCCGCAACGGTGAAAAAGAGAAAGTTAGAGCCACGCGATGCACAGTCGGAAGTCGGACGGATTTGCACTTTGGAAGCCAAAAGACTTTCCCGGCCGCAACGACGGAAAGGAAACATACTAAAAATCAGGAGCAACACGAGCGGGAAGAATCTCGATTAGAAGTCGGAAGGGTTTGGCCATCGGAGGCTAAACCACTTTCCTGGCCACAACGACGAAAGAGAGAAGACTAAGAAACGTGACCTTCAGGCGGGAAAAATCCCAATCGGAAGTAGGATCATTTTGCGCTTCGGATGCTAAACCGCTTTGGGAGCTGCAACGGCGGACGGGAAAAAGATTATAGCTTCCGATCCAACATAAATAGACGCCCGACCACAAGAAAACTTAAATGCCTGAAAACTCAATAACGGCGACGAATAACTGATTCACCTCAAAGGAAATGGTTTGTTCAAAGGGCCACTGATCTGACAAGGCTTTGGCTAGCAATCCAACATCAATTCTGCGGCTCACAACAAAATCTTAACACAAGCATCCTCTGAAAACGGGCAGTAAAATAATCTTTAGAATCAACCAAAGTTAAGAAATACCAATCATTCATGGATCAAACGAACTCATAGCAACTCTAAATGATGAGGAGGGGCCCAAAATTTAAGAAATTTGGGGAGAACAGTTGCGCCTGCAACACATGGATTTCCATAGCTTAACTAATCGATTCCATGGCCTTTTCTACCAATTAGATAATAGATCATTAGCTACAATATTCTCACCCAAGCATCAATATTTAATTCATATATAAGTTATACGTGCTAGTCCAAAAGTATACAACTTTATTCAAGAAACAAAATAGAGATTTAGGGTGAATAAATATCCCTCATATGTATGTATGTCTTGTTGACCACATGTTCCCTTTACTGTTGCAATCATTTCTTGACATAATTGTAACTTCTTGGATCCTTTGGTCCCTTTTGAATTGTACTCATTTCTGAAATATGTTGTTACAATTGTATTGATCAATCCTTTACATACCCAACTTGACATCTTCTGGCGAAGAGTTGTATGTAACCTTATCCAATTTTGTAATGTTTCTCTACATTCTTTGGAAACTGACAACTCTACTGTGTCACAAACTCTATCTCACAAGACAATTCTTCACAATGGAGTGCCTTACTCCCTTGATAGCAACTTTCAGGTGAATCTAATTTTATTATTCACTTCACATTCTCTACACATTAATTGCTAGTTCATATATTGCAATGCTATCTAGCATATAGAAATCTTATCTATTATGGTGGCTCGCCCATCTCATCTATGGAATATCTGCACTCTTCATACTGGTATATTCCTTCTATCATCAAATCCTTCTTAATGACCCTTTTCTTATGAATACATTTTTCCTCTCGTGCTTTGCAAACTTTATTTCATGGTTGTATTTTTCTATACCAACGGTTTATGATTTACACCCTTCTTTTATGCATAGACATGCCATTTTCTACAATTACTTGTTATTTCTCATACCTTTGCTAGCTCTTTCTATTAATGCATCAAATAACAACTACAACAACCAAGAGAACCACATCTCTTCTCTTCAATTTGTTGCTTGAATGTTCGATACTTTACACATGATATACAATCCACTTCAGTCTTATTTATTCCTCATTTGTAGCATTTCCAACACACTACAATGATGTGATTCATCTCACTTTAGCTTGAACAACCAAGAGCACATATGCCTCTTCTTGCACTACATTTTTGCACATGTTGTAAATGATAAATTCATGGCATGCACCTTTACCATGCTTTGCTTCTTTGATTGCACCTTCGCATAACTATGCAAGCATCATCATGTGTGTATATGCAAACATTCAACACAAATGTACATGTGTCATGCTTCTATACCACCACAGACCTCTTTTCTTAGGCTTAAGAAGATTAAGAAATTATCCATTTTTCTATTTAACAAGCAAATTAACCATACTTGAATCATTCAATTGTGCACTTCATCCAACTTACCAATGTATGTAGCATCAACAAGTAATTTAGAAGGTAAACCATAAGAGGAATCTGTTTTTGAATAATTTCATTGTCTTCCCTACAACTTTGTATTTCAATCCTCAAAATTCTCATGGTCTCCATAAATCCAGTGGATTTACATTTTATTTCTGAGCAATTGTTTTTGTTTCTCCATTTATCACACTTATATGTTGACCTATAACATCTTCTTCATGGTTTTATGGAAGCTCCTCCCCTTATTCTATTTTACTCTTGTGTACTTTTCTAGAAACATGTCCCGTAATTATTTCTAAAGCTAAACTATATCTGCAATATTTTAATGTCATTACATTTCTTAGATAAACTTATATCTATACATTCAATAGAAATTAAGTATACACACACATACACACATTTATTTTTTTATTTTAAATTATGAAAATCATCCTTTAACAATTTTGTCAAAATAGACCTACAGGTCCATTTCTTCTCAATTCCTGAAAGGACGTGTATTGCTTTATTATGAAATCATGTTTTATTTTTATTCTCCTTCGAATAATAATTCCAATGACTTCTCCCATAAGAGCTGAAAGTTACCACTCTTCCAAATCAACAATTTTTCCCAATTTTACATTGTTCCTGTAGCATTGTTCCTGTAGCTGCAATTCTTCTGAAGGACGAATTCTGAGACCTGTAGTAGAAAATCGGTAAAGAACTGGAAACATTTTTATACCAGGAATTTATAGTACATATTATGGTGAGTTCTTGGACACTCTCACTATTCTAATCTGATACTCCCATCCAATTTCCTAAAATTCTGGAATCATCAATTTTTAGTTTTTGCATCTTTTTTCAAGACTTTGAATTTTCTCCAAACAAATGTCATCTCCCAAACTAAGCATTTCTGGAAAATTTTGCAAGAAATAAAATTTATTTAGTTCAATGAATAGGAAAATGTTGAAATGAGAATATTTTCTGGTTATAATTTCTTGGGACACCTTTGCCTCCAATTTTTCAAAAATTGCAATTTTGCCCAGTGAATTTTGTCTTTCTTTCATTTCCCCACTTCACATATTTTTGAATTTGGCCTCCAGGGTCCCAATTTGTTTGTTCCTAGGTCACGAGTGCACCATAACAATTTGGTACTCAACCGATCCCTAGTCCGCCAGAGGGATACGCACCTTCAAGACCTACTAAATCCAAATTTCTGTATAAATTAAGAAAGAACTGGACCACATCCCTTGCCAGAATTTATGTAGCCTAAAAAATACAGTCAAAATTTCGCTAGTCTCATCAAATTTTGATATAATCTGCTCCTGTTATGGCCACAATAATATTTTGGCTCTAGACGTTTTTTAATAACTTTCCTAATTTTCTGCTGACACGGCAAGGTTCTAGCGTGGCGGGGTGCTGACACATGTCTAATTATAGGTTAAATGTCCTTTGTGCCATCCTATAATAAATCCTTGTCACACTCTCATTTTCCATATCACCATGTTATCTTTTTCCTGGTGCGGATTCACCTGAGTGATTTTCTCCTATTAAAGACAGTAATGCTCATGAGGAAGGTGGCTTTAAAACCATGTTTTTGGAGTCATTGTCAATAAAAAAGTGACATGTGGACAGGTGGTTTTTCCTTAAACGCATCCTCCATCCCTTTTAGTGAGTGTGCATGTTGTGGGCACATTTTGTACCACATTCGTTGATCTTGGACACCATATCCTATCTGTCGATGTTAATTTTACTTTCCCCCCTTTTGGCTATCCCCTAGTCATTATCTTTCGGTCACATGTTCGTTAATCTAGAAATTAGGTACTAAGCTCCTAAAAACCTTCAGATTGGACTCTATTCAGGTGATAATGATTTCTTTAATGCCTAGCACATAAGCTAGCATCCAATTGATGTGTCTAGTCCACATTACTCCTTTCATCCAAGTGGCAATTCCACCTCATCTTGAGTCTTTGTGTCATTTCCATTTTGCACTACCCATGTGGCACTTATGGGTTCACATAAAATTTTCAAAATTTTTAATCTCTTCATGTGTTTATATATAGTTTAAGGGGGTTACAATTTCCATATTCACGTCAACGGGTGTCCACCGAATCCTCACACCTGCCAATAGGAAATTACATTTGGCCTCCCCTTTAATTGTTAAATTTTTCTTCGTCTGCTAACAAATCTAGAGATTTTCATCCACTAACAAAACTGGTAATTTTCAACCATTAACAAAACTATAATGATTTCCTTGTCCCTAGTCGAATTTTATTTATAATTTTCTTAATCCTTTACTGCTCCATTATAACTTTCTACATTACCATATTGCATGTGGAATATCATAAAATATTTGGCATTTATACCACGAATTTCATAGGGACATTTCATCATACACTTCCTACGCAACTTGTTATTCTTCCTATAAAATTTGAATTCATCCCATGCAGTCCTAGTGTTGCAAACCTGTGCTCTGGTACCAATCTATAATGTACCCAGTCGCCTCTTTTAATCATTGATACCACAAGGTACTCAAAATTATGTGCCTAAAATACTCATTCATATCTCGTTTCATATTTATCTAAATTCATCCATTTAACAACAGAAATAAATGAACACAGTGACCCAAATAATCTTATGCATACATTATAATTACAGGAAATTCAACCATGAACAAACAATATGCCATACCAGTTAATTTAATGCATTTCAACATTCATATATCATAATTTAATAACATGTAAACACAAAATTCAACCATAGCATTATTAAACAAATAGCCATTTATCTTTTAATTAATTATTCTCCAACTAACTGTGTGTGAAGGACGTTCCTTGTAATACCCCAATGGTAAGCCTTGAAATTATGTGATGTTGTTATTTGATTTTATTGTGAAACTAGGTTATGGACTATGGATTATTTTGTTATTATTGTTTTATTATTATTTTATCATTATTTACCTATAAATAAATAATAGTTCAACATGGACAACAAATGTGGCTCATGCGTCTTGGATTCCACATGCATGGGAGTTGAGAGGGATAGGAGTTGTTTCCCTTCCCAACAACATTCTATCTTTCCAAACTTTGATTCTATTGGACTTTAGAGATCCTAGGACACCAAATTAATGCTTTCATACACCCATGCAACCATGCACACATGCACACATGCACCCATGCATGATGAGAATATTCCCTATCCAAGTTTCCTTCAATTAATGAGAGCAAAATTAGGGTGGATTCGAGATACCTTTAGTCATTTGGAGTGATTTGGGGGAATTCGAGCAATCTTCAATCAGTTAAAGAGATTTTGAGTCTAATTCGAGTTATCCTCGGCTAATTTGAGTAAGTTTGGATAGATTCGAGTTATATCAAGTGCATTGGATCGGTTTTAGGGAAATTCAAGTCAATATGTGAAATTCTAGTTGTCTCCAATGCATGAGAGGTATTTGGGGAGGTTTGAGTCAGCCTTAGTAATTTTCAGTTATCCTCAGTGACTAGGACTGGTATTTCTACTGGATTCGAGTTAATCTAAATGATTTTGAGTTTATCTTTGGAGAACTTGAATAGGTCAATCAGTGGGATAGAGAATATCTCAGTGAATTGGAGTTTCTCCTATGTAGTCTTGAATTAGTCTCTTAGAGGGAATTTGAATGGGTCTAAATGGATCCAAATTGATTTTCATTCATTCTTTCTTGCATTAGTGAGTTGGTTGGTGAGAGGGGAGAGTTTCTCTCCCTTGAATTAGAATTTCAGAGAGAGGATTCAAATAGAATTTTTGCAACTAGTGGCCAATATTTGTTTTGTAAGGAAGGATATCACATTTACCGCAACTTTGTCTTTCAGGAGAGAGGGACAATCCTATGAAGAGACTATATTTGTTGTGCTTTGTGTTGTAGGAGAGGTGGACAATCCTGAGAAAGAGATCCTATTTGTTGAGCTTTGGCTTACATGAGAGGGGGACAATCCTAAGAAATAGATCCTATTTGTCGTTCGTTGTCTTGTAGGAGAGGGGGACAGTCATGAGCAAGAGATCCTATTTGTTGGTTTTGTCTTGCGGGAGAGTGAGACAATCCTGAGCAAGAGAACCCTTTTTTGAATTTTTTCTTGCGGGAGAGGGGTACAATCCTGAGAAAGAGAAACTATTGATGTGCTTTTCATTATAGGAGAGGGGGACAATCCTAAGAAAGAGAAGCTAGGGTTGTGCCTTGTCTTACAAAAGAGGGGGACAATCTTGAGCAAGAGAACCTAATTGGTCATGCTTGGTCTTCCAAGAGTGGGGGGTAATCCTGTGAAGAATGTCATATTTTTTGTAGCTTCATATTTCAAGAGAGGGGGGCAATCCAAAGTATTATCCTTAGAAGATAAAATTAGAGAGAGAGTTTCCTTATCATGTAGATACCAGACCTCGCCTCGGGGGTGACTTGCTCAAGTATTTGGCTTGAGAGTTTCTACAACTGGGAGGAAATTTATCTTGTTGATTCTAGTTGCACCATAAATAAAGATAAATATTCTTGGCTATTATGTGTTATGTTACTGTTGCACATGTTCCTATGGAGGCTTAGTTATCTTATTATTTATGATGCAGTTCAAATTCATGTCCATATACATGTCTGATTTATTATTGTTAGATTAATGGTTCGTGTTGTGATGTATTATTGATGCTATTGGAGGTTATTTTGCTTATGCATTACAATCATTCGAATATATGGTTTTAGGAAAGACCATATGGTTGTGTATGGATGTTCTAAATCAGATCTTACATGGGGATTATGGCTGTTATTTAATGCAGAAAAATCTGATATAAAGTAGTGTAAAAATTATGCTTTTTGAGACAGTGTAGAATGTTGAATTACTTGTTGTTTGAAAAGGTCATTTCTCATGAGTTAGGACAGACAATAAGTCTGATTTATGGGAAAACCATATGATTGTGTATGGCTATTCCATATCATATATTATATGGGGTTAATGGTTGATAATTGAATGTTATAAATATGATGAACTATAGTGTCAACGTTTAATTAAATAAGTGGTGTAATTCTGCACTACTTATCTATTAGAAGTTTAATTCTATTAGTAGAATAGAGATGAAATTATTATCTGGTTAAATGGTGATGGGTGGATGACCATAGATGTGATGATGAAATAAATTAGATGTAAAAAGGATTACTAAATTGGTTGTATTCACGTGTCATCATATTGCATCGCATTTTCCTTGGAATATAGATTTGCATTGGAAGGGTTGACTTCCCTAATAACTGATTGTTTTAAATTATTTGGTTTATTGGCATGTTGGCCTAACCCTAGAGAACATCATTATTTTTTTCTTAACTTAAAATCAGTCCTTCCTTGTTATAATCCCTCGAGTATCCGTACCCTTAATGGTGTGTTTGGGGATGGGTGTGTTACAAGTGGCATCATATCTTAGATTCCAACACTGCGATTGTTCAGCATTATACAGAGTTATAAACCTTCTATTTATCTGCACTTGGAGATTACAAATGTGCTTTGTGAAAGAAATATAACCCCCTTATGTTAAAGGAGGGTTCAGAAGCCTTACCTCAAAGATCAATTCAATTGTATCCTACCTTTTAATCTCAGAAGTTAAGATATTAAAGATCAGTTTATTGTATGATTTAGAATTAGTTAAAACTGCATATTTATTGCTCAATAGATTGACTGGTGGGAACTATGCATGGCATATCGAATGTTTAGTAGTTTGATTGGTTGATGCATGCTCACTTTTCATTGCCTCATTTACTGTTCAGTAATATAATTGGTTGATGCTTGTTTAATGTGCATTGCTTCTTTTATTGTTCAGTGAATTGATTGGTCGATACTTGTCCATTGTGCATTACCTCTCTTATTGTATATTGAATTAATATGTAAATGCTTAAGCATTGTGCATGGCATAATTGTTGATTGGTAATTGCAAGGATTATTCCTACATATTGTGTGTTGGTTATGCATATGCATTAGGTATGAATGCGCATGCATAGTGTATTAAGTAATTTTGGAAATGGGGGGCAAAGCCCTAATCCCTCTACATATATTGCATTCATATGTTTAGGATGATCCTAAAAGGCTTGCTTGAGTATGCATTAAATTATTGAAATACTTCTTCTGGTATGATTTATTTATGGGTACTTAGATAATGCACTATTATGAGTGGAAAATTGTATAATGACTTAATACTATATGCATTGGAAGGGCATGCATTAGAATGAACTGGCAAAGGAATTATCAGTAGGCATTAGTTATTGCATGGTAAATAATAAGGTGCATTGGTAATTACATATTTGATTTTATATTGCATTTGTAATTTTGGACTATTGCTTATCAATATGCTTTCATGTTGCTTTAAAGTGTGTGAAGTTCTTCCTAGTGATTAGAAAAGCTTATTTATGATCTTTGTTATAAAAGTATCCCAACGATATTGTTAGAGAAGTATCTTTATTATCTTTGTTGAAATTCATCCATGTAGAGTATCATATTAATATTTAATGCATCTTGTTGTAAAAGTATCTTGATAGTATTCCATGTAATTGTTGGTAAAGTATATGCATGAGATTGATTGGCTAGAATGCATTTCATGAAGAAAGGATACATGATGCACTTCAGATTGGTTCATATACTTGATGCACTTCATGAACTTGGCTGAGATACTTGATGCACTTCATATTGGTTGGTATACTTGACGCACTTCATATTAGTTGAGATACTTGATGCACTTCATGAATTTGGTTGAGATACTTGGTGCACTTCATATTGGTTGGTATACTTGATGCATTTCATATTGGTTGGTATACTTGATGCACTTCATGAACTTAGTCGATATACTTGATGCAATTCATATCAGTTGGTATAATTGATGCACTTCATGATATTAATTGAAGTTCTTAGTGCATTTCATGTGCATGATTCATTGGAAAACATGTTTAATGTGTCTCATGTATCTTGGTAGAGTGTGTATATAATGCAAATCATGAATCTTTCATGCATTTCAAGTAACATAGAGTATGTGAATAATGCATTATTGAATTTGAATTTGAATTCATTAGAATGTGTTTAGGGTAGATGCATTCCAAGTGTTTTATTTCATGTACCTTTGATCTACTTCATGTATCATACATGAAGCAAAATAAAATGGATCAAGAAGGAATTTATTTCATGTTGCGATTTCATGGAATTTATTTCATATACCATGGGAGTATTGCATGTGATTAATTAGAATTTATTGCTTGAAGATGTGTTGTATTTATCGTGTTGAACAATATATATTTTTGTTTTTAACTGTGTGGTTGTTGGAATGTAAAGAAATACATCGAATTAAATAGTGAGTGTATTGGATGTGTTTCATTGAATCGGATATGCATTTCATTGGATAGTGGTTTCATATTGTGTGTATTTGATATGCATTGAATGTGCATTGGAATTGAATGGTATTTGAAAAGGATAGATGTGTTTTAATGTTGTTGATACATGTTGAATGGACTAGTTATTCCTCTGGGAGTGCTCTGGATATTAATAGTTGGATTATATTACCTAGTAGAAAATTTGATGATAAGTATGGATAAATAGGATCATTGCTATGATATGATGATTCTGTGTGACTAAGTCAAGTCAAGTACCCTTACATGTATTCTTGAGATGTGGTAAAGGTCTTGTTCAGATGTAGCTCCTATGATTAGTGTTAATGTGTAAGTTGTTGGTCTTTCCAAGATAGTATATACTTGTTCAGTGGTCAATGTTGCATACATTATCATTTGTTTATATTGTTGTGATGCACCTAGAGTTAATAGTTTGTTACATGTAGGTTTTGTACTTAATGTTAATGGGTAAACTAGTATTCATAAATAGTCTTTCCAAGATGAGAATCCACAAGACGGTAAGATTCTATCATGATAATATTGTTTTATACTAGTATGGATGGTCTGATTGTATGGTGATGTTCCTTGTACTAACATGTTGTTGCATATAGGATATGTGTATGCATATGGTGAAATGGTAATGTATTTAAGATGTTACATGCATACATTTAGTACCTATCTAGTGATCATAATTTTGTCTGACTCTAGGTCATATTTGTGGCATGATTCTAAGTGCAATAAGTCATGATATGACTTTAAAGTAATTGTGCATCATGTGTGTGCGTGTGTAATTTTTTAATCATGAAAGTTATGATGATCCAATGGTTAGAGTGTACAATGTATTTCATATATTTTTTGAAAGGTATATTTGTAGGAAGAGTATCTTGGTGATATTTAAAGTAAAAGTATCTTGGTGAAAAGTATTTACTAATCTTATAAATGATTAGAATGTGATTCATGTATCTTGGGTTGAATATGTGATTCATGTTGAAAAATATATGGAATATACTAACCTTATGATTGATTTAGAACGTGATTCATGTATCTTTGTTGATGAAGTGTTTCAGGTATATCTTGTTGAAAAATATATATACCTAATGACTAATCATGTGAAATGTATTATGCTTTCTCAAGTTGTGTGAAATGAGTTTCATGTGATGGAAATGTATTGTGCTTTCTCAGGGTATGTGGCATGTGGCCTGAGTTTCCTGTGATGGAACTGTATTGTGCTTTCTCAAGTTGTGTGTACTAAGTTTCTTGTAATGGAAATGTATTTTTATTTCTCAATTTGTGTGGCATGTAACCTGAGTTTCCTGTGATGGAAATGTATTGTGCTTTCTCAAGTCATGTGGCCTAAGTTTCCTATGATGGAAATGTATTGTGCTTTCTCGAAATTTATGGTATGAGTTTCCTATGATGGAGATGTATTGTGCTTTCTCAAGATGTATGGCCTAAGTTTTCTGTGATGTAAATGTATTGTGTTTTCTCAGGATGTATGGCCTAAGTTTCTTGTGATTGAAATATATTGTGATTTATCAGGATGTATAGCTTGAGTTTCCTGTGAGGGAAAGTAGATGGTGAAGGAATACTTGAGAGTTGAATTCTTTCCTGTAGAAACCTTGTGAAAGAAAAAAAATATATGCAAGCATATAAGTATCTTTGTGATATATGTTGAAAAAGTATCTATATTTTATGTATCTTGCTCCTCATATTAGGTAGCATATATCTTTATACTTGATGGATAATCATGTGGTTGATCGATTGAAGTATGGTTCAAGTGGATGTATTTTGTTGAAAGATTGAAGGCCTTGTAATGAGGTTTGAATACACTATAATGGGGATTGAACATTAACCCTTCTACCATGGGAATCACTCTACTAGCCCATGTTCTTGCATAGAAATCCTGGGAATGGGATGGTGATATTTTGAGGAATTGGTAGATTGAAGGGATGATGATACCTCAATGGACTAGTGAGGTGAATGAAGTCACATCCCATAGGCTCTCGAGACATATAGAAAAGAAGGTGGTAGTGGGAAGCATTGTGGTTTCTTAGAAGAGGAGTTTCAAGGGAGTTCCAATTATAAAGGCATGCGTGAAGGCATGTATGAGTAAGGAAGCATTGAGGACGATGCACTATTTTAAGGGGGAAAGGGTGTAATGCCTCAACAGTAATCCCCAAACATATGTGATATTGTTATTTGATTTTTTTTATGGAAATAGGTTCCTAAACTATGGACTATGGACATTATTATTATTCTTTTATTATTATTTACCTATAATTAAATAATAGCTCAACATGGAAAATAAATGTGGTTGGGGAGTCTTGGATTCCACATGTGAGGGGGTTGGGGGGGAATAGGAGTTCTTTCCCTTCCCAACAATACTATATCTTTCCTAATTTTGATTCTATTGTACTTTAGAGATCCTAGGACACTAAATTAATTCTTCCATGCACCCATGCACCATGCACCCATACACCCCTGCAACATTTATGATGAGAATATTCCCTATCGGAGTTGTCTTTAGTTAATAAAATAAAATATAGGGTGGATTGGAGTTACCTTCAGTCATTTGGAGTGATTTGGGGGAATATGAGTAGTCCTCAACCAATTAAAGAGATTTTGAGTCTAATTTGAGTTATCCACAACTAATTTGAGTAAGTTTGGAAAGATTCAAGTTGTCTCAAGTGCATGGGATTGGTTTTAGGGAATTTTGAGTTAGTAGGTCAAATTCGAGTTGTCTCCAATGCATGAGAGTGATTTTAGGGAGGTTTGAGTCAGTATTAGTAATTTTGAGTTATCCTCAATGACAGGGAGTGGTTCTTCCAGTGGATTTGATTAAGTCTAAATGATTTTGAGTTTCTCCTTGTATAAATTGAATAGGTCATTTTTTTGGGCTAGAGAAACCCTCAGTGAATTAGAGTTTCTCTTATGTAGTCTTGAATTAGTCTCTTAAAGGGAATTCAAATGGGTCTAAAGGGATTTGAATTTATTTTCATTCATTAATTCTTCCATTAGGGATTTGGTTAGTGAGAGGAGATAGTTTCTATCCATTAAATTTAAATTCTAGAGCGAGGATTTGAATGGTATTTTTGCACCTAGAGTCCAAGATTTGTTGCAATGAAGGATATCACTTTTACCACAATGTTTCCTTTCATGAAAGGGTGAAAATCATGTGAAGAGACTCTATTGTTTTGTTTTTTCTTACAGGAGAGGGGGGGATCCTAAGAAAGATATCATATTTGTTGTGCTTTGTATAGCAAGAGAGGGGGACAATCCTAACCAAGAGATCATATTTATTGCACTTTGTCTTGCAGGAGAGCGGGACAATCTTGAGCAATATATATTACATTTTGTGCATTGTCTTGCAGGAGAGGAAGACAATCCTGAGCAAGAGATCATATTTGTTGGTTTTGTCTTGTGGGAGAGAGGGACAATCCTGAGCAAGATAAATCATTCTTGAAGTTTTTTCTTGTGGGAGAGGGGGGGAATCCTAAGTAAGATAAACTATTGTTGCACTTTCTCTTGAAAGAGAGAGGGGAAATCTTGAGCAAAATAATCTAGTGTTGCACCATGTATTGCATGAGATTGGGTCAATTCTAAGCAAGTCAACCTAATTGGTTGGGAGTGGTATTCTAGAAGAGGGGGTAATCCTCTGAAGAAGGTCATATTTGTTGTAGATTCATATTTTAGAAGAGAAGGACAATCCTAAGTATTATCCTTAGAATATTGAATTAGAGAGAGTTTCCTTAGTGTGTGGATCCTATACCTCATCTCATGGTTGATGTTCTCAAGTAGTTGGGTTCTCAATGTCTACGGTTGGGAGGAACATTTTTTTGTTGATGCCAGTTGTGCCATCAGTAAAGATAAGTATTATTGACTATTATTATTTTGTTAATGTTATAGATGTGTTTGTGGAGGCTTATTTATCTTATTATTTATGATTTGATTTGAATTCATGTCCATGTACTTGTATGATTTATGATTGTTAAATTAGTAGTTCATGTTGTGATGTATTATTGCTGCTATTGGAGGTTATTTTGCTTATGTGTTATGATCATTCAAATATCTATTTTTTGGGAAGCCCGTATGTTTTGTATGAATGTTCTAGATCAGATATTCCATGGAGATTATGGTTGTTATTTAATGTAGAAAAATCTAATATAAACTAGTGTAACAATTCTACTTTTTGAGGTAGTGTAGAATGTTGAATTATTTGTTGTTTTAAAAGTTGATTGCTCATGAATTAGGACATATAGTAATTCTTATTTATGGGAATACCATACGGTCATCTATGGATACTCCAGATCATATTTTACACGGGGTTAATGGATGATAATTGAATTTCATAAATCTAATGAATTATAGTGTCGAAGTTCAGTTAAATAAGTGTCATAAGTCTTCTCTACTTATATATTAGAAGTTGAATTCTATTAGTAGCATATAGATGGAGTTATTATGTGGTTAAATGAAGATGGGAAGTTTCCCATAGATGTGATGATCAAATAAATTAGATGTAAATATGATTACTAAATCATTTGTATGCATGTGTCATCACAATGCATCACATTTATTTTGGGATATAGACTTGCATTAGAAGGGACATATTCCCTAATAACTAATTGTTTTAAATTATTTGGTTTATTAACATGTTGGATTAACCCTAGAGAGCGTCATTCTATTATGATTAAATTAAAATCAGTCCTTCCTTGTTAAAATGCCTCAAGTATTCAAACCCTTAATAATGTGTTCAGGTTTGAGTATGTTACATTCCTACTAGCAATAAACATTGTCAAGCCAAAACTTACTTTGAAAGGCCACCTTTGAGCTGCATCTATCAATCCACAAGGGAAATGCTCTCCTTCAATCCCAATTTACTAAGTTTCAATCTCTCATACAACCCTCTGGTGTCTAAACCCTTTCCATCAATTTTCCCAATCCTAAATTCTCCTTCCCCGTCAACCTGCATAACGGTAAGAAAAAGCTCCCTTCTCTAAGTTGACAATCCCTTAGGTAGCCTCGAGTTCCCTTCCAGTTCTCTAGCACAATATGGACAATAAGTCTCTGAATTTGGACTCAAAGGAACCAATTATAGGCCAAGATTCTCCCACACCAATCTACTAGAGTTAATAGCATGGAGATTTCATGTTCAACGGGAGCCTTTTCCTTCTATGGTAGAATTCCAAACTATGGCTTCAGAGGTGATAGTGAAGGAGTATAATGGAATTCGAATGGTGGTGGAATAGTGAGGAATGGAACCCCTATCTCACTTGAAAACTCATTTTTATAGGCGTATTTTAGATTTCCATGTCACCCATCCACATGGAGCCACTTTTCCCCTCTTCATCCCTTTATTAGGATAATTAAATAAAGCTTAATCAAGCATGGATCCTAATCATGGTTTGATGACCTCATTTAAATGGCCAAGTCTAAATATATAAGTTGAAGCTCACTATCACTTCCCCACTTATTGATTCATAGCCCCCCATATCGTATTCGTCCTCCCTCCTATGCAACCATTAGAGATTTTATATTAATATTGAAATGTACATATTTACATAGTCTTGGTCATCTCGACCATTTGTTTATGGATTCTATCCTTTTACATCAATAATATACAAATTACATTAGGGGACCAGACTGGGGTATTATAAATTTTAATCCCTTGCATTAGAATCGATTTATTATATAGGAAAATCCCTTCTTCACTTAATATGCTTCAAAAGTTGGAGAGATTATATCTTGGCGAGAACCATTTACAAGGAAACAGGCCAAGGAAAATCGAGCAACTCAAAACCTTAGGGATTTTGGATCTTGATTCTAATAATCTATCTAGAAGAATTCATGATTCTCTTGCAGGTCTCTACTAGATAAGTTATTTACATCTTGAATATAGCCAGTTATCAGGTAATGTACCTCAAACTCAATGGAAACGTGTGAACTTATTACTATTAGAATTATCAAATAACAAGCTCAGTGGGTACATACCTCTAGAGGTTGCAGGTCTTGCAAATTTTTCTATTTATTTCAATATATCAAACAATTCATTACATGGCTCCCTTGCTTCGGCACTAAGAAAGATGGCTATGCTTCAAGCTTTAGACATTTTTACAAATCGGTTAATTGGTGACATTCCAACCACACTTTCAAATTGTGAAGCATTGGAATACATAAACCTTTACACACTTGAAGGTCCAGTTCCAATTTCATTATGTGAACTTCAAAATATTCAAGACATGGATTTATCCTCCAATAATTTGGTAGGTGGAATACCTCTTTCATTGGAGAAACTCGAAATGCTCAAGAACTTGAATTTTTCTTTCAATAATTTATCAGGAGAATCCCAAAAGATGGAGTTTTCAAAAATATTAATCCCATGGATTTCATGGGAAATGTTCATCTATGTACAAATTGGATAAGAATCCCACCATGCTCTTCTAGAAAAAATAATATTCATTTGCATCTTAAAAAAATTATCATACATGTTTTATCAATTACAATGCTTGTTGTAGGGTGTGTGTTTCTAGGTATCTTGTGGAGATCACAAAATTGTAGGAGACTTGACAAAAGATCCTTAGATTTGGGGCACAAAATTAGAGTTTCATATGGAGAACTTATGAGTGCAACCAATTTGTTAGNGAAGAGTTTTAATAGAGATTTATGCATGTTTTGAGTAGATTTCGACACCGAATTCTAATTAGAATCGTAACCTCTTATTCATAGCTACCATTCAAATATCTGATATTTCCATTCATGCTAAAAGGAAGCCTAGAAAAGTGGTTATATGGAAATGGTGAAGAATATTCAAACAATTTGAGTTTGATTCAAAGATTAAATATATAAATATACATATCCCATGGCATGGATGGAATATATTCATCGCTATTGTTTTGCGCAAGTGATACATTGTGATCTAAATCCAATAGTGTGCTTCTAGGTGAAGATATGACAAAGTACTTAATACACTTTGGCATTGCTACTATATATATTCAATTTTTGACAATACAAATTTCATTTCCAAAAATGCACTCAAAGGATTTGCAGTCTACATTCCTCCAAGTACAATTTGAACTAGATTTCTACTAACATATTAAACATTTTCAAGAGTTTCTTAAGGAATAATGTTATTGGAGATGTTCATAAGGAATAAACCCACTGACAACATGTTTGTGGAAGGAATGAACTTGAGGAAGTGGGTGAGAAGTGGTTTTCCTAACCATGTAGGGGAAGTGGTGGATAATAATCTATTGAGAAGTACTAGTATGACCAATACTAAAAAGTATAAAGAGATCAGTTGTCTCAATCAGCTCATGAGTGTGGGTTTTCTTTCCATGAGAGAATTTCCTTCAGAACGACCTAATATGATGGAAATTGTGGACACATCACAAAGAACAAGGGACATTTTTCTAGGAACGGTTGACAATCCAAAATTGCATTTAGATATATACACCCTATTATCTAGTACAAGTACCACAAGTAACAATGCTCACCAAAGTCAAAGTTTTTCAATAACTTAAAGGCTTGTGGTAAAGGAATAGTTACATTTATGTAACTGAACCATGAAGTTGTTTGAATCCATTTTCATTAGATTCATATAGTTTAAATCAAGTGTTTTTCATATGTGGATATCAACATTATTATTCAATATCCATCTACATCTCCTATACAATGCAAAGGAAATAGGAAATACTTTATGCACATATATCAATCTCATTGTTTCAACACCCATATATATTTACAATAAAATGTACAGGAATATTGGTTTCCGTGTTTGTTTCCTTGCTATTGATTATATAGATATGACAAGAACTTCGTATTTGTTTTAGTTTCTAAAAATTATATAAATTATTTTTAAAATTGAAAAAAATTATTTTCTGCGAATTTTTTTATCTGATTGTTCTTAACAATATAGATGCCTATAAATTAAACAAATGTGAATTTATTATAACTTTAAACCTTTTACACTTCACATTTATTCATTTTTTCTATATGCTTATCTATGTTACATCTATCTTGTTTATATAATTACTTAAGGAATGAAAATCGAAATTTTTGGAGAAAATTCTTGGCTTTGCCAAATTCCTTCTTTATATGTTGTGATTCCTTCAATATTACTACTATAGCCATTGAAAGGAGAGAGAGAAACGATGCAGCAAAGAAAACATTAGTTTTTTCCCATTTGATTTCAAGAAAAGAAGAGACAAAGAGGTTGCAGAGAGGGATTTCTCCAATCCCAAGAATAAACTAATGAGAGGGAGGGATGGTCGTTCCATATGGAGTTGTCAGCGAGAACTACCAAGTGAAGATACCCAAAATACAGACACCAAAATATACCAAAGGGATTTGAAGGATTACATTTAATGTTTATTTCATATAACTATAGTTCATGTAAGAAGTTTTTTAAATCTCCTCCGGATATCCAACTTAAAACTGCTTGTTAGAATATTGAGCATATGAGAAAATCATACAACAATACAAAATATGCATAGCATGGTAAGATCTATCCTTCTATCACAATAAGAAACAAATAACATGAACAAAAATGGAGATAAAGGAAGAGACAAGAGAACTCCAGAGATACATGGTAAAACCCCAAATGGGGAAGCATCCATGGGAAGGTTTAAATATTCTTAATCATCAATAATATCCAATCTTATAATAGAGATCCCACATATGATCATCACATCCCACTCCATAATCACATTACATGACAAATCCTTTTGTTCATATGTGAATTCTTGATTGTGTATATTACATTGACTCCTTCACCTCATTATATACCAAGAGGTAATAGATGAATTACATCCCATAACACATGTGGGATAAATATAATTTCACCTCTTTATATAATAAAAGGTAATAAGATTAAATTATTACAAAAATACATGTGGGATAACGTTTTGCATAATATTGGACATTATTACCTTCCAAATACATTCATTCATCATTACAGATTCCAACACTCCCCCTTAATGATGTCTGGGAGATAGGAAAAAAAAAGAGGAAGATGGCATTACATATCATCCCCCTTGATGAAAAATTCAAGAATGCCCATAAGTTGCAAATAAAAACACACTTCAACTCATGGAGTAGATGAAGATAACAATCGCTTCTTAGTGAACCATGAAATTGCACCTAAACCAAGTTGTATGATAAACTATACCACAATAGTGTATGACCAATACAACATAACATGTGGTGACAAGCTCCAACTATAGAATGCCTAGATGTAAAGAAAACCATAGCAACTACTAGATCCAACAACAAAATTCCTAGAACATGTGGCAAGAGATCCAACTACAAATTGCCTAGATCTAAAAGAGAAACCATATTGACTACTAGATCCAACTACAAAATTCACAGAACACCATAACAATCATCACAACTGGATATCAACTGATAGTTGAAAGATGCAATAAAACTCTTCAATATACCTCATCATGAATACAAGACCCCAATGGTCTACTATCGAATATGATATCATGCAGATAATCATCATGATGTTTGTTGGAAATACCAGGAGGGGAGTGAATCAATATTGAGCACTTTTTACCATTTCGAACATTAATTATATCATGTAAACATTAACCATTAGCAATTTCATTCATTGTCACATAAATCATACATAGTGCACAAGATATTTAACGTGGAAAACCAAATGGGAGAAAACCAAAAAATGATTTTTCTTATATCATGTCAAGATTACATTCATAGGAAGAACTGACTTCCAAGATTCTCCAGCACCAACTAGAAGGAGTAACCAACCCCTTGATTTACAAGAACCAACCTTAAGGAAGCTCCTACTCCCTGATTTACCGGCATTGACTAAAAGGAGGCTCTAACCCCCTAGTTTATCAGCTACAACACCGTAAGGTCACATGTTCCAACCTGTAGAGAGGACTCCAATCCTCAGTGAGAACCAAGTCACAATTCTTAGGAACCAACCTGAAGGAGACTACAATCTCATATCCGTTCCCCGTCTTGTCAACCTGATATGAATAAAAGAAACAATATGTAATGATCATTGTATCACTATCTCTTACAACTTGTAACCGTATCTTTGTCCCTACACCTTTATCACTATTCATGTTCTTGTATCATTGTCCTTGTTCATGTATCACTACCTTTGTCAACTTTTCATAACCACTATTTCTATCACAATGCCCTAATCATTGTATCTCTATTTAAATGCCACAATCACTGCCTCTGACACAATTCCATTGCCAATGACACAATGCCACAGTCACTACAACATTGTCTCAATTCCTGTCACACTATATCAACATGTACATGCCTCAAGTATATACCCAAAAACAATCATCCATTGATTTCATTTGGATCCTCAACTTTTACATTAGATACATGCCCAAAACATTGAACATTCCAAGAGATGAGCCATATGCCACAACATAACCATGGACTATGCCAATATAATTATTGTGATCTATGTCAAGACCAACATATAATATGTCTAGATAATCACCATGATATATACAAACAAATCACCAAGATCTATGCCATGATCATCATAAATTGTGCACCAACATCTATGCCAATATCACCATCAGGTATGCCAAAAGATAAGCACAAGAACATGTACAAACTTCATAAATTTTCAAGACAACAAGATTGACCCTATTCCATGAGAGGAATGATCATCAAAAGAGAAACCCTTGTACAAGAACCATACCATATCTATGACAATATGACCAACATCATAGCCCCCATAATATATAGAATGACTTCAAAGATATATATTAAGAGAGGCTCACATACCAAGATCCAAGATGAGCTCTATCCATGAAAGACATGTGTCATCACAAGAGAAACCCAAAAGCATGAACCATACCTTTTCCAATATCACAATATGATGAAACAATATAGAAATCAAAATAGGCTCTAGGTAGATTTATCACATATCCCTCACAACCAACTTTCCAACGATCCAAGAATTTTGTAATTATGATATTGTATGAGAATGTTATGCCATTTTTTGTGAATCTCCTCAATCCTCAAAGATACCTAGAAATTGCTCCTCCAAACATTTTCATACTTTTTCTCGAAATATGCGCAATAGAAATAGAGACTTGATTTATGATAAAATGAAATGTTTTCCCCTTTATTTATACACTTCATCATGATCTAGTATCTTCTATTAGCGTCTCCTTAAAGTCATCCTTAATTTGTGAATATCCATATTTTAAGGGGGTCTCAACGGTTAGTAACCCACCTCAAGGATCCATCGTGACACTTCATGCCAAGAATTCAATATCACTTCATATCTTCTTCAAAGGGGGTCCTAGGTATTGACCACATCATCATACTTGGTATATACACCATTCTTTCTTGCATGGATCCTTGACACTTCATTTGGTCTAATGGTCCAAAGTACCACAACTTTCAGGGTCATGTGGACCAAGCATTATTATTTT
Organism: Pseudotsuga menziesii; assembly: GCA_001517045.1. Taxonomy (NCBI): domain Eukaryota; kingdom Viridiplantae; phylum Streptophyta; class Pinopsida; order Pinales; family Pinaceae; genus Pseudotsuga; species Pseudotsuga menziesii. The sequence continues at coordinate 46,353 of LPNX010409292.1, read as the reverse complement.
AGGGGTACTTCAAGCATCACACCAGCTTGCTTCATACCAAATTTGGAGACTCTTTTGGGCCTTCTCCACCATGGGTCATGTAACCCCAAACTCATGGGAAAGTGGACCAAACACGATTATTTATGTGTTTCTTCAGCTTTTATTTGAACATTTCCTTATGAACCAATCCTTATTACTCCGGGGGCTACTTCTCATGATCATATGGACCAATCCTCATGGGCATGTGGACCCAACACCACTACTATAGTAATTTATTCACATTTCTTACTAACATTTCTTAAGAACGCCTTTACAAACTTACTCACACTTCTTATCATCATGGTCATGTGACCCACCATAATGGTCATGTGACCCATCATAATGGTCATGTGACCCAACATCATTTATTTAGGAAATTCTTCATACTTATTTAGGACACTTTAGGGACTCCTTTACACTCCACATCAATATGATCATTAGGGGATTCTCTAGGGTATTTGTACTCTTACGTATAACTCAAAGTGTCTTCCCATGAGGTCCATGCAAAATCGCTACAACATAAGGGGTCCGCTTTGAGTTTATATACACTTTTGATCAAGGGATTTCTTAGGTTCTTCTTTAGGGGACTCAAGGCTTCATTATACATTCCCAAAAAATATATATCTACTACAACCACATCATCATTACCACCTTTACACCAAATATATCTTTGCCCTTTTGACATCAATGACACCCTATTTGACATCAATGGAAACTTCTTCCAACAATGTTAATAGTAGAAGATGGTGCTTCATTACATTATATCTGGAATATGATGATTGAGATTGCATTACATTCCCCTTGAATGACAACTTCAAAAATCCTAGATAAAAAAATAAAATAAGATCACACTTTGCTACCAAGGATAAGTTGATCAACAAGAAACAATGCTAAATGAACAAAGAAAATCAAAACATATGCTTAATAAAGGAAGGAATGGCATAACCAAGCTTCCCCATAACTCTTCACAAATACACAAGATGAGAAGTAAACATAGATATAACCTGCACAAACAACTTCTTAGAGTAATGCATAAACATGATAAGCCCATAGAATCAATACATGACATGATATATGAAATGATAATATGAGATTGCTCAATACCATATAAATATTGAGTAAAATATGATAAAAAATAAACATGACATGATATTTACGAAAATACGTCAAAATGTTTAACATGATCAACATATAACAAATTAGGATCAAGTCATGATATCACTTTTAAAAATATGAAATGGAGAGATGAATGCCCTAAAAATGTTAATGCTTCCATATAGGAATGTTAGAGACAAGTAATATAGAACCAGATAAAACATCTGTAACACATGATAAAGAAACTAAACCTTAATATATAAAACAAGAATCTTATGACAAGCCATTATAATATAAACATGATATCACATAGATTCAAAGATTGATTTTAATCAAGAAATTATTAAGAGAAAATATGCTCACATAATGTAAAATATCACAAAGATAAAAATAGATAAAAATTAGTCACTAAGCACTTGTTATATTAGTGAGCATTAAATGGTTTCTTTCTCTCATCATGAGAAATTCTAGAGATATATGCTCCTAAAATGTCAAAGAAGGAATATATCACCAATATAGGATAATGACAAGTAAATAGGAAAACATAAAACCTCTAGAATCAACATGAAATAGACTAAGAAACTAATCTCTAATGCAACCAAAAAAAGGCTAGTGACCAAAATCATATACAAGATGTCCAAACACTAAATGTTTATTATTTAGGAAACTTTTGAATTTAAAAAAGGACATCTAAATATGCAAGAGCATAATGAGCAATATATGATACCATATTAGAAGCATCATCATGATTAGAAGAGTGAGACCATGTTAGAATATTAAGCAAAAAAATTGATCAAACAAAACAATGATATCACTTATAGATATGAAAAAATATTCATCAAACAACTAAGTCCTAAGCATAAGTTCATTTCTTGATGTCACCATTACCATACTAGAGATCCATGTCCTTGAAAATGTCAAAACATCTTCCACACAAAAAGGTTAGAAACGAGTAAAGAAGGAACATGACAACCTTTATAATCATGATGAATAAGAACATAAACCCTAATGCAAATAGACTAATAAGCTCATGACAAGAATTTCAATATAAGAGATGAATTAAAAACTAAAATTTCTCACCAAAATTGAATCCCAATAGCTGCAAAAAGATAGATACGTAACTCTAACACAAAAAATCGAGAGCAAAAAATGGAAAATTTAAAATGAACATAACTCGATCAATAGTTCCTAGAATATTTATTATAACCTGTTTTTAGAACTAGAGAATCCATTCAGCATCCCTCTTCAAATATGGAACAAAATTATCGACACTCTATCAAAAGATATTCACTCTGCAGTCCACGTGGCCATCACAAAAAAAAAACTAGAAAATAACTGATTTTAAAATAGTGCTATTTCCACTGTCTAGACTCCAAATAAAATGAATGTTTTTTTAAAAAAGATTATTTTTGTGAGAGGAACTCAATATGCAATTTGTTTCTTCAAAATATGCACAAAAAGTGTCAAAATTTGATCTGAAATGCACCACCCAATTTTACCTTCAACACTTCTCCACAAAGGGTTAGGGTTTGAAAAAATATCAAATATGTAGTAGAAAGCTCAGATATGAAAAAATACCACTTTAGTATTGTATATCGAGTCCCAAAACTAGAAAATATGAAGAACCCTAGTGAAATCATGAAAAAAATGTTGCTTAAAAAAAAATCTAAGATTTTTACTCAAGAAGGTAGATTGAAGCAACCTACTCTAATACCATGCTAGAATATTAAGAATATGATAAATCATACAACAATACACAATATGCATAACAATGGATAGTATACCCTTCTATCATAATAATAAATAAATAACATGAACAAAAATGGAGATAAAGGAAGAGACAAGAGCACACCAATTATACTTGGTAAAACTCTAAATGGGAAAACATCCATGAGAAGGTTGAAATCTTCTTAATCACCAATAATATCCAATCTTACAATAGATCTCCCGCACATGAGCATCACATTACATGACACATCCTTGTGCTTATATGTCAATCCTTGATTTTGTGTATTACAAGGACTCCTTCACCTCATTATATACCAAGAGGTAATAGATGAATTAGATCCCATAACACATGTGGGATAAATATAATTTCACTTTTTTATATAATAAAAGGTAACAACAGTAAATTATTACAAAAATACATGTGGGATAACTCCTTTACATAATATTGGACATTATTGCCTTCAAAATACATTCAATCATCAATACATATTTCAACACCGCCCAGGCTTAGAGTTTGTCGTGAACTTTGTGTGTCTTTTGTTGGGAAATATGATAGCCAACACTATTCTCTGCATTTTTTAACACCCTCCATTTTTAAATCAATTTATGGTGGAAAAATCACCTATGTACAACAATGTGTTTTATTCCTATTGGAATTAATATTTTGAATGGGGATGAATTGGATTCTTTACCTACAGGAAATTGAACAGATTTGGGGTGCTAGATGAAGCTCATGGTGTGAAGTGGTTTCCTTTGACCAAATCATTTCCTATTACCTCAGACTATGTTCATTTTTCAAATTCTCTTACAACTATATATTTATTTATTTATTGTGCTTAGGTTAGGGGAGAAATGAAGTAAGGGAAGAGCAATTTCCTGGGACCGATTTCCAATGAAATGAATACATGTGTGTACATATACTCATGCACAGAAGTGTCATGAATTCACATGAAAAAACAAAAGAGTGTATTGTTGATTGAACATTGCTGAATTTATTTGAATCTTTTATCTAGCATTGGAACCACAAGAAAAAAAACCCAAGTTATTATACCTAGCTGAGAATAGATCAGTTAAATATTTTTTGTGTTGGGGCTTGAACTATTGGCAACAACAAATTTGTTCTTGATTTGAAAATTAAACGGAGCACACTTGAATCTGTAGCCACCACAAGAAACCAAGTCAGCATGAGAGGTATCCATTCATGATATCACTCATGCTTTGTAGAGAATCAATTCAAAAGGAATGAACTTAGCCATTGTTGAATGCATTGACTATTACATTGTTTATTTCTATCGAGATCCATGTTGGTAAAATTAGTGGGCTATAAGTTCCTAATTTATGTATGGACCATCTCCCTTTGAATAACACCAATGTCAGTCTTTTCTAATCATAAGAATTTTGAGTATGTGGCGGACAAAATACTCTTATTTAAAAAAATAATCCCAAAAAAACTATTCCAAAATTTTGAGGTGAAATTTGTGTCTGTATTAGAAATTATTTCCTTGGATATCTTGTTTAATATCTCCACCACTTTTATAGAAATATATTCTATGTCAATTACATTATGTGTGGACCTTAGTGGAATGGAATCAAATGAGCAACATTAATTTATCAACTGGTAAACCAATGATAAAATTCATAGTTACAACTTTCCATTTTTTTGGAAGAGGTATCCATAAGTTGCAACAACCTTATAGGATGTTGTTGTTTATCATTGACTTTCTTATATTTCACCTTCCTAGAAAGGTCAACATATTTATTTATTCCATGCCAATAGTATTTCTTCTACAATGTTGTGATTGTTCTATAGTAGTGATATGGCCAAAGAATGGTAGGTTATGCATCTCATGCATAGTGTTGGGAACATATATTCAATCCTCATAAAGGAAAATACCATAATTTTTTGTATGATATTCCTCATGTTCTTGGGATCCCTTTTCCTTCTTCCCCCTCCTTTACTTAAATATAATAATAATTTACTGTAAGGGATTTAATAGTTATCCTTCTTAAATCTGATTTGCATATGTTGATTGTTGATATTTGCATTGCATGCATCCTTTTACTCAGTGTATATCCAACATTTTAATTTTATATTATGTATTTTATATTAAAATAAAAATCACAAAGGAATGATATCCATCTTGTTTATATTGCATCCAAATTTGTTTGACCAAATAAATATATCAAGTTGTTATGATTTATTCTTAGCTCAAATCTTTTACCCATCAAGTAGTGGCTTCACATATTCAAAATTTGCATGGAAACAATAAATTATAAGTCATAAGTGGAATTATTTATCTCAATCTATTTTATGTTTTAACATGAATAACACACAACATCACCTTTTTTGTGAGGATTCCACTAATTCATTCTATACAAGCATCCATACTTACAACAAAGTCATTATTTGGATATGCTAGTTGGATATACAATCTATACATGTGTACAGTAAAGAAACACAAGTTTGAACATGATTAATTTTAAAAGCATATACTTACCTCACTCAAAAAAACTTGGTAAGGTTAACATCTAGGATATCACTAGATTCAATGTTTCACTAAGGGTGTTAAAGATCTAGTGGCTTCAAGTTTAAAATTTGTAAATATTAGATCATCTAGCATTAGTTATCTAACATGTATTAACAAACTAGCATGTTGATCGTCTTGCTTCCAAATATACGACAACACTTGGCACACCAAGAGCACTTGCAGATTTTGGTACACTAATCTCACCACTGTTGGTTCCAACACTTTGCCCTGATCTAGTGTGATATAGCATCCACAAGTTTAAAAATATTTAAAAATAAACAATCTATGTATGTGTATAGTAAGGAAAAATAGTTTGGACAAGATTATTATTAATCATATACTTACCTTCCTAGATAACCTGGAAAATTCAATATATGATGGTGCACGACCATAGCAGGCATGACCACATGTTGTGAATGTGTGAGGATCAGTGGTGATCTCTTGATATATCAATCCACCCCCACTACGAGATGGTCCTACACCGCAGGTAGGTGATGGTTGTACACCAACAGGGAGAGATGGTCTTGCCTAGATCATATGATCAATGATAGTACTATGGTGGACAATCACCTAGCTACACTCAAGAATACCTCTTGTGCCTATGCTATCATATCATGCAAAGGGGGTACATATGACCTAGGAAACTACTTATGAGGTGGAGGTACTTGGCGATTGGAACCTCGAAGCCTGGCATTGGACAGTTTTGAGGCATCCCATGACCAACACCTTGGAACTCCAACATGTCAAAATAATTGACATATTTTCCCGGCACAAACTCAACATACATATTTCTAAGGAAATATAAGGGAATTTCGTTGTTGTTATGAGGTGGCATATCAAAAATGATATACTACCAATCCATCCAATTATCTTGGAATGGTGGATATATTCATGACTTAATAGATATGTGGGGTCTGTATTTGTTTAGAATTCACTCATTCATGGCTCTCTAAACAAGGAAAATGTGTTCTCTTTGGTGATCTTAATTTTTTTTATGTCATTGTAGCTCAACCCATCCACATACTATTTCTTTTTTCATTCTCTATATGATGCAGTTTTGTATAGGGCACTATTTGATCAGGTAATGGTATTTATGATGCCATCTATTGACTCTAATAGAGAGTGATGGAACTGGTATCCACTCCTCCATCCCCCCATTTTCTCTGGTATCTTTGCATTGGGATCCACGCTAGCCATTACAATCATAAATACAAAAAAAACATTAGAAACATATACATGGTATAATGACATCTCTTAGAAACAAGGACGATTTTAGAGGCAAAATTTAGCCCATGGGCTAATTTTTGAGGTTTTTTTCAAAAAAATATTCATCATTTTTCATTTTTTGCAATATGATTCGACCAAATTCCATAGGATTAAAAAATTTCACTCTAAAAATCACCAAAATTTCCTAAAAACTATAAAAATCCCTTAGAAATATTAATATTGTTTTCTGAAATATCGTCAAATATTTTATGGTTGTAAATTTGGTCATTAGTAAGATTCACCAAGGTTTCTACACTTTCATAAAATCATGGGTCCTTCAAATTTTCCCTGCTTAGAAATTAAAAAATGTACAATAAGTGTTACAAATAATGACATGATTTAAAATTTATAATTGAAAATCAAACAATTACACTAGAGAATCAACATAAAAAAAATTGCCATGTTAATTTGTAAATTGGTCATGAACATACATGCCTTCACACTAAGATGTTCCTCAAATATGAATACTTGTTATTACTATTGCAAACTAAGCCTTGTGACTCTAACCTAGAAGGTATTTATATGCGTGTAGCTTTGTGGGAAAAGGTTTTGAGTTAATCCCATTGATACATGGTGAAGAAGGTAAGTATGTAAGAGATTAAAATGCATGTATTTTACAATTAAGTTACAATATAAAATACATGATCAAAATGATTATTGTCTCATTGAAAGTGGTCCCAAACCACCTTGGCTACTCGTTTTTCTTTGAGTGTGTTATTTTGGTTGAGTTACCACCACTTTTTGTAAGGGATTATTGATCACTGAGTACACATTTTTAGTTAGTGTGTCTTCTATGTGGTCCCTCTTGGTTACATGTTGGTGTTAACACAATGCAATTTTTTTACCATCCAGCCGATGCCAAAAATACTTAGCTTAACCATAGAGGGGCTATCACCAATAAGCTTTGGTGCAATACTAAAAATGGAATATGATGCAACTATAATATTAGATATCTTATTGCAAAGAAAAGTTGGGGAAATGAGAGTTTTTTCATGTTATAACACACAAAATTTTGTTAAGTTTCTAGCATGACAAACACAATTCTATCTTATTTTTATGAGGAGAAACAAAATAAAATTTGGTTTTAAGGCTTATATAAAGACAATGCTATACAATTTAGGAATTCTCTATTGGATTCGAAAAGAGAGCAACCTAGTTTGGAATATATCCTAAAAGTCCTAAAGCAATTGTCAAGTACCTAGGAGATTTGCATAATCATGGTAAGAGACAAGTGATTCTTTTCAAACCTAGAACCATTGATGAGGCTTGTGTACAATCACAATACCTTCAAAGAGATAAGACTAAACTATAGTCAAATGGGCTAAAATAGAAAAAATGAAAAAACACTTAAAAAGTGGAAAGAAGAAGGGGAAAGGAAAAGAGAAGAATCTATCAACACTTGGAACAAAAAACTAGGACCGTAATAAGCATTGTAAGAACTACAATGTTCATTTCCATATAGAGTAGAGTTGTTGAAAACAAGGAAAAATTTATCCCATGGGATAATATTCAAGGTTTTTTTTCCCAAAAAGTATTCCCCATTTTATTTTTTTTCCAATATGATTCACCAAAATTCCATAGGATTAATTTTTTTTCCTCTAAAAGTCACCAAAATTATCCCAAAACTATATAAAACCCTTACAAATTTGAATATTTTTTTAAAATACGGAAAAATATTTTATGGTTGAAAATTTGATAATTAATAAGAATCACCAAGTTTTCTACACTTAAAAAAATATGGATCCTTTAAATTTTCCCTGGTTGAAAACTACATCCTAATCCAAAACAAAATTGGTCCAAATAACAACATAAGAAAAACATGACTTCGTTGGTTGTTCAAGGATATCATATTGTGGACAAGAGATTAGACATTGAACGTAAGGTGTCCTATATCTCATTCCAAAGAGACATAGATTTGAGCACCATTAATCCAAATGAGCAAAGATAAATGACTAAATTATTTCATTCCTTTGATCCTTTATCATAGTCAAATTTGATTTCAATCCATCTAATTAAGTATCTTGGTTTGAGGTGCATGACCATCCTCAACCATACCCATTGGGATGGGTGAGAAAATATATGGAGTTTTGCAGTCACAAAGTAGTGAAAATTTAGATTTAATATTAGTACAAACTCCATTAATGAGGTAGAAGCATATGACATTCCATTGGATGTCTATGGAGTAATCTTGGGGAGTCCTTATCTCTAAGTTGGGGATGTCATATTTAGAGGAAGAATAAAAACTTGTGAGGGATGGGAATGCTTATATTGTGCATGCAAATAAAAATAAATAAAATCTTCCATTGATGAGTACATACCATTTTTTCCTTTGAATGTGGAATTGTTTTGTTGGTTTGGGATTTTGTTTGGTTATTTTGTGAGAATTTGGGGTTCATTGTAGGTTTTTTTTTATTGTTTTTGAGCATAAAAAATGAATGAAAATAGAATGTGGGAACAATAAATACTTGTGGGGGTAGAAGAAAATCCTTGAGGATGCATCTACACATTGAAATCACGTCCGCGATTTGCCCAAGCCGGCTGGAAGATAAATGAACAAAATGTTGAGAATGGGGTCACGTGTTCATTTTAGGGGAATTAAACAACATTAACAAAAATGGCATGCATTTTGGAGAAAAAATGCACACACGTATTGTTCTATCTTGCATGGCATCCCAAGTGGATGCCTTGGGTCTGCCTTTCCTAGAGCTACAAAACATGTACTCGTTTTCAATTTCTATAACAGATGTGTGTTTTGTAAAACATGCTTAGCATCTAGAAGGTCCTACATCTCTTAGATTTATCCCATGCCTTTTTTACAATTTGAAAAAAAATATTACTTAAACTAAAAAAATTGAGACATAAATTTAAATAAACATTAATAAACTTATGATAAAAATTTAAAAAAAAATCCAAAACATCCTCAAATATCCATATTAGTAAAATTTCATTGCGAAATTTGAAATTCATAATCACAAATATATATCAAATAAAAAATAATGAGTTTGAATTATGGTGAAATACATACTAGTTTTATAATGCTCCTAAAAATGTATTTTACATTCTACTTAGGTAAAAAGTAATTTTTTTTAGAAAATCTGTATTTAAATTTATTGTATTCTTAAAACAAGAGCCACAAGGTGGCAATGTCCCCGACATTGCATGTATAATAGCTAGTGATTTGCAATTGCCTATGCAAAAAATTAAAACTAAAAAAAAATAGAATAAATGTTGTTATATCCTACTTAGGAATCCTTTTTGAGCTAGTGATTTGCAATTTCCTATGCAAAAAATTAAAACTCAATAAAAATAGAATAAATTTTGTTATAGCCTACTTAAAACTCAATTAAAATAGAATAAATGTTGTTACCAGCTTTGCGAGAACAACTACTACATCTCAAATAGGCCATGAAGGACATAAAGACAAGCCTAAATACAGAGTGGGGATGAACCATTTTTTATTATCTAGATGATAAATTGCTGATGCTTGGTGGGTGGTTAAGTTAATTCATTCATTATCAGAGTTGGAAACCAATTCCTCCTTCTAAAATGGTACCCACCTGTCTCTTGGAGGTGCACATTTGACATTTGGCCTTGAAAAGTAACTTATCCTCTAAAGAAGGGTAGAAAGGCAAAAAAAAGGCAATGCACGACTCCATATTTGAATAATGCTAATCCAATATAAGAAAGAAAAGAAATTGAAAGAAAGCAAAACCTTCCTCATTGAAAGAATACTCACCACCTACCCTTCAATCAAATAGAAAAGTTTTAATAAAGTAAGACAACAATTTCCATTATTACATATATCATAATAACCACTTATGTAAGTATATACCTATCTTAAAAAAGCCTATTAATAAAAATTAATAACGTTTTGAAAACAAAAATTATCATCAAAATAAGTTATAGTGAATTATTTTCCCATTCTTTGAAACGATTTCTTAATATTTTCAGTAGTATTTTGATGAGAGGGCATATGCCCGTCAAATTCCAAGCCTTCCTCAATAACTTGAGTTAAAATGAAAAATTCATTACATGAAAAAGACATTGCATAGATTGTTTTAACACACTTATCAAACATAAATACCATATGGACTTTAACACACTTATCAAATATAAAAATATAGACTTTATGTAACAATTTTATACATATATATTTAAACACACACACATGCATAATAAAAATATATAAATAAAAAATAATTTAACCTCTTACTCAAATATACTATAATAAAAATATTTATATTATGAAATTTCAAAATAAAAATAAATATCAATCTAATATATTTACACATTGTAAGATATTTTATCCTTTCCTAAAATTTTGTTAGACATTTTACTATACAATAAAGTAATCAAAATTAACATAAAACTATTAAATTTTCCAAAGAATTCGATGATTGTTTCTTATGTGTCATTCATGATAGTTGAGGGTAGATGGCCAATTTGAGCATAAACCGGTGAAAATTAAATCATCATTAAAGATAGGAGAGAAGATGTGTCGACCCAATCTCACTTATCCTAATCAATTTGGAAAAATAAAAAAATATAAGTGAAGGTGTTACAAACAATGCTAGTGTCGACCCCATCTCACTCAACCTAATCAATTTGGAAAAATAAAAAATATAAGTGAACGTTACAAACAATGCCAATGATACACCTGCATGACATTAAAACAAATGGCATAACATTGAAACAAATGGCGTGAGGAAGAAATTCACAGTAAGAAATCAATATATAGAGAGATTATGTACAAAACTTTGCTTTGTTGGTGTTACAGTTGCAATTGCTTAGATACACCACAATTGCATAAGTGCCTACTTTGGAATTTGTGAGTTCTATTATGCAAAATTTTATCAAATGGCAAGCTTAGCCATGGTTCTAAGGGTTTGAAGATCCACTGGCTCAAACACTCGGACCTTAAGGGCCTTTTTCATACAAAAGAAGCAGAGTAACTAGGAAACTTATATGTAGATACCATAATAGTTAAACTAACCAACACCAAACCTTTTTCCCAAGTCTCTATCATGTATTTAGAGTACCTGAAGAAAAGAGACATAGTTAGAAATTTTATATTAAACTATTGAATGATTAATTATCTCATTTTGTACTAAAATTGTGCATATATATATATAAAATAGAACATAGACTATAGCTGGAAAATAACTCCTTTATGTGAGAACATAGCGAGTATAGCTAAGGAAGATAGTACAATCCATAGACTATGTAGATAGAACAATCCATAGTTTATGTAGATAGAACTACCCTACCCTAACGTGAAAAAAAATGAATGCTTATACAAATCATATACAGTGAACAAAAACATGAAAAGATTTAAAGTTTTTTTTCATATCCATGTTCAATTTTTAGTTTGGCTTACCTTTGGATAAGTTTTAGTCCATTTCTATGGGTTTTTAAGTGCACCCCTATCTACAAAAAAATGGAAAACTAAATTAATAGAGTAATAAACCAACTTGGGTTGTCATGAACAAACCCAATATCACAAATATATTGTCTTGTATTGAAAAATGGGAATATATATAGAGAGAGTGTCAAGAGATAAAACCCATCTAAATGTATCAAGAAAATAGGAAATAGACTCTAGTATAGTTAAAACGACCCTAATAAATGGCAAAGCAAAGTTATTTTAAAAAAAACACAGATGTTGAACCTTTTTGGGAAACAGATTTTAACTAATATGAGAGACTCATCATATACCAATGGATAGTTCATGTATTGAAGGAGTGAATGAATCCAATCTTCATGCTGTGAAGGGGCATTGGTTTTAGATGGTCGTTGAAAAAACAAAAACAAAATAACAACAGAGAGTTCTAATAACTTACCTTAAAATCATAACAACTTATATCATATAAGCATGCCCTTATTCTAGAAGAAAACAAGAATAGGTGAGTTCATTTAACTATGAAATTAAGCCATAGGAAAAGAGATTAGCAGTAAAACATATCTGGGAAGAAGCATAGGCCCAACATTTGAAAAGACAAATAATCATTGAATGTGAACTATTGTTGTCAGGTCATCCAAGACATGAGCGCGCAACTATAAAGAATCGAATATATAGAGAAAACTTCCACAAAGTACTTATGAAGTCATCTTTGCACACAAAAATATTTGATTTGTGAAAAAAAACATGAATATTAACAAAATTATGTCTAAAATGGGACTTATGTTGCAAAACCAATCCCAATGTCTTACATAAATCTTAGGGAAAGCCCAAACAATAATCTAAACACCCATAACTCTTACACTAAGCAACCTTCACTGAGCACTGTGCCTTAATTTATGTTGTTATTTCTCGTCTAAATAGTTAGATTTAATGGTTTTCATCTCTCAACATATGATGTTTATCTTTAATCGGGGTGTTAATGCGAAGTTGAGTCAGGCATAGGGCAATGCCCTTACTGAAAACAGGCTTGACTTAGTCTATAAGTCATAGAGATACCAATGTTTCCATACTTTGCAGAGCCCCCAACCATAGGCTTAGATTTGGGAAGCTAGATGAAATATAGTTTTACCTAAGCCTTGACTCTTTAAATTCACCCCACCCAAAAAAAAAAAATTAATCCCTCAAGCCAAGAATTGGCTCACAAGTTTGTAGAGTAATACAAGTGCACTATGCATGAGTTTTCCCAACACTATGAGCCCATAGCTAAGGAGAATAACACTCGACCTCAATTACCACACTATGCCATAAAAGTTATGGCTTTTGGAACCAAAAGATCTGAACCTGAATTGTTAAATGCCTGAAAACTATTTTGAGGCGAAGAAATCTTACCTGTCATGGAACTCCATTCATACTAGATCGCTGGAGAGAAAAAAAAAATTGAGAGGAAAAGGATACGCACCTTCCAGAAAACAGTTAAAATAATGAAAACAAAAAAATATATGATAATGAGATTATAAAATGCGTGGAGTGTCCTCAAGGCCCGAGTAAGGTTTCTCGTGTCAAATGGGATGCATGCACATTAGCCATGCATGTATGAATAGGTAGGTGGCATGCAATGATCAAATTTGAAGGGTGGGTCTTAATTTCAATTGGAAGGGCATTTATTCTCTGAGCCCTTCAGAGATGAAGGGAAATATAAATAATTGTACTTTAATGGACACGTATAAATTAACCAAACCCTTTCACACAAAAAAATGCAAAAACCAAATATTGTCCTTTCAACGCTTGTTGTGAAAGCATGCATGTATGTGATGGAGGGGCCTCAGTCAATTGAATCCTTGCAACTCATTGCATGTCTGAGTCTAACGATCCGTAGTTTAGATTGAACCAGAATACCAGAAGAAGTTTATTAATGGTTGATTTCAGAAAGTTATAGGTGTGAGTAGTTAAGTGCTTGTGGCTAAAAAATTTGTTGTTTTTCAATCATATTGGTAATAACTATTTTGGTAGCGCTGAGGACAAATGTCGTGAGAAACCACAAATGACATTTGGAAGGACGGAGGGAGATAACATCACGATCATGCAACTCATCAAACTGAAGACTATTCTTGAACCAACAATTGTTTTTTTAATTTTATTAATAACCATTGTTTCTCCATATCGTGTTCCCAATGACACCTCTCTATAGCAATGCATAAATCAATTTCTGCACAATTTGTGATCCTAGCTACATGTCATTATTTGTATTTGCATGACATCGAATGTTCTGTATAGTTGTCGTGAGTCCATGATATTCATGCAAGAAATGAATTCTTGTAGAGGAGGACTTTTCAAACCTACCTTTTGAATTTCATTTTAACGAAAAAAAAGTGGACATTGGTAGCGAGGTTCACATATAAGGTAGTAGGCACAAATGTTGGAGCTCGTTTCGGGCCTAGTAGTTGCTGACGTATTGTCACACTTTAGATTACAGCCCCACGTGACTCGGGAGTCAGATTAACATCTCAATGGCTAGTGCCTCGTAGTCATTAATGATTACTGTCCATCTTCAACAACTAAGCACCGAGTGCATGACATGAGTGAGTAAGTGATTATAATTTATCATATTTACAATATTTTGAATGATGAGTTGAACTTTATAGCATAAGAGTTTCAACATATTGAGATATTTATATGAATGGGTAATTTCAAATGTTTCTCTTCTTTTGAAATGTTGAAATAAATTATACCCTTCTTTATTGGAAGGGTAAAATTCAAATTTTAATTTTTTTTTGAAGGGAAATTTTAACTTTACACTTCTGGGAAGGGCTAGAACCCTTTGGAAGGGCTGTGAAGGGTTCGATTTTGAACGTTGGTGGCATGTGAAGAGGTATGTGCAGGTATGTTGGCGTTGGTTTATGTGGGAAGGGTGGTGATTTGACAGTGAATTATCCACAATAAATATATCAGATTTTGTATACTTTAAAATTTACTTCCATACAATCTAGTTGCTTTGGTTATTGTGTATTATAATCATTGTTATTCATGCATACTATAGTGGATAGATATGTGTATGTGGGTAACACATATGCCTTTTTTGGTGTTTGTCCCATTAATTCTTCCACCTATTATAGTGGACATTCAATCGATAGGCTCTCTCTCCCAACATTAACATCCTTGCAATAATGACAATTGTTCACATACAAGCTTCTGTAAAGTTTCCAAGTGTTTTCTGCTTGATCTTATTATTTATTATTTTAATCGAACAAGTATAATAGCTCGGGCCGAATATCATTATTGCAGGAACGTTGAAGACAAATATTCGACCAAGCACATCCAGAAATTGTAGCAAGTTTAGATAAAGCACAACATCATGTTTTTCAAATATAATTGATTCCTCTTTTGGCACACTATTGACTATTTTCGTAATACTTTTGCTTCCTTGATAATTATGTGAGTTTTTTCAGATAAGTCTTTGTCCTCTATTTTGTTGAGAGGAAAGCAAGAAAGGAAGAAAGATTTGGGATTATTCTGCTTCAATGGCGTGTTCAACAGAGCCCTTGGTAATAGGAAGAGTGATAGGGGATGTTATTGATATGCTCGTGTCATCTATGGACATGGTCATTTACTATGGATCCAAGCAGGTCACTAATGGCTGCGAAATCAAGCCCTCTACAACTGTGGATCACCCAAATGTGCAAATAGCAAGTCATCTCTTCGATGACAGTATCTATACTCTGGTACCCATTTTATGAATAATTAATTCTAGCATCCCTCTGCTTTTGTTTCATAGAATGAATAGATAGTTTTGTTATCTTTATCAACTTTCAAACATGGATTTTCTTCTCTGAATGCATGCATTTACATTGATCGGGTAATGGCAAACCCAGATGCTCCTAGCACTGGCGAACCGAACATGCGGGAATGGGTTCACTGGTATAATTCATTCCCTCCCTTCTCTCTTAAATTTATACACACAATACACAAAAAGATATCTTGTAATGATAAATATTGTAAGGTAGAGATCATAGGGTTCGTATATATCTCCAGTTTCAGTTTTCTTGAATTCTAGAAATGATTACACACTGGGAAACCTAGGTGAATCTGAACATAGCTTTGGATTCGGTGCTAATGCAAATTTTTCAATAGTAGGAAAGTTCTTAGATTATGGTGCATTAACGATAATTTTCCAAAGAACTCTGTCCATTAACCCTAAAACACTGACATATGCAAAAATTATGAAAATAAATCCTACAAAACTTAAAACGCCTAAAATCACTAGAACATAGGAATTCAGAGCATAATATAATCAATGCCCATTAATGTTTGTTATTAGCTAGAATAAACAAGGATTGTAATATAATATCAATAAAACTGGAGCATGCTCAGTCATTCTAGAACACTTGCACTTCTAATAAAAGTAAAAAATCATCATTTAGTGTTCTCAAGAATTTTAAGGTCTCTTGGGAATATAAGATGACAGATAAAGCATTGTGACAGTCATTAAACTCAGCCTTAACTCACCCCTTGACTGTTTCCATGTCTAATATTCACAAATCAGGAACAATATCCTATCTATAACACTGTCCAGATTACCAAGAATAGTCGTTATAAAGGAAAACATCTAAACCTTAGCGTCCTGATTGACAGAGGTCCCAACATAGTGAAACCCACTTAGAAGTCCACAGGAAAACCTAAAAGTATGCCAGCCTAGAACAAGATACTTGGACCTAATGTGTTAAAAAAAAATTTCTTCGGACACGAATATGGTATCCTGGATAGCGGAAGAAATAAGAAATGAACATTACAGAAAAAATTAGAAAACAATGGGAAAACAAACAAACTTAAAACCACTTTATCTATTTGAGGACTAAGCTAAGGGAAAAAATAATGCCAGCATGAAGTGAAAGAAGAGAAGTAATGTGCATACCTTGGAAGCTTCAACCCATTTATTATCTATGAATTTGAGATGGGGGTGCAATTTGGCATGATTAAATATCATCTCTTATTTGTCTGGACTCTGCAAGAAGTATATTATATACTCGTGACTGTTAAGGACCTCCGTGACCACATCCATTATTCTCATAAGCATCAACTTCCTCATACAGAATAAACTGATATTTACTCTACTCCGGAGAGCTTGGCCTTATGTGAAACTCATCTACTCTCTCCCATAATTTTTTTGTGTCATCCTCATCGTTCACAAGGTCTCTGTACTCCACCAAGTACCATGCCCCTGCTTTTTTACAAGTCATGCACAGAACTAGGCACCTTTGAACCCCTCTTCATCCCTGGACACCTCCACCAGGTCACCATTGATCAAATTCAATGTATCCTCCTCACTCAACACTACAAAATCAAGGTATGTTCCCACTCTTGCACACATTTCCCAGTCAAACATTTGACACGTCTGTCCTAGTAAAATCCTGAAATATCATCGACAAAATATGCCTAAAAGGAGGGGTTGAGGGATAGAACAAAAAACAAATCGGCTGCACAGGAAGAATGAAATAATATTTTGCTATCGAACAGAGGACATGACGTGAGAAAAGATAAGGCATATTTGGGATATTTTCGGTTTCATGGTGATAAATTCTTTGATGCTACAATCAAAAACTTGTCAGATGGTCTCACTTTCAGAATTGATAAGCCTAGTTTCCATGTAAGAGGGTTCTTCTCTGTGATACGAGTAAAGTGTATTACATTATGATCAACAACCACTTTCGGTGGAAGATAAGGCAATACATCTACAAAACGAATTGACCTAGTTCAAGCTTTGATTTAAGCCAGTGGAGGGTAGTTATCCTGAGAAAATTTCGAGAGCGTTTCAGGTTTGTGTTTTCTTTCTATTTTAATGCAAAACTGAATCAAGTCATCATTCACCAAAACATAGCTAAAACAAAAATAATTCAATTGTGTTGTATCTGAGGCTAGCAGTACAAGCATTGTCAAGTGGTGCTCGGCACGGAAAATAGAGGGGTGAATTTAATCACCAACTTCTTCGTGGAAGTTGTGATCACCACACAACAATGAGGTCAACATGCGGAAGAATTAATGGTTGCTGACGGGAGGGCACTCCCAACGCCTGAGAGTGGATCCCCGAGGCATGGCGTAAGCTCTTTCCAGCAAATTAGAATGAAACAAATCATATTTAAAAAAAATAATAATTAAAAAAAAAAAACATTATTGAAACCATATAAAAATAAAAACAAATCAATCAAAATTAATCAATCTACGTTGTCTATATATGTCCCGCATCTGGGACATAATAATATTATTAATAAAAACTCAAAATAGTTGAAAGGACATTTACCATAATGTGTTTTTAATTTTATTTTATATTACTAATAACATATTAAAATTCATAAAGAAAGTTTGTGAGAATTCATGGTTATAGATTATTTTAATGAATGTTGAAAATATTTTGTAAAGAAAAAATAGGTTATTAATTCCACCTAAAACATAATTGGGGTCGCAGGTGCAGAGGTTCTTTTTTACCTTTGAAAGAAATATTGTCAATTCTTTTGCTTGTTGATTGGGTATTGAAACTAATAATTACATGATTAGAGACTCTCTCCTTATTTTGTCCCCGACAAGGGGATACATATGAATTGATTAGGCCTCTTAATTGGGGATTTATATGAGAATTTTTTTGTGTTTTATAAAGTTTTTGCATAGTTTGATTTTTAGGTATATTAAATAATATTTTTTAAAACTATTTTTTTACATGTTTATTGGCTCGTGTAGCTGACGTTTCTCTAGGGTCTTGTGCCACAAGACCCAGCGACAAGCTCTCATCAGCAAATTTTAATACAACCAATATTTGTAAACATTGCATT
Source organism: Pseudotsuga menziesii (assembly GCA_001517045.1). Lineage (NCBI taxonomy): Eukaryota > Viridiplantae > Streptophyta > Pinopsida > Pinales > Pinaceae > Pseudotsuga > Pseudotsuga menziesii. Next base: position 27,499 of record LPNX010409292.1, on the reverse strand, counting down.
AAAAGTTTGTCATGTCCTAAGTGCTATCAAGTGCCAAGTGTTTCAACTCTTTTTGCATGGTTTGCAGATGTTTCCTTTGGGCTTTAAAAAAAATACATCATTTTCTTTGCAATCGGGTTCCTATAGTTGATAGCTTGAGAGCATTTAATACTGTATTATATACAAACCAACATTGAACAGGAAGCTTGTGCTCGTTTGCAAATTTCAATGCAAACGCCAGTGGTTTGGCGTTAATAGTTGATATTATTCATTATGTTAGCTGATGATTTTTTTGGCTATGCAGAACCAGGGGAGGAGGGGGGCTCAGATAAATGAGAATTTTCCAGGAACTACGGGTATGCCAGAGAGAATACGGGCCCTCTAAATAGGGGGTTATGACATGGAAAGAGCTATTTGTATCGTGGCTAGTTCTAATGGCATGGAATTTCAGGGTTTGCTTGTTGCTTGACACGTTTTAGTGGCTATTAAACGTCTCGTTATAGAAAGAATGTTGTGAATTAGTTGTCACTATTTTGTATAAGAAGAGGTGACTGGGAAATTCATCACTTCAAGGGTGTTCTTGCGTTTTCATTTCATAATTTGTTGTTTGGTGTGACTGATATATTAAGATGGAACAACAACAAGATCAAAGAGAGCTAGACACCAAGGCGCGGGAGGGAGAGACTGTCATACCCGGTGATAGGGGAGGGAAGTCGCTCGATGCCCAACAATGTCTTGCTGAAGGTTACTACTCATTGCTTTGAATTCCAAAAATATTTCATTGTATTTGGAATAATATATTACGGTTATGATTATTTGTGTTGAATTGAATTGCTTCTCTGATTTGTGTTGAATTGAATTGCTACGTTGATAATTTATGCTTTCAAGATTCATACCTCACCATCTGAATGTGAATTATATCATTTGAGAGTATTGTTATAGCGTTAAGAGGTCTCATTTCCTCTCCTTTGTTTTTAACATAGAATAAATCAATAGGCAAAAAACCGGATATGGATCACTATTGGCCTGAGAAGTCGTCGTGCTTTTTGAAATTCAATAATTTCTTCATGGAAGGGTTTGCATCTGTCTAGGTGCATACTAAACCTCACTCATACTTTATACTAAATATTTATACTATCAATATTAAATCGACATTCTTCTCCCTTTCTTTTTAATGGTGTTCACGAAGTTATTAGTCCATTTCCAGATTTAAACATAGAGATACAGAGTCTCTTGTAGATAATAGGGCATTTAAATTGGGATTCTACAACCTTACTTATAGTTGCAATTATTTTAGGGAGATTCGAAAATGATTCCCATAACAAAATTAAGTGCTTATCTTTGTCGAAAGAAATGTATATATTGTGCCTACATATTAAGAATCTAGAAAAGCAACCTTCCTTAATGAAAGAGATGGAAGGTTAGAATATGAAAAAAAAGCCTTCCTTAATGAAAGAGATGGAAGGTGTAATCAAAGAAGCAATGACGAAGATAGTGGAAGCGTCAGCATCAAGCTGGTGTCGTTTGGAAAATTGGGAAGGAGATGGCAAAAAAAATGAGGTTCAAATTTTTCTTCGCAAGAGCGGCATCATCAAGGAAGGTACCCATATGTATTGATTTTTTTCCTATATTTTTTGAAAACCTTGCTGGTTTGAGTTTATCAGAATTTTTTGTCAGCAAAGACTTGGTTCTCATAATTCTAATTTGTAGTCATGAATCATGATGTGTGATTTCAGCCTCAAAAGTGTTTTCATCATGGGAGGTTGCAAAGTCTCCATAGCTCGGAGGTATTACCGCACAAGAACGTCAAGAAAGAAGTGATGCGTGACATCGATAAGGTCTAATCACCCATCTCTATTAATTTATGGTTTTATTGCATTTAGTTTGAATTTTTCTTTAGAGACCCTGATAATATATTGCAATAATAGAACCATCTGAATCCCAGGAGGAGAAAGAGATCTAGCTAACCAGCACACCAGATACGAGACTACAATAAGTTCTCTATATTTTGAACCTACAACAATTTTCCATATATATTAGTCTCTTGATATAGTTAGTTGAGCTTAGTAGAGAAGTGCACTCAATACCATAAAAACCAGGACAGGATTGAAACCTCTTCGAATATAATATATATGGTCGGACCAATGTGGTACCCATAAGTCCCTAGTGGTACTGAATTTATAAGATAAGGTATTAGGTAAAGCAAAAATATAAGAGTAGTGGTGAGAGGACTTAAATAAAAAGTTGTTTACATGATGTTGTTGAATTTTTCAAATAATTTCAGTTTGTAACTATCAACCACCGTGAATAGCTGGTTATATGAAAAGGTTTTTCATTTGTTTGTGCAGAGGCGCCCATTATAGATTGTAGGATTCTGTAATTCCTGTAGATTATCAAGCATTTTCTCCCTATTCCATGCCCCTTTCAAGTTACACAAACTTACTATTTGATTTCTGGTTGAAAAATCCTTAGCCCTTTTGTGGCCATTTAAATTTATTTTATCCCTTAGTGCCACTAGTTTCCCATCTGTGTTCAAATTTTACATACTATGCCCTAAAAATAAAATTTAGGGAGACAGACCATTTGAAACCCTAAACACTTATTTATCCTAAAAAATGTGGAGTAAAGGATTTTTGCTTTTGAGAAAAACCTTAGGGAACTTTATACTAACTGTTGTAAAAGTAACCATCTAATAATTTGACCATTTCAAAATAGTTATTGTGAATAGAGAAGCATTCTGCAGTTCTCGCCTTGAGCATCACTATGCTATGTAACGAATTTTTAATGCTTCATTTTCTCAAACTATTCTTTATACTTCTTAGACTCGACTCGAGGCTAAAGTTTAAAGCTTTAATTGAAATTCTTAGACACAGGGCTGAACTCGAGAACAAAGATGAATGATTCGATGTGATAATAGGAGAGCTCGCTAGGAGAAGGATGTCCTTGTTATCAATTGTACACAAAATCAAAATCGTCTTTCTATGAGCTATATGTTGTGTAAATCTAGTGATTATAATTTCTATGAGCTATTTGCTATGTAAATCTAGTGATTATAGGAATAGGTATTATGATAGCATAGGAGGAGATGGATAGAAATGATGGCTAACGTGATGGTAATGCTATGAGGAACAAACATCTTAGATATTTATTTGGTGAAGCCCCAAGGTTGAGATGAACAATTAAAGGTGGCGGGTAAAAGTTATAATTTAAGTATAAGGATTATTTCCTATTGAAATGAGGTTAGTTGGGAATTAAGGGTGTTTTTTTAGTAATGAATGATGACTGGAGAAACTTGGTAATCAGATGGATCAATAAAGTCTTAAATTGAACTTAAATTAAATCATAGGAGGTTAAATCACCCAAATCACCTTTTGCTTCACAGAGAGCATTATTATATATGTGACAGAATCAACAGACACGATAGCCTTTTGCTTCATTGAGAGCATAATTATATATGTGGCAGAATCAACAAACATGATAGTAGCCACCAAACCCCATCTATATTCAGGTAACAGACCACTACTATGAAGGAAATCCAACATTAATGATCGTCGTACTTAGTATTAGCCGTATTAGCAGTAGTTATTATGGTTTAAAATGTTTTCAATGTCTTCAAATGTGTATTGATTGTTTATTTTAGGATTACTTTCATCTTTATAAAATAACAATTTTAAGAGTGTTTTAATTGCGTGTATTGATTGTTTATTTTAGGATTACTTTCCTCTTTATAAAATAACAGTTTCAAAAGTGTCTTAAACTCTTTATAAAATAACAATTTCAAAAGTGTTTTAATTGTGTATTCAAATGTGTATTGATTGTTTATTTTAGGATTACTTTCCTCTTTATAAAATAATAATTTCAAAAGTGTTGTAATTGTGTATTGAGTGTTTATTTTAGGATTACCTTATGTCTATTTTAAAAACTCTTTGTAAACAACTTTTACAAAAATTTATAAAAGTTTTATGATAATTTTTTTTAATTAAAATTTTGTTGTGCTTTGACTCATCTATTTTCAAGATGGAGGATGATAGTAATCATCAACCAATAAGAAACTCATTAGGGACTTGATCTTGAGATCTCCATTTTTTCATGACAATGAGAAATATAAATATATGTTGATAATCTATAGAACTAGTATGAAGTCATTACAACCCAACAAAGCCTCCAAATAAATATAAATATAGTGTGTTTTTCTTGAAGTTTAATTGTCTAAAGAACACAAGTCTAAGAATTATCCATCAATTGTCTTTAACTCTAATCAAATTCCACTTGGCTACAAATTTCTACAAAAAAGCAGGTAGCAATGTCGAGGACATTGCCACCACGTGGCTCTTGTTATATCACAAGTCATTCAAAAAAAAGTTATCTCAAATCAAATTATTGGTCTTCGACTCATCTCCACAAGAGGATTTTACATTCTCTTTCCCATTTTGAATCTCTTAGATTTTTTCATCCTCATAGAACTTAATCCTTAGGATGGTGAGTTGGCCAACTAAGCCTCTTAGCTCCCTAAAGGTGGATATAACAATAGTGAACGAAATCTCATTCTTATCAATATTCCTTAGTTATGATTCTACAACTTCATTCTTTGGGAGAACAAGTGGCATTTATTTGGCATGGTTTTTAATATGGACAGTTGGCCTCCACACGTTGGTGGGTAGCTCTTTTTTCCAATACGTTATATTATCAAAATTCATGAATGAAGCCCTTATTCCCCATCATCGTTCCATTTAGCATCTCCTTCTATGAAGCTTGCATCGGTTCGGCCCCAGTCATTGGTCTGTTGTTGTTTCTGGAATGGTGGAGGGTAAAAGATGGAGCTTGTCTGTCTTCTCCATAGTAGGGAGAGGTAGATGCCTTGCTCGAACTAGCTATCAGAGTTTCCAGCTATTTTCTCACAGTATTCTTTACTCCTCTTTTGAATTTCCAGTCTCGATATAGGGCAACATATTAGCAATTGTTGGAGTCATGGCATCAATGACATTTTTCTATTATGGATTGGTGAGAATGGATATTTTTTAAGTTGTATGTGTGGCTATGTGTCATCATATGCTCTATCTATTGGTTGTTTTGATTCTGGCTTGGTTAGTCCCCTGAGAACTCTTTATAATATAGCTTGTAGTCGTGATTTTATATCTTTGTATTTGAAGGATATATCTTGTGTAGGGTTTTCATTGTGGACTTAATTAAGAAAATCGATGGTCTTTCTGCCCAAGTGGGAAGTGTTAAGATCAGTGTTAATTCCTTTCAGTCATGGAAGAATGATCAATACCAATTGAAGATTTTGAATAGCTCCATTTGTCTTAGTTCTGATTTGGATTCTAACTTTCATCGTCTTGATGGGGTTGTTAAAACTCGATATAGATTCAGAATATAAAGAAAGATGTTGAAAAACATGATGTTTTGATTAAAGACTATGAAAATTTCATAAGGGAGAAAAATTCGAGAGTGGAGGAGAATTCTGAGGATTATTCTGGCAAGGGTAATATTGTTATGCAAATTGTTCAACAAGTTCAATCTATCGTTATTCTTAGTTCCAAGGATAAAGATTTGGATGTTAATCTTTTCGATGTTGGTACTAATGAAATCTCTGAAGGACTATAGGATTCTTATTTTGGTAGCAGTGATTAGATTGTTAACTCTTTCGAAAGCCTCGGGGCTGATTCTATTGAAGATGATGAAGCTATTGGAGATACTTCTTCTGCAAGTGTTGGTAGTACCTTTGATGAAGACTATGAAATTATGGAGGTCTCTATGGAGGAGACATATTCAGAAAATGACTTTAGTTTTTAGTCTTTTTCTTATATGTAGTTTTTTTTCTAGTTGTTGGTCAATTTGTCAGATTTTATAGTAGTTTGGGTTTTTATCTCTTTTATAGAAGTCTCTACCATGTCAAGATGACTGTAACTATGTATATGGTTATCTTACCAGACTTTAATACTCTTTCAAGTGATGAAGTTTTTTGTAACTTTTTGTTGAATTCAGTTTAGTCACTTATAAATATATCAATATCTATTTTTATTAAAAAAAATCCACATAAAATACAAAATACAATCAAATTAAAATTTATAAAGAAAATTTATGAGAATTCATGATTATTTTTAAATAATGATAAAAATATTTTTTTAAAGAAAAAATCAATTATTTATTCCACCTAGAACATAAAATACAATTTATAGGTATCTATAGGTGTTTATAGCATGAGGATATGACCCTCAACCTACAAACTTTAATTTTTAAGTGGAATATAAAAGTCCAAAAAAATTATGTCTAATTGAAACATACCTTTATAAAGCAATCCAATATTGTTGTAGAATTAAAAGAAAAAAGTCTACCAATCTTTAAAAGAGAAGAGAAGTATATTCAAAGTGACTTATCCATCCATGTACTCTTCAAGAAGTAGACCTTCCAATAGTTTGTCTACCTTGAAGTTGTATTTGTATTTGTGAAAAATATGAATCTATACAAAACAAACTTGAAAATTAGGCTGTTCGCTCAAAAAATACTCGAATCCAATAATAGTAATAATAATAGACTTGGGACTCCAAATCAAACTATGATGAACTCAACCAATCTCTAATATACTACTTAGGATAAAAGTATATTAACAATAATAATAAATAAATTCTGGTAAACTATAAATGGCTTCTCATTTGGACATTTAATAATATTAAATGAAACATTGGATCTGATAATTCATGCATCTCCCAGCCGAAACATTATTAAATTTTACAATGCAGAGTGCTTATTGAATGGTTCTCATCGGACTATACCCATTAATATTTTTTTGTACATAACCCATTCATTGCTCAGCAGGTATATTGTAATCCATCGAAGTCAAATTCCATTGACTTTGGGTATTAGTTGGTGTCTTTGAGGCACTTATAAAAAATTAAAACCTGTTTTCCAAAGTATGACTTAGGGGTTTGCAAATTTTTTATTTTTTATTTTGTTAAAAACTATTTTTCTAAACAGCTGATTGGTGGATAGGAGATGATGTCAACATTGAGATTTGGTATCTGGATTTTAGTTGACATGTGGCAAAATGACGTCATAATGATAAAATTAAAAAAATAAAAATTATATTCATGGATCAAGCTCGACACAGCGCCGCCGGCGACTGAGTTCTTTTCCTTGGCATCGGCCTGGGTTTCCTCGGCGCCCGTGGGCACGTTAAGATTTTTGGTATTCTGTGCTCCTCAGATTTGGGCGTCTCGCATCCTTCATCGCCGTCGGTTAAATTACTTGCATCAGTACCAACACGACAAAACTAATCCGACATCCCCCACATCGACCTGCTCAGTCGGAAAAATCAAATCGACGGTAGCTTCAGCATCGGCCGGCTTGTCGGCCTTGATTTCCAAGAGTCTTTGATTACTGTCAGGCCGGCGAGGCCGAGCTGTGAAGATGGGCTTCAGTTTATGCGGAAAAAATCCAACTTCTTCAGAATCGAGATAGGCCTCCGAGGCCTTCCTCTTTGCCGATGAGATTCGATCCGCAGACATGATCTCAACCGTGATGCCGATCGATTTATCGCGTTGAATCGAACCTTAGACCCAGGAAAAACAATTATCTTGGCACGCAAGCCTGGTGCAGAACCGGGTTATAGCACTGGATAGACTGAGGTCACTGTACGCGCACCGAAAAATGATGATGGCGGGGAGATGGCGGGGAGATCCAGAATGAGATTTAAAGATGAAATCTATCGTGACAGCTCCGGGCGTGCTTCACACACAATATATAACAATCAAACTCATGAATACCTAGATGCGTATTTACAGTGTGTATATACTTACATGACGTCCAGCAGAGCAGGTACGATGAAATGGCTGATCAACAAAAGGCGAATCTTCATCAACGGTGCAGGAAGCATGTGAGGGAAGAAGAAACAGGAGAACCAGATGTTATCGATCAATCAAATCAGTTTGTTTATATATGTCGACGAGGAAGGCAGGCAAACTCGCATCATCTTCTTCTTCTTGAAGTTGAGAATAGCCTGATCTCCACGACGAAGGTGCCGAGACAGGAGCTCTTACTTACTTCTGGAAAGACGAGCAGAGCTCCAAAATGAGGTGCGATGTCCCACATAAATCCAGTGTTTACAGCAAACCAGTCAATGTAGCCCTCATTCCCGCAATAATAAAAGATAGGCCCCATACGTTCTGCTCCCAGCTACGACTTGTCATTTATGAGATAACGCTGCTGGAACGTTGAGTTCTTATGATTCTTGAAACTGAAATGATCAAGCCTTTGTGTGAAATACTTTGTCTCGTACTCGTACTGTGATGATTGTAAAAATGAATTCTCTTGGTTAATTATTGAAAATTTGCCCGAGAGTTCTGGGTCTCAACAAGGAAGGCCGCCATGCGTCCCCTTCACAGCTCATCATAAACAACAAGGCCAATAACAGCAAGCCCGTCCATAGCTTCTCCATGGTCATAACTTCTACAGACTTTAAATTATTGTCTGCCAAACACACAGAAGTTCAAATTTTTCAATAGGCTTCAGTTAGATCGATAATATAGTAGATTTCAGCTAGGAAAACCGGTGACATAACTTAGTGGTAGCCGAGACATCCACGTATACGGCACAGATGCTTGTCCAACCATGAACTCGCACTATGGTATATGCTGATTTCATCTATAAGCACTGCATATCATAATAACGGTTAATTCCGTTAAGCGCTGAAGGTGCGCAGACATCGATCAGAAGCTGTCCAGATGTCCGTGCTTGAAACCCTGAGGAGAGGTGGGTGGCTAACTAGAAACATGATTTCCCAAACGAAAGAAAGTGGATGGTAGTTTTTGAAGGGCACTTCAGACTTATAATTAAATCCGAAACCAAGAAATTATCACGGACTCTGAGAAGCAGCAGAGAAGCAGTCAAACGCTTCCAAGGATACAGAGGAACCAGATGGTTCATTGATTTGCGAATGTTTTCAGTAATATTATTTTAATTTGGAATATCAAATTATATTATTATTAACTGTTGCCAATAATTTGGATTCAAAGTAAGCTATTTGAAAAACATCAAACAAGGAAATTATAGTCATTTCCATGGATAAACATCAAAAAATGAAATTATGGTCATTTATGTGGATAATAAACAAAGAAATTACGAAGGCATTTCCATTGATATCATTTATGTGGATAAACATCAAACAAAGAAATTACGAAAGTCATTTCCATTGATATCATATATATTTCATTTGCATGGATATCATATATACTAGTAATTGTCTTAGGTGCAATAATATGTTATTGTTGGAGAGTTTAATAATTAAAAAAGAGAAAATAAAATGAAATTATGTTTGGAGAAACTTCAAAAAAATGTATAGACTAAACTGTATTTATGTTAAATAGTTGGTCTTGTATCAAGATTTGAAAGCAGTAAACACTAGATTATGAATTTGACAACAAAATCAAACAAATTTTCAAAGTAAGTTAAATAAAATTCAATTTCCAAAACACATTAGGTCAAATGGATAGGGGCTTGAAGTTTAAGGATGGTCAAAATCCTCATCACCCATCTAAATGTATAGAATATCTAAGTGTATAGAATAGGACTAACCACCTATGAGAAACAATTTTCTTTCTAGTCCATCATCTCCATGCCACAATGTTCAACAATCACCGTCCTTGTAATTAAGTAATTAAGTATGTAAAAGTACTCTTCCCAGCCAAAAATTTGCATGGATCGCTTGTCCTAGTGTGGGGCCGCAGGAGACTTTGTCAATCATAATTCATAACTGCTATTCCGATCTTTACTCCGCACCAAATCATCTTCAGTCCCAACTCCGTGAAACATTTGATTACGCAAATTTTGCTAAATTTGCAAGAGGCGTGTAGAAGCGAAACTGCTGGCCGGAACTCCACGACGGATTGTTTTATCTCAATCCTCCATTCTTACACGTCGCTGACCACCAGCACAAACCCTAAAGAAAACACAATTGCTTTCTTGGCACGGCTGCATTCTGTTTTTGTTACAAACCCTAAGGGTTATAATTTGACTCGTTAGGTACTCGATTAAACCCCATGTGTCCTAATTTGGCCGGTTGCGTCCTTGTTTCTTTTCTTCTTGAACCCTAGCAAGCCAGGCTCTTTCTTTAGAGCATTCTCTGTGTCTTAATTTGGCCGGTTGCGTCCTTGTTTCTTTTCTTCTTGAACCCTAGCAAGCCAGGCTCTTTCTTTAGAGCATTCTCTGGCTGGCTAGTTAACCCTAAAATGCGCACAAAAGTGAAATATCGTGTCACGAAAGTTCCAGAGAAGTAGGTCAACAGAACAATTTCTTGCATTCCACGCACACGTGTCATATTCGTATTCAGATCCAATTAATTAAAGAGTCTTAGCTTTTACATTATTGTCGATCAATTTAGCCGGTAGCTGTTTCCTTAGCCAATAATTAACATTTTCCCCGATGTTACATGGCAACTTACATATTCGGTTGTGCCAAACCATGGCCCTGCGACAATTTGTTTTTTCGACATCCAAACAAATTCAGGTAATGGAATCTACTGGTATGTGCCATGCGCTTCCCGTGTTTGCTTGATGATGAGGAACTAACAATTCCATAAAGTTGTCACTGTTTCAATATCTCTGGGAGAACCAGATCAACGTCTGCTAATTCCATTAGTTACGATTCACAGCCATGCCATCCCTGGAAGAGCTCATTCACTCAAAAGAAGACAAAGATTTTCAACCCTATAAGTTTTGTGTAGAATTTGGGTGGAAAAATATGAACTAGAATCACAAAAAAATGTTGAAAGGTCAAATCGTAAAATGGCGACTGTGTTCAAGAAGCCTTGAATTCTGTTGATTTCCTATTTATGCTAGTCTATAAAAAAAACTTGCATATTTGTATAACATTATAAATTTATAATAAAATATAAATAAACTATTCTCACAACAATGATATTAATTTATAGTCTTATAAGCTATTATTTCTCATTTCCTATTTATGCTAGTCTATAAAGAAACTTGCATATTTTTATAACATAAGTCAAGAATATTACTAGAAGTATGTAAGGAAGCTTGAATATGCTTGTTTTATGCGATATTGCAATAACCTATATCGTATTTAAATGAACATTTTTTAATTCATTTTTGTTTTAATTTCTTTCAAATTGTAATTATATTTGTTTTATCATATATTTTTATAGCAAAATTATCCTATTGCTATATATTTTCAATCTCTTCTTAGGAGGCAGGTACTAAGCAACTTTGTTGCTTATTCCACTTGTTTGTACATGACACGGTACAATACAAAATGTCCAAAAGTTTGGTATGAAAGGGAGACAATGAACTCCAAGAATTAAAACAAAAAAACCAATTGCACATGGCCCACTAAACTATACATGGAATGTACATGCAATAGGGTAATGCAAAATGTCCTTCAATGAATATTTTTATCAATGAATATTGTTATAACATAACAACTTTTTTTTAGCATCCATTATTCAATTTTGTTTTTGGTAGGAAAGATAGACAGTGGGCTCCAAGAATTAAAACAAAAAAAAATGATTGCCCATGGCCCACTAGAGTGTACATGGAATAGGGAAATGCAAAATGTCTTTGAATGAATATTTTTATAACATATTAACTTTTTTGGCATCCAATCTTCAATTTGATTTTCATATGAAATTTGTGGAGAGTTCTAGAGCCAACTTAAATGACACATCCATCCTATTAATTCATAACATTTAAATATAAAAGGCCAAGTTTCACAAATTCAATTTTCTTTTATCACTAAATTTTCTTCATGAATTTTCAAACGTTTTTTTGGGTGTTGTCCCCTGAAATTTGGTCTTACCATCCAACCATCTTCAAGATTCCTCCTCAATCATTTCCACTGAAACTTGGTTGTACATAACTGGAAACATCCAATTACATTCTAGAAATTACTAAAACCGTCCACTCAAAAAACAATATTCCTTCATGTTTACCAAACTATCGAGGGTGAACAATTTATCCAAAAGCTAATTGGTGCAACTCAAAGTATCCATGTGTCGATATCATCATCATCGCCCTCTAGAAGTTCAATAACAGATAATGACACAAGCCTCCAATAAAGCTCACTACATTGTTTGTATCAAGGAGGAATCGAGTTCATTACAGAGAAGTCTTTCAGAAATCCTATGATATGTGGAACCAAATTTGTTTCACAAAGATGAATCCGTGCACTAGATGCCTTTGAATATCGACTAGAGGTAATAGTGGGTTCTCAACTTCATCCCCTTGTTAACTATCAAGCTCTCTAGATGCCATCAATTTCCATGGAGCCGAGCTATTATTGCATTTGGACTAATATCATTGGGGCCGAGATCCTACGGATGACTTTTAGCATTATTTTATTGGATGGGAATCCATAATTGGAAGTTCTATGCACACTTATGGAAGAATCATGCTCTTATTAGGTAGTCGTAAGATAGATTTATATACATTATTGATGGGACCATCCCTGTGGAACTCTATAGAGACGCCCATTAAATCATGTATCGTCGCAATCCTATAACATATCAACTTATGAATATGGGTTGTTATAATAAGTGGTCTTAGTCAATTGAGTGTAGATTGGGTGGTTGAGAGGAATGTTTTTCTACTTTCCACCAAGGCTCAAATTTCATTATGTGACATGTTATGTAATCGATATATGTAACTAAGGATTCATTGGTTCTTCCTAAATATAAAAAAACAATATTTTCCAAGTTAAAAAAAGGTGACCTTAGTGGTACCTTATTCATATAGACATGCTATGAAGGTGGTGAAGTTACATATCATGTGATACAACATTAAAACAGTTTTGGAAGTGGAGTTTTGTATCCCATGAAGGGCTTCTCCACTATAAACTTGGTGTTTATATTTTATATGACGATGTGCAATGTTTTTAACATAGAAAGTAAGTAGAGTCACGACATTTAATCACATGAACATCATATTTATAATGAACAAAATTATAAACAAAAAATTTCACTCTAACAAATATGATATAGTAATGTTATTAAAGACGACATTATAATAATATTTGTGTTTTTTCTTAAGAGATATAATTTGATTAGGTCTACCTATTAAAAACATAGGTTTGCTTTTATAAAATTATAGATTCAAATAAAAAAATAAATTATTTTTATTAAAATTTTAGATTCAAATAAAAAAAAAAAAAAATATTTTTATTGTTATCAAATATATAATTAAAACCCATTAAAAATCTAACTCAATATTAACAAATAACTATCACCACCCCTATTCTAACACCACATTATGATCATACTTCATGTCCACTAAAACAACGTCATCCAACTTATCCTCATTAATTAATAATGATCATACTTCATGTCCACTAAAACAAAATCATCCAGCTTATCCTCGCATACATAAATCAATAAGAGAGAACAAAATAAGGTATGCCGGAAGGAATATGATTTTCTAATAAATTATAGCGTATCTCATTCAAGACATTGTCTTGCACAAAAGTTTTCCACTCTCTCATTAGAGAGTTTTGAAAAGTCCCATCACGAGTTTTCAAGCTATACATTTTCTCCTTTGAAACAACGTCGTGAAGTAGATATTTGCATTGACTAAATGTCTTTATTGAAACTGAGCGACACCTTACAAGGAAACTCAAGTAACGTTTTGAAACCGGTGCTAGGGTAAGGAGATTCAAACCTTTAGTTACATCACAAATGTTTTAAATTTGCTGAACTCTATGATTCATCACAAAAATTTCTAGCAGGATGGATGGACATTCGAATTCTTTCTCGCTTTTTCGAATTCTTTCTCACTTTTTTTTGAGCTGGTTGGTCAAGTGGTTTAGGTTGTTGAATAAGCTTGAATAGAAGGTTATGTTTTTAAGGGTCTTGAATGCTACTTTCATAGCTCTTATTTCCAAATGTGAAAAATAGGTTTCCTTGTTGGATATTAGGCCCATGTCAATGTGTAACTTGGTGTACAAGCTGATTTCCAAGATTATTGCAAATAGAATAAAAATGGTTTTGGCTAAGGTTGTTTCAAAAGAACAATTTGGCTTTCTTGGAAATCACCATATTCTTGAAGTTGTCGGTTTAACGCAGGAAGTCCTTCATACTATTAAGGTTAGGAATTTGGATGCACTGGTGCTTAAGATGGACCTTATCAAGGTTTATGATCGGGTCAATTGGGTCTTTCTAAGACTTTTATTGCTACATATAGGTTTAAATTTGACTATTGTTAACTGGATCATGTCTGTGTAACTTCGACCAACTTCGCGGTGCTCATCAATGGTGCCCCGACCAAGTTTTTGGATGCATCTCGTGGCATCCACCTGGCTTTTCCGTTGTCTCCGCTACTTTTACTGTTGGTCATTGACGGGCTGAGTCTGATGATTGAGGATATGAGAAAGCAAGGTAGGTTGTTGGGGATCAGGTACTCCTCCTCCCTTGTCATTACACACCTTTTATTTGTTGATGATGTGGTGCTCTTTGGAAGGGGATCTCTGGGTGAATGGAAGGATTTCAACAAACTTATCTGTTTATTTTGTTCGGCCTCTGGTATGAGAATTAGTCGGATTATGTCTTCCTTTCTTCATCATGGTGTCAAGGATGGATTAATCTGTGGGATTAGTGATCTGTTGTCAGTCCCTATGTTTCCGATTGAGATGGGATTTAGATATTTGGGTTATTGGCTTAAAACTTTGAGCTACTGTGTAAAGGATTGGCGATGGATTATCAAGAAATTTGAGGGTAAGATCAGTCACTGGACTTATAGGTTTTTATCCATTGGGGGTCATCTTACTCTTATAAGGTCGGTGCTTTGTGGAATTCTGGTTTTCTGGTTCTCATTGGCAAAGTTACCTTGCTCAATTCTCAGAACTCTTAGACAAAGGATGTTTAATTTTTTATGGAGTGGTTCTGCCAGAAGGAAAGGCATGCTTCTAGCTAGGTGGGAAGAAGTTGCTTGACCGTATGAGTTTGGGGGTTGAGATGTCAAAAATCTCGAGTGGTTCAGTATCTCACTCCGACTAAAATTTTTATGGCAGGCTCTCAGTGGAAAGGGTCTTTGGAGCCAGGTTATATTCAGTAAATATTTGGGTTGTATGTTCGTTATTGACTAGATCATGGAGCCTTGTAAATCAGTTCATAAGGTTTCCCTTTTCTGGAATGGCTTTTGTAGAGTGTTTAAATGGATTAGCAAGGAGTTGTGTTGGAAGGTGGGAAATGTCTACATATTATTTTGGGTGTGGATCCAATTGCATGCATGGAAGAGTGCAATATATTATCACCAGAGTTAGTGACATATTTAAATGATTTTGGTTTGTTTACCCTTGCAGATGCCTGCAGTCAGGGAGTGCGGGATGTTAGAGGGAGTTATTAATTGGAAGCGGAGGATCTGGAACTTTCGGATCTTTGGGGACCATAATGGAACATGTTTTTGGTCATGCTTAAGAGGTTGGCGATACATTTAAAAGGTTGCAAAAATAGGCTTGTTTGGGTTGCTAATGCTGTTACGGGGAAGGTCACTGCAAAACTAGCCTACGATCATATTGTACGATCCCAGCTCAGTCTGCGGGAGGACTGGTGGTATTGTTTGTTGTGGAGATGGAAGGTACCGGTAAAACTGAAATGTTTCTCATGGCTATTTGCTGAGAATAGGATCAACACTTGGGATAATTTAATGCGTCATGGATGGGAGGGGTCGAATCATTGTTGTTTATGTTTTACTCAAGCAGAGACCATCGACCATTTATTTGTGTTGTGTTCTTTTGGTCGCACACTTAGGGGTATGTTGGCAAAGTCTTTGGGGATGGTTTATAGTTGGGAGGCTCTGACACTGGTGGACAACATGGAAAAATGGACTCAGTCTTCACATAGGCCCCTGTATCTTCCTATATTCTACAATTGGTCTATTTGACATGCCAGGAACCATTCGATTTTCAATGATGCAAGACCGACCATTAACCTTCTGTGTGCGGGCATTATCGATTTTTTTTAAACATTATCTTGTTGCACTTGCTCAAAATAAGGTTAGAAATATAGGTTGTATTCCGGTTCATCTTCCATCCTATGGTTTTTTTTACAGTGCAACAAACAATGGCTTGGGCGACGTCGGGGCTATCCTTTTTCTCAGTCAATCACATGTATTCCACCTTAAGTTAGACTATGGACTGAGTTCTAATACTCAGGCTGAGTTATTCCTAGCTTTGTTGTTTATGGTGACTCACAAGTTATTGTTAGATGGGCAAATTCTTTATCAAAGTTGGAAGTTCTGGAACTGGATCACTGGTGCGACCCATTTGTGGATTTAAAGAAGACTTTCATCAATCTTAGTTTTGAACATGTGTACAAGGAACACAATATGTTGGTAGATGGTCTCTCCAAGGAAGCAGTGAGTCTAGGGATGGGCTCTTTCACTTGCGCGGAATACATTGAAGGAGAGAAGACATTCGAAGTTGTTCTGCAAACCTTTAATTGAGGATGGATTTCATTTTTCCTCAAATTTTTGGCAAGTTTCTTTTTTTGCGTATACATAAGTGGGCCTTTTTAGCTCCTTTTTTTTAGCAATGAACATAATGAGGCCTAGAGGATGATTAAGTGATATATCTTATAAGTATCTCCTTAAGATAGTTTTGTATGAATGAAAGGGATGCAAATGTTTCTAGTCCTTATTTCTAAAAACTGATTTTGGTGATTAACAAGTTTTGTGTAGTGGAAATACTCAATATCATAGTATCATAGTATGTAATTATGTTACCTTTGATTCTATGAATAACAAGGAACAATCTTTTTCCTCTTAAAAAAAATCACCTAAATGTAAAGAGGAATATAAAAGCTAGATAAATAAGGTTTTCATGCTCAATAGTATTTTAAACCAGATCAATTTTAATGGGATTATTAGATTTTCTCATCATATTCCTCACAACAAATATGGGTATGGGCACTGCTAATGGGGTTATTAGATTTTCTCATCATTTTCCTCATAACAAATATGGGTATGGGCACTGGGCAGTATGGCTTTTACCATTTTTTTTTCATCCATGACAAGCAAGCAATTCCACCCAATCAGCGTTAGATATTAGTTTGAACCATAATAAATGTGTCTTTCTCATTTGTCAAACCCATGGGACATTCGGCGAACCAGCCTGTGAATGGTAAGTTGACAGTCATGGTGAACCAGCACGTGAATGGTGAGTTGACAGTCGATTTCATTGTTTAAAAGTCATGGCAATCATAAACAAGGGTCACGGAGTCAATGTGAGGTTTGGATTCATTGGTTGGGAGTCGGGACTCTTGGTTGATTCGGCAACGCCTTGTGGCTGAGATAGCCAAAGTCAATGTACTTCACTGCATGTTTACTGTATGGAGATTATTCTATGTGGGAAATTGATCGTGAGTAACAGCTGGGCCAACTAGCACGTGAAGGGCAGGTTGACAGTAGACTTCAGTGTTTAAAAGCAAGATATTTTAACATCTGGTCTTCAGTGTAGCTTGGGGAATTGAATCCCAAAATAAGATATTATTTAAGGTTTGTTGTTATACTAAAATCTACAATGTTGATAAACATTATCAACATTGAAACTCAACACAAAATTGATTCCAAAAAAAGTTGTTATACAATAAAAAGGGTGTATGAATACTCCAACAAAAAGTTATGACAGTCATAAACATCGAGTCAATGGTAGTTCAAGATATACTCAGTTATATAGGTAGATGAGAGAATCTCCAACCATTCTCTTCTCTTGCAAGAGCAGATGGACATACGTTACGCTCTTTCTCTTTCCTCGTGTATTATGAGAATGTCTCTATTCTTTGTTTATTTGATTATCCTTCTCAATCCTTTTGCTTTATTCACACTTCAATTATCTGATCGCTGGCACCCTCATCTCAGCAATGTATCTGATCAACAGGCTCTGCTTGGATTCATGTCCGCAGTTTCTACCCAGTCATTACCCACGGATTGGAACTGGAATCCGAACGTTTCATTCTGCCGGTGGTCTGGTATCACATGCAGTGTGCGTAGACAGAGAGTGGTTTCCCTTGACGTTTCGAGCATGGGATTAGAAGGTACAATCTCCCCTCTTCTCGGCAATCTCTCATTTCTCAGAATACTCGATATTCATCACAATAGTTTTCACGGTCCCATTCCCTATCAATTGGGAAGCCTCTCTCGCTTAAGGATGCTTATCCTGTATAACAATAAACTTCAAGGTTCCATTCCTCCCACTCTAGGTGGCTGTCGGAGTTTAACCAACTTCACTACGTCCACTAACAATCTGAGAGGAACCATTCCCTCAGAACTCTGTGTTCTCCCCAGCTTACGATACATTGACTTAAAAGGGAACTATTTGAAGGGTCCAATCCCGGCCTGCTTGGGAAATATATCTTCTTTGGTCCACATAAATTTCAGTCTTAACAACCTTCACGGGTGTATTCCTTCCGAACTTGGGATGCTAAGCCTAGTCAGAAAAATAGAACTGTTTAATACCAGTATGACAGGCCAAATTCCTTCTTCCCTCTCAAACTGCACAAATCTCCGTTCTTTGGAATTAGCCTACAACAAATTAACTGGACACATTCCATCGGAGTTGTGCACCAAGCACTCCCAGTTGATAGGATTATTTCTACTTAAGAATAACTTGAATGGCGGCATTCCTGCTTCCATCTTCATTTGTACGAAGCTTCAAGTAATTGAATTGGCCTATAACCAGTTCAGCGGAGTAGTGCCCATGGAATTCGGGAAGTTGACGGAGCTTCGGGGCCTTTACTTTAACAATAATCAACTGGTTAGCAGTAACACCACGAGCTTGCCCGTTCTTACTGCTCTTACTAACTGTTCGAGACTGGAAGCAATAGTGTTTTAATCTAATCTTCTCATGGGAACTTTGTCCTTTTCTATCGGCCACCTCTCTAAAAAGTTAAAAAATCTTTACCTCGGCTACAATGGATTAGCAGGAAAAATCCCTCCAGAGATTGGAAATTTAACTAATTTAACATCCCTTGAATTAGAATGGAATTATTTTACAGGGGCAATACCTTCTTCACTTAATATGCTTCAAAAGTTGGAGACATTATATCTTGGCACCAATAATTTATAAGGGAACATACCGACTGACATCGGGCAACTCAAAAGCTTAGGGCTTTTGGCTCTTGATTCTAATCATCTATCTGGAAGAATCCCTGATTCTCTTGCAAGCCTTCACCAGCTAAGTTATTTATATCTTGAATATAATCAGTTATCAGGTAATATACCTGAAACTCTAGGGAAATGTGTGAACTTATTACTGTTAGACCTATCAAATAACAAGCTCAGTGGATACATACCTCCAAAGGTTGCAGGTCTTGCAAATTTAGCTTTCTATTTCAATCTATCAAACAATTCATTATATGGCCCCCTTCCTTCGTCACTAAGCAAGATGACTATGCTTCAAGCTTTAGATATTTCTGCAAATAGATTAACTGGTGACATTCCAAGCACACTTTCAAGCTGTGAAGCACTGGAATACCTAAACCTTTCATGCAACTCACTTGAAGGTCCCATTCCAAATTCATTATATAAACTTCAAAATCTTCAAGACATGGATTTCTCTTCCAACAATTTGGTAGGTGGAATACCTTTGTCCTTTGATAAACTCAAAATGCTCAAAGCACTTAAATTTTTCTTTCAACAATTTATCAGGAGAAGTCCCAAAAGATGGAGTTTTCAAAAATCTTAATGCCACAGCTTTTATGGGAAATGTTCATCTATGTGGAAGTTGGGTAAGATTGCCTCCATGCTCTTCTAGAAAACATAAAAGCCATTTGCATCTTAAAAGAGTTATCATCACTGTTGTGACAGTTACAACACTTGTAGGGTGTTTGTTTCTCGGTATCTTGTGGAGATCACAAAATTGTAGGAGACTTGCCACAAGATCCTTAGATGTGGGTCACCAAAATAGAGTTTCATATGAGGAACTCATGATTGCCACCGATGGATTTAGTGATGCCAATTTGTTAGGAATTGGTAGTTTTGGGAAAGTGTACAAAGGGGTTATGAAGGATGGCATACTTGTTGCTGTGAAGCTTTTCAATCCAGGAAATGAAGAGGCAAACAAGAGTTTTAATAGAGAGTGCAATGTTTTGAGAAGAGTTAGGCACCGAAATCTAATTAAAATCATAACCTCTTATTTAGACCTTCAATTCAAAGCTTTGATATTTCCATTCATGTCAAAAGGAAGCCTGGAAAAGTGGTTATATGCCAATGGTGAATAATATTCAAATGGTTTGAGTTTGATTTTGATGTGGAGCATGACAACTTGGCGCGGGATACAGGAAATTGGCGCGGGATACAGGATCCGTAATCTGAGGGATCCGATCTGCATGCTGCTAGGGCTCTGGGAATGACGCATGGCGAGCATTTGCTGAGTTAAAAAGGGGTTTTATACTGTAGAGAGGAGGATGGATTTTGTTTGGTTCTAAGTTTTAAATAAAAAGAGCCTGTGCTTCCTGCGTGAAGGTGATGGCGTCTACAATGGAGGGGTCTGGTTTATAATACCCAGGAGATTGTTAATAATAATAAAAAAGAGATGCCGGTTCCAAGCGGCTCTCGATTTCAGTTCTATATGATTGTTTATTTCCTGTAATGTTTCTTCAGTGTTTCAGTGTTTCAGGTGTGCTGTGGCTGTAAGTGGCTGCATCAGATTGGTATCAGAGCACACGATGGCTCAGAGAGGAGTCCGTCTTAACTGGGGTAGAAGAGGCAGGAGAAATGCCAGGCGGAGAGAACCCATTGAGGAAGAACTACTCCGAAGATTAGAGACTATCGAGTCTAGATTGCCCCCAGAAGAATCTGAGGAGGAACTAGAGGTGCCTCGTGAGTGGCCCAGAACTGTAAACCCAATGGAGAGATTGATTGAAGCAATAACCAAGCAAGGAACCAGGGTAAAGGTTGAAGTCCCAGATTTCAAGGGTGAATTGAATCCAGACTTGTTCATGGATTGGATTCAAGAGCTGGAGAAATATTTTGACGTGGAAGGGATTGAAGAGATGGATCCAAGGAGGACCAAAATCGCTGCATCCAGGATGAAGTCACATGCAGCTCTGTGGTGGGAGATCCTCCAGAATGCTAGGAAGAGACAAGGGAAAGAGAAGATCAAGTCATGGCCGAAGATGTTGAAGCGTCTCAATGTTAAATTTATGCCCTCAGATTATCAACAAAGACTCTTCAAAGAATACCAGAATTTAAGGCAAAAAGATTTGTCTATATCGGCTTTTACAGAAGAATTTTTGAAATTGCAGATTAGAACGGGGCTGCAAGAAGATGATGAGCATGCAGCAACCAGATATGTCAATGGCCTCTGGTATCAGCTCCAAGATGAATTAGCCCTACTCAAAGTGAATTCAGTCGATGAAGCATATCAATGGGCATTAAAGGCTGAAGAGAAATTGAATCGACGGGGCAAGGCAGCATTCCAGCGAGGCAGTAGCAGCTTAAACAGGGGTAGGGGAAACTATTCAAGATCTACTAGCGAAGCCGACTCCAGTATGGAACAGAAGTCGGATTCCCAAAGTAAGGTGAGCTTCAGGAATAGGGGAGGAGGAAGACCTTTTCCAGGGAATTGGCGACCCCTGAAGTGTTTCATCTGCAGCGGACCTCATAAAGCAGTAGAGTGCCCACAGAACCCAAAAAGAGTGATGATGGTTCGAGAAGAGGGGGAAGAGGAATCTTACCCAGAAGAAGTCGAAGCAGAGAGGGGTGAGAATCTAATGTTAAGGAGGACCTTGATATCTAGTAACAAAGTCACCCCTGAAGCAGATTGGAAAAGGACGAGTGTGTTTCGCACCAAGTGCAAGTGCAAGGATAAGGTCTACAAGGTCATCATAGATGGGGGGTCGACCGACAATCTGGTAAGTACAGAAATGGTTCAAAAATTACAACTGTCCTGCGTTCCTAAATCTCAACCATACAATATTTCTTGGCTAAAAAAGGATCATAGCATACTTGTAGACCAAAGCTGTTTAGTTGATTTCAAAATTGGTCCCTATGAGGACAAGGTGTGGTGTGATGTAGTCCCGATGGATGCTTTCCATGTGCTTTTAGGAAGACCGTGGCAATATGACAGGAATATCATTCACCAGGGCAGAGAAAATACATATGAGATTAGACATGAGGGTCGGCGGCATATCTTGAAGCCATTCAAAGAGGAGGGTTCTGCTGAACTAACGGCCTTATCCTTGAGCACCATGGGCTGGAAAAAAATTTCCAAGGAAACTAGGAAGGATGTTTGCTATCTATTGTATCCCTGAGAACAGAAACAATGGTAGCAGTGATCAAACCCCCTAGAAGTGCAGACATTATTGCAGCAATACCCTGATTTGACACCGACAAATTTACCGGTAGGCCTCCCTCCCACAAGAGGAATCACTCATCAAATTGATTTAATTCCAGGCGCCAAACTCCCGAACCAAGCAGCGTATAGGCTGTCTCCATTCGAAAATGAGGAGATGAGGAGACAGATAACAGAACTGATAGAGAAGGGGTTCATAAAAGAGAGCATGAGTCCTTGTGCTACTCCCGCCCTGCTCTCTCCCAAGAAGGGAGGGAAGACATGGAGGTTGTGCATGGATTCTCGAGCTATTAACAAAATCACAGTGAAGTATAGGTATCCGCTGCCCAGAATGGATGATTTACTAGATTGCTTGTTCGGAGCAAGAATTTTCTCCAAAATTGACCTCAGGAGTGGTTATCACCAAATCAGAATTAGAGAAGGCGACGAGTGGAAGACAGCTTTCAAAACAAAGGACGGGTTATATGAATGGATGGTGATGCCGTTTGGTTTGTCCAACGCCCCTGCTACCTTCATGCGAAGGATGAATCAGGTATTTAGAACCCACATTGGAAAATTTATTATAATCTATTTTGATGACATTCTAATTTTTAGTAAAACCATGGAAGAACACGTGAAGCATCTAAAGGTAGTACTGGACATCCTGCAAACGGAGAGATTGTTTATCAACCTTGAAAAGAGTGAATTCTGCAAAGATAAGTTAGTCTTTTTGGGGAGTGTAGTTTCAACAGAGGGGTTGAGCATGGATCCAGAAAAAGTCAAGGCCATCCTTGAGTGGCCTGCTCCTCAGAGTATTACAGAAGTGAAGAGTTTCCACGGGTTGGTAAACTTTTACAAAAAATTCATTAGGAATTTCAGTGGCATCAGTGCTCCCTTGACTGACTGCACCAGGGGAAAGATGTTTAATTGGACCAAGGCTGCAGCCTTCAGCTTTGACCAACTCAAGAAAAAGATTACGGAGGCTCCTATCCTTACCCTACCAGACTTCAACAAACTTTTTACAGTCGAGTGTGATGCTTACGGGCTGGCCATTGGGGGGGTTTTAAGTCAAGAAGGACGACCCATAGCATTTTTTAGCGAGAAGTTGAATGAAGCTAAACAAAAGTACATCACCTACGATAAAGAATTCTACGCAGCTGTTCAAGCCCTGAAATATTGGAGGCATTACCTCCTGCACAGAGAGTTCATTCTGATGACTGATAATCAAGCTTTGAAATACATCAACTCCCAGAATAAGCTCTCCCACAAGCATGCTAAATGGGATTCCTTTTTGCAGGCGTATACCTTTGTTGTGCAACATAGGAGTGGAAAAACTAATGTGGTAGCAGATGCTTTGAGTAGGAGGAGACATCTGCTTGTAGTGATGAGCAATGCGCTAGTTGGGTTTGAAGAAATGAAAACTGAGTACACAGAAGACCCTTACTTTGCCAAAATTCTGATGATCCTGAATGGGCAGGATCCGACTGAAATGTCTTCAATTGCAAATTTCTGTTTACTGGATGGCTTCTTATTCAAAGGCTCCCTATTGTGCATTCCCAGTGGTTCTAGACGCGACAAACTTATAAGAGAAATGCATTCCAATGGGCTAGCTGGACACTTCGAAAGGGACAAGACTTATGAACTAGTCAATGGAAAGTTATTTTGGCCAAATATGAGAAGAGATGTTAACAGGATGGTGGCTGCTTGTAGGATTTGTCAGACAACGAAAGGGGGAAAGCAGAATACGGGATTGTACATACCTTTACCGGTTCCCAAGGAACCATGGACTAATATTTCCATGGATTTTGTTTTGGGATTGCCACGAACTCAAAGGGGGCATGATTCTGTGTTCATAGTGGTGGACAGATTTTCCAAAATGGCTCATTTCCTCCCTTGTAAGAAAACAAATGATGCTAGTCAAATAGCCCAACTGTTCTTTAAGGAAGTAGTTCGCTTGCATGGACTTCCTAAAACTATTACGAGTGACCGAGACACAAGGTTCCTAGGCCACTTTTGGAGAGTTTTGTGGAAAAAACTGGATAGTACGCTACAATTCAGTTCAGCATATCATCCCCAAACGGACGGCCAAACCGAAGTAGTGAATAGGAGTTTGGGTAATCTATTGCATTGTTTAATTGGTGGCAACCCTCGCCAATGGGACCTAGTCATACCACAAGTAGAGTTTGCTTATAATTCCAGCATCAATAGATCAACTGGTAAATCAGCGTTTCAAATTGTCTATGGAGCCAATCCTAAAGGGGTTGTGGAACTAGCAGAATTTCCTACACATCCCAATGTTAGCAGAGAGGCTACGGATTTTATAGAGAATATTCGAGAGATACATCAAGAAGTGGAGTAGAAATTAATATCAATGACAGGTCGATACAAGGAAGAAGCAGATCGCCATAGGAGAAGAAAAGTCTTCTAGGATGGGGAGATGGTCATGGTACACTTGAGCAAGAAAAGATATCCCAAAGGGACTTACAACAAACTGAAACCGAGGAAATTCGGTCCGTGTAAAATCAAGAGCAGGATTAATGACAATGCCTACCTCCTTGATTTTCCCGAGGAATTAGACATCAGCCCTGTCTTCAACGTGGCTGACCTATACTCATTACCTACGGAAGCTGGAGAAGAAACCATCACAAGGCAGATAGCTGAAGATTCCCAAGAAAAGGCAGAGAAGTGGATCAGACATTTGCCCAAGAAGAAGCGTGAGCAAATTGAGCGTGTCATAGACACAAAACTATCTGGAACGCGCTCCCAAGCATATAAATTATACCTGGTGAAGTGGGAAGGACTGCCCGACTCTTACAATTCCTGGATCACCGAATCAGAATTGTTTAAACACAGCCAAAACAGGGCACCCAACAAGCTAGAACCAGGAGGTTCTGAAACTTTAAAAGATGAGGAGGATGATGCGGAGCATGACAACTTGGTGCGGGATACAGGAAATTGGCGCGGGATACAGGATCCATAATCTGAGGGATCCGATTTGCATGCTGCCAGGGCTCTGGGAATGATGCGTGGCGAGCATTTTCTGAGTTAAAAAGGGGTTTTCTACTGTAGAGAGGAGGCTGGATTTTGTTTGGTTCTATGTTTTAAATAAAAAAAGCCTGTGCTTCCTGCGTGAAGGTGATGGCGTCTGTAATGGAGGGGTATGGTTTATAATACCCAGGAGATTGTTAATAATAATAAAAAAGAGATGCCGGTTCCAAGCGGCTCTCGATTTCAGTTCTATATGATTGTTTATTTCCTGTAATGTTTCTTCAGTGTTTCAGGTGTGCTGTGGCTGTAAGTGGCTGCATCAGATTCAAAGGTTACATATAGCAATAGACATAGCCCATGGCATGGAATATCTTCATCACCATTGTTTTGTGCAAGTGATACATTGTGATCTAAAGCCCACTAATGTGCTTGTGGGTGAAGATATGACAACTTATTTAATAGACTTTGGCATTGCTACCATATGTTTTGAAAGCTTTGACAATACAGCCTTCACTTCTACACATGCACTCAAAGGATCTACAGGCTACATTCCTCCAGGTATAATTTGAACTAGATTGCTACTAACATATTAAACATTGTCATTGGTTTCTTATTTGTATAAAAAATTGTGAATCATAATCTTCATTTGAGATTTGTGGAATTAAATGCAGAATATGGATTGGGCGGACTTGTCACAGCAAAAGGGCATGTTCATAGCTATGGAATAATGTTATTAGAGCTACTGACAGGAAAGAAACCCACTGACAACATGTTTGTGGAAGGAATGACTTTGAGGAAATGGGTGATTAGTGGTTTTCCTGACCAAGTACCAGAAGTGGTGGATAAGAATCTATAAAAAAGGACTAGTATGACCAATACTGAAGAAGATAAAGAACTCAGCTGTATCACTCAGCTCATAATTCTGGGTTTGTTTTGCACAATAGAATCTCCTTCCGAACGACCTAATATGATGGAAATCGTGGGCACATTACAAATAATAAGGGACACTTTCTTGGGAACGGCTGAAAATCCAAGATTGCATTCAGATATATACACCCTGTTAGCTGGTACAAGTACCACAGGTAACAATGCTCACCCAAGTCAAAGTCAAAGTTCTTCAACATTTTAAGGGTTTGTGGTAAGGAAACAGTTGCATTTCTGTAACTGAACCATTAAGTTGTTTGGATTGAATCCGTTTTTATTAGCTCCATATAACATTATTATTCAATATCCATCTAAATCTCCTATAATGTTGAGAAAATAAGGAATACTGTATGTATATATATCAATCTCATTGTTTCAACACCCATCTATATCTACAATGAAATGAAATGTGCAAGAAGATTGATTTGTGTTATTGTTTCAACTCCCATCTATATCTACAATGAAATGAAATGTGCAAGAAGATTGCCATCTATATCTACACTGAAATGAAATGTGCAAAAAGATTGATTTGTGTGTTTGTTTCCTAGATGATATAGATATAACGACTGAAATGCAATGTACAAGAAGATTGATCTGTGTGTTTGTTTCGTAGATTATATAGATATAATGAGAACGTTGTATATGTTTGCATCTGAAAATTATATAAATTATTGCAGATTCTTTGCATCCACAGGCAAGGAGCAAAGTCAACTGTTGACTCTGCTCCTTTCCCTTTAGATACAAGGAATTTGCAATCTAGATAAGTTCAATTTTTTTTCCAAATAGTTCTTACAGCCCAAGTTCGAACATATATCATAACAAAAGGGTGAATCCGTGGACCTGGGTAACACTTTTTGGCAAGCGCATTTTGCCAAAATAAAAAAAACGTACCTCGGTCGAGGGCTTGTTAAGCCCTCGACCGAGGTTTTTTGAAGCCCTCGACCGAGGTTCTTTTCAGCCCTCGGTCGAGGTATTTCTTAACCCTCGGTCGAGGTATTAAAACCTTGACCGAGGGTTAGTAAATACCTCGACCGAGGTATTGACCTCGGTCGAGGTATATACCTCGGTCGAGGTACCTTTTCAAAAAAAATTATAAATAGGGGCCGCGCGGGCCCCAAACGTCATTTTCAATCACTCGACCGAGGGACGGAGCTCGACCGAGGGACATCGATAATCTACCAAAATCAACCCCACCTCCTCAAAATGTCGGAGCCAAGAGGTAACCATTTAAATTATTTTTCTCAATTTAAATGGAATTTAATTTTTTTTTTTATAAATTTATAAAATTTTGTAAATGTATATTTTAATAATTTTGTTTTGAAATTTAGTAAATGTATGT